>JALMGJ010000046.1:2921754-3264254 GCA_023362775.1 Charina bottae | reverse complement strand
GATGCTGTGGATGTGTCAGAGATCAGCAGATCTCTGCCAAAGTCGCTAGACTGATATGCACATTTCAGGAGGCTGCAACTGACACGAAAGAGACACCGGCTTTGAAGTAGACCAGTTCACACCTAGCTGACGATCCCGAATACACATCTCCGGGAGCGGATATCTGAGCAGCTTGGAAAGACACGAGTTACACGTGTCACCACCAAAGAACCTTGGGAGGGGGGAAGATTTAAATGTGCATGCTTTACTGGTTCCAGCCATTCAAGTCTTTGTTCATGCTAGCTTCTGTATGCTATAATAAACTCTTCTGCTTCTAAGAACTCATGTGTCTGTGAGTTACTCTAGAGCAGGGAGATTATAGATATCGGATGGAGTGCCTTACATAAAGACTTGAATGGAAAAAAAATTTGACTACCTATCCCGGGGATTATTCTGATATTCAGCGAACCCTCGGTTGAAGGTGGCCACGCACACTCATTACCACAGCACGAAATGGAATCGGTAGAGGTGGCAGAAATCAATGAAGAAGCTGGACCCAGCTCAGCAAGCACCCAGAAGATGGAGGGAGCTGCCGGTGAGCGGGAGGGCAAGAAAGCACAGAGGAAGGAAAAACACATAGAGGTAACCAAAACCCCCACCCATCTAAGCAGCACCGAGCCGAGACTGGCGGGATGGTCCGTAGCTGTGGGTGAAGGGATAGTGGAGAAAGGGGGAAAAGGCACCAAGAAGAGGGTCACACCAACCCAGCGCATCGTGCGTTTAGAAGACCAGATGTCCCACGTGCAGTTGAATATAGGACTGCTGATCAACAAAATGGACTCGTTGGGAGCAGCCTTTGGGAAATTGATGGACAAACTATATGAACCCAGAGTGAGGGAACAGAGCCTGGCGACACCCGAAGAAGAGGGGGACATCGAGGAACCGGATGTCGAAAGTGAGGGGGGTGGAAGAAGAAGAATTTCGCCCCTACAATTGATCACCCATGACCCCGTTATACAATCAATGCACAACCCCAGGGGTGGTTCACACACCGTTTGGCATAGGTGAATTGAAGACGAAATTTAATGGAGACCCCAAGAATTTAGCATGCTTTTTAACGCATGTACAAGGGTTCATGAGGGAATTTGAATACACCTTCCGAACGGAGGAGAGTAAAATTAGGTATGTCTCCAGCTTTTTAGAAGGGGAGGCAGGTGACTGGCTGGTAACGCTACATGACAGGGGGGCAAGGGAACTACTGGACTTTCAGAAGTTTATGTATGCCCTCCGGAAACAATTTGAAGATACGCTGACTAAAGTATCAGCCAGGGCACGACTTAGGAACTTAAGGCAGGGAAACAGAGCAGTAGCTGAATATGCTATGGACTTTAAAAAGCTCTTATCTTACCTGCCGGAATGGCCGGAATTGATAAAGATTGAACACTTCCAGTATGGATTAAAACAGGACCTACTGGAAAAGGCATTAGATAGAGATGACCCTGGAACTTTAGAGGGGTGGATCCAATTAGCTGGGAAAATTGAGAGTAACAGACTACAGCTACAAAGTATCAGAAACTTACAATTCAGGCAGAGGAACGAGGGGACTTTCAGTAACCAGCCCCGTTCGAACGTGAAACAGCGGAATTGGGAAGAGGAGAAGGATCGCCGGACAAGAGAGGGACTGTGCTTCCGCTGCGGGAAGGAGGGACACCGAATAAGTGCTTGCCCTCAGGGGAAAGTGAGCTTTAAGGAAAAACCTCCGGCAAAAAAGGCAGCTGACAGAAGTACCCTCAAAGCAACATCCACCAAAGGAAAAGGAGCGGCTGCGGCAACTGTGAACCCATGGCAGAATCCGGACCTGGAAGAAGACAGTGATGACTCTGACTTTGAAATCCAGACGGTGGGAAACGAGCCAGGTCTGTTCTGATGAGTGCCACAGGACAGACCTCCACAAAGTGGCGCAAAGGAAGTAGTTGCAACAACCCGACAATGCAGGACCGAGGGGGTGGCACACTCACAGGCACAATTCCTGGAAAATACCTCCCTGTGGCAGAGGTATTCGATAAGAAGGAATGTGAGCAAGAACCCCCACACAGGCAGTCTGATGCGACCATTGACCTCATCCCAGGGGCTCCTTTTCCCAAGCCCAAGATGTATGCCATGACGCAAAATGAATTACAGGAATTGCGTAAATTCATAGATAAAAATTTGGCACGTGGGTTCATTGAACCAGCCAACTCCCCCCTGGCAGCCCCGGTATTATTTAGGAAGAAAAAAGATGGGTCCCTCCAGCTTTGCACGGATTACAGGGGTCTTAATGCAATTTCGGTTATGAGACAGTACCCTCTCCCATTACTGAAAGACATGTTAGCCCAACTATCCAAAGGGAAAATTTTCACGAAATTAGATGTCAGGGAGGCTTACTATCGTGTGCGCATAAGGGAGGGGGACGAGTGGAAAACTGCATTCAATTGCCCACTGGGATCGTTTCAATACCGCATGCTCCTGTTTGGGATTGTGAGGGGACCGGGAATTTTCATGAGGTTCATAAATGAAGTGTTGTATGAATTTCTGTACAAAGGGGTAATTGTATATTTGGATGACATATTGATTTTTTCTGAAAATTTGGATGAACACATGGAATTAGTCAAGAGGGTTTTAGAGAAATTACTTGAGGCAAAGCTATATGTGAAACTTGAGAAATGTGAGTTCCACAAGGAGAAACTAGACTTCCTGGGGTATCGCATATCACATGAGGGCATTGAGATGGACCCTGAGAAAGTCAAAGCAGTCCTAGGTTGGGAGCCCCCCCGAACGCGCAGACAGCTACAAGCGTTCCTCGGGTTCGCGGGGTTCTATAGGCAATTTATTCAGGATTTTGCGCAAATTGCGTTGCCCCTGACTGACTTACCAAAAACAAAAGGCAAGGGGGCAAAAGCAAAAGCCCCGCCACCAAGCACGAAACTCGTGTGGACCCAAGAATGTCAGGAAGCCTTTGACAAGTTAAAAGTAAAATTCACCAATGAGCCCATCCTCAAACACCCAGAGGTAGACAAACCGTTCATCATATATACGGACGCATCTTTTAGCGCAGTTGGAGCCATACTACTGCAGGCAGATGACAGTGGGAAAGTAAAACCATGTGCTTACATTTCCCAGAAATTTAATCCAACAGAGAGACGATGGCATATTTGGGAGAAAGAAGTGTTTTCTGTTAAACATGCCCTGAGCACATGGCGACACCTCTTGGAAGGGGCAGCAGAAACGTTCCAAGTGTGGACTGACCACAAAAACTTGGAAGCTCTCAAGTCCCCCAGAAAACTAAATCCAAAACACCTACGGTGGGCAGAGTTCCTCAGTAGATTTAATTTCACACTGAAATACTTCCCTGGGGGAAAAAACTACCTGGCAGACACGTTGTCATGACTGCCGCAACATGAAAGCAGGATGGAGGAAGTTATAGAGCCACTCATCCCTTCGCTGCCAGCAGCGGCTCAGAGCCAAGCGGCAAAGGAAGAGAAGGGGGAGGGCAACATGGTGATCACCCGCAGCAGCGCGAAGCGTGCAGCAGAGAGCGACCAATTGACAGACGAACTGTGGGCGGCAACAGTGACAGACGCATGGTGGGGGGAACACAAACACACCCTAGTGGAGAAAGATGGAGTGGGGTGGAAAGACAACAAAGCCTATGTCCCTGAGCCTTTAAGGCAAAAGGTCTTGAACCTACATCACGATCACAAAACGGCAGGGCACTTCGGATTTGTGAAAACTCTACATTTAATCCGGCACAAATTTTGGTGGCCATCACTGCGCACAGACGTTAAAGCCTATGTGCGCTCATGCCCAGTGTGTGCAACCGCCAAACAGAAAATGGGAAAACCCACAGGGAAATTACAAGAGGTTGCAAACCCCACACAGCCATGGAAGCAAATTGCTATGGATTTTATAGTTGACTTACCGATGAGCAGAAAGAACACAGCCATTTGGGTGGTCACAGACTTATTTTATAAACAGGCACATTTCATTGCTTGCAAGGGAATACCAAATGCTCCAAAACTAGCTAGGATGTTCATTCAGCACATTTATAGAGCTCATGGAACGCCGGAACGCATAATCAGCGATCGCGGCAGCACTTTCACTTGCAAGTTCTGGCAGGCGTTTTTAAAGCTAATTGGATCGGAACAGGGGCTCAGTAGTGCGTTCCATCCGTGCACAGACGGAGCGAGTGAACGCATTAATGCCACATTGGAGCAGTACCTTAGATGCTACATTAATTACCAACAGAACGATTGGGCTGAACTGTTGCCGTTCGCAGAGGTTGCTTACAATAACACGCTTCACCAAAGCACAGGGTTTTCACCATTCAAAGTAGCTACAGGGCAGGAATTTGTCCCCATCCCCGAACTGGCTATGTCCAACACCACAGAACTAGAGCAACCTTTGAAAGCGGACACCTGGATAGCGAAGATAACCAGTAATTGGCCAGTCATGGTAGAAACATTGCGGGAAGCCAAGGCAAGATACAAAAAGCACGCAGATCGAAAACGGGCAGAAGAATTGGAGTTGAAAGTAGGGGACAAGGTGTATCTGTCAACAAAAAACCTGAGGGCAACACAGCCGTCACAGAAACTGGCTCAAAAATTCATAGGTCCATTTCCAATCATTGAGGTCATCAATCCAGTAACGGCAAAATTGCTGTTGCCAAAGGCACTAAGAAAGGTACACCCAGTTTTTCACATTAGTTTGTTAAAACAACACCACAGTTCATAGCAATGGCATCCAGAACCAGAGGAACCCACCCCATTATTGGTTGAGGGAGAACCACACTTTGAACTTGATAGGATTCTGGATTCCAGATGGCACAAGGGGCAGTTGCAGTATCTAGTGAAGTGGCAACATCTACCGATTGGAGACAGGGAGTGGGTTATGGCGAAACACAGACGCGCTCCCAAATTAGTAAAAACCTTTCACAGGGAGTTCCCGGACAAACCGCATTGAAACAGGCGGCTGAACAATGCAATATGTTAAAATACTTTTGTGCTCTCTCCTCACAGGAAATGTCTGGAACTGTGTAATTAATTTGTTGGGTTAATAACACACGCAGCTAAGGGGGTGGGGGGAGCATCTTGGGCCGGGAGCATGTCAGAGATCGGCAGATCTCTGCCAAAGACGCTAGACTGATATGCACATTTCAGGAGGCTGCAACTGACACGAAAGAGACACCGGCTTTGAAGTAGACCGGTTCACACCTAGCTGACGATCCCGAATACACATCTCCGGGAGCGGATATCTGAGCAGCTTGGAAAGACACGAGTTACACGTGTCACCACCAAAGAACCTTGGGAGTGGGGAAGATTTAAATGTGCATGCTTTACTGGTTTCAGCCATTCAAGTCTTTGTTCGTGCTAGCTTCTGTATGCTATAATAAACTCTTCTGCTTCTAAGAACTCATGTGTCTGTGAGTTACTCTAGAGCAGGGAGATTATAGATATCGGATGGAGTGCCTTACAGGATGTCCTGTCCCAGTGCTTGGAGGCTGTAGGGTCTGGATGGGGAACAACAGGCTTCAAATGAACCCTGGCAAGACTGGGTGGCTTTGGGTGTTAGGGCCTTCCGGATCTGGGAGTTTACTATCTTTGGTAGCGGATGGGGTGGCACTGCCCCAGACTGACCCAGTGCACAATCTGGGGCTCCTCCTGGGCTCGCAACTCCTGCTTGAGGAGCAGGTAGCAGTTGTGGCCAGGAGGGCCTTTGCACAACTTCATGTTGTGTACCAGTTGCACCCATTCCTGGATCATGAGGCTCTGCTCACAGTTACTCATGCCCTGGTCACTTCCCAAACGGACTATTGCAATGCGCTCTACATGGGGCTGCCCTTGAAGAGTATCTGGAAGCTTCAACTGGTGCAAAATGCAATGGCATGGGCAATTACGTGTGTCCCTAAGAGGACATACATTACATCTCTGCTTCATGAGCTGCACTGGTTGCCAGTTTGCTTCCGGGTCCAATTCAAGTTGCTGGTTTTGACCTTTGAAGCCCTCCATGGCATGGGGCCAGGTCATCTGTGGGATCACCTCTTCCCAATTACCGCTACCCGTCCCATCATATCCGGCAGGAAAGGCATGCTGCGGGTCCCGTCTGCAAGAGTTCCATCTGACGGGACCTAGGAGGCAAGCCTTTCTTGCTGTGGCCCCCGCCCTCTGGAACATCATCCCTCCCAAGGTGAGGTTAGCCCCAACCCCTATTGCCTTCCAGAAAGCCCTTAAAATGTGAGTTTTTTCAACAAGCCTGGGGATCCCCTGGTAATAGCTGTTATTGTTGGCTGTATTGTGTGTGATATTCCCCCGCTTGTGGTCTTGTTTTTATCTACAGTATGTTTGTTGTTTTAATATTTTTAATTGGTTTTGTAGTAAGTTTTAATAGTGGGTTTTATTGTACGCTGCCCAGAGTCACTTCCTGTGAGATTCTACAGCAGAGCTTTCCAAACTGTGTGTCGTGACACAAAAGTGTGTCGCCACACACAGTCTGGTGTGTCGCCACACAACCCGGAAGCGCTGATCATCATCAGTGCTTCTGGGTTTTCCCGCGGCGACACACCAACAGCGGCGCGCAAAAACCGAAAGCGGCAGCAGCGCTTCCGGGTTTTTGCGCGCTGCCGCAACGGCGGCACTTCCAGGTTTTCCCGCCGCGGGAAAACTTTGGAAAGCCCTGTCCTACAGACATGCTGGAAATGATGTTTCCCTCATCTCTCTTTCATCGAAGACACAACTAATAGCCAGGTTTCTTCTAAGAGAAAGGGAGGTGGAATGAATCAAATGTTGGTGGAATGAAAAAATAATTGAATATTATCCCTTATGAGCTAAGTTGGAAAGTCATTATCTATTTCCTTTGCGATCATGGCAAGTGCTTGGAACAACATATAGCAAAAAAGGTGTTTTATTTCCAAGAGTACAAGCGGTGAGAACTCTTCGGGCCATATTGGGATGTAAACTGAGCTTTAATAATGAGACTCATGAGTATGTAACACTTTGGAAGAATTCTACTTTGAAAATTGGTGGTAAAGCTTGGGTGGTACCTGGGATACTGGGATACTTTAAATCAACTAGTATAAAATGACTATTTTAAGGATTTTTCTCAACTTCAAATTGAATTTGGTCTTTCTAATTTGCAACAGTGGAGGTATCTTCAGCTTCAGCATGTTCTAACAGATCAATATGGACCAGATACTTTGGCTGCTTCAAAGGCACCTAAGTTGTTTTCTAACTTGAAGGAATCATGACAGAAATAAAACCTATGACATGTCTCTATCAAAACCTCAAGGATGTTTTTAAAGTCAACATTTCTGGGATATTTCAAACACAGACTACAGAACTGGAATTTCCAAAAAAGCCACAGCAATAGCTTTAGGTCCTTAAAAATATTTAAGATTTAAAATATTAAAATATTTAATTAAAATAATTATACAGATTTGAGATTAAGGTTGATTCATAAAAAAATTGTATTTAGGGTATATTGGACTCCCCAAAGGATGTATTTGGAATGATGGACATCAGATTTTGTATGCTGATTTTTGAGGGTTCTGAGGGTTCACTGACCCATATGAGATGGTCATGTGATCATTCAGCATCTTTTTGGGATGAGGTATTAATGTATATTAATAGATTTATGAGAAAATCCTTAAATATTAAAGATATTAATGTAATGTTGAATTATATACCTGTTATGGAGATTGCTGGTGGAGAAGGAGGGGGCCCTCTCCAGCACATGCGCAGTGCAGAATCCCTTAGGCTCCCACTCAAGAAGATCAGAAAGGAACCGCCTTAGTGTTCTGGAGTTTTTCCCTTAGTGTTTGCTAGTTTAGTTCAGTTTAGCAGGATTCTGTCAAATAGAGTAGATCAATGAACACTAGAGTTCAATTCTTGTCTCAACGTGGTCCTTCACTCTAAATCCTGACAATACCAAAGCTTTAGAATTTGTTTATCAGGAATTGTGGTTGTATCAAGCATTGGGCGGGGGGGTCAAAAAATATATTTAAAAAATGGGAAAGTGATATTATTCCAGATGTCAAGGAATGCTTGTCAGAAATGTGTGATTTATCTGTTTTGAAAAAGGCAATATTCTCTACTAATCAAAGGACGCAGTAATATTTGTTACTATGGCAGAGATTCTGTGACATCTTACAACAATATCTTGTATTGTTCATATTATAGTAGTGAATTCATTGGTAAACCAGTGACTATCAATAAGTATAAAATATAAGATAGTTTTTTTTCCTGTTTCTCTCTCTTCTTAGTTTGCATTTTTAGTTTGTACTTTTAATTTTTTTTCAAATTTTCTTTTTCTTTAAGATTAATTATTGTTTTATTTTAAAAATAATAAACATTATTTTTAAAATCTAGTTATTGTTTTCTAGCATAAATAACCTTAAGACAAAGGTAGAAGGCAGGCCACTGTAAACAATGTATTGTCGAAGGCTTTCACCGCCCCACTGTAAACAGCTTAAATGTCTATTCTCTGTATTCAAGTGGAATATGACATTGTAAGAGTCTTGTGCTTATCTGCATACCATTATCATGCCCCAAAACTCTGTAAAATCATCCTGATGCCTTCTGCCATGTGGTGAGTTCACATCTAAATCTCAGAAACAAAACCACCCCACTTGTCTAAAAATGCTATGAATTATTTTGATGTGGGTGACCAAGATACAAACTGGACCCTTCACAGTTGCTGTATATTTTTAATAGTAAATTTTATTAAGTTTCAAGAGAAGAATAAAAACTACAAAGAAAACTACAAAGAAAGAAAAAAGAACTAAAAAGGTGCGAAAACACAAGAGCATTTTTTTTTCAAATTTACAAAAGATGTGGCTTCCGACTTTTAACAGCAAGGATATACAAAAATTTCCATAATCAATCTCTTACTCTATATTAAACCAAAACGCCACATTATTTCTCTAAATCATTCCACTTTAGCACATAATTTAATAATTTAATAATTTAGCTACTCCTCCCCCTTATATTAAAATAAAGGGAAAAAATTCATATAAACCACCTAAACATCTTTCTCTCCTCCAAAAGATAACACATATTTTAAAAGTTCCGAAGTGTGTTTACATAAAGTGAAAGTGAGATAGCAGACAATTCTCAAGGGATAGTGAAAGCAGGAAGCTGCACGCTCAAATCAGCTGATTCAACATGTAGGAAAATGCTAATATCTTCAAATTTAATACAAAATTAATAACAGGAAGACAATTGTTTTCTCTCAGTCCTCCTTTATATTTGGAAGGAAAATGAAATCCAAAACTTTAAAAAAAATTAAAAAAAAGTAATCCCAAAAATAATGATAAGCACTAAGAGAACTAGCTTCTCCTTGCTGTAGAAAGCCTCTCTTGGGGTACATATACTTAAAAAAATACAAATTGGTGATTTAGAAATGGGGTGGCTAGTCTTAGTGTCCCTTTAAGGCTACAGTGCAGCTTGGAAAGTGATGACGTCCCTGCCTCCCAGCGGGCTCTTACCAGTCAAACACGAAACGCTGTTTGCGATCTTCTGGCTGCAAGCAGCCATCCGGAGGACAGATGGGATGATTCCAGGTATTCTCCTTTATCCGGAGAACATTTCTGGGATTCAGGAGAACCTTCCTGAGCCATAAAAAGGTTGCCACGTTGTCAGCTCTGCCCGCTGAGCCTGCGGGCACAGCCGTTCAGTCCACCATTCCCTCTGGAAGCCCCTTCACAGTTGCTGTATGATGTTCGGGATTTACTCTCCCAACACATATGGAAGACCAAGACTGAGACCACATCTTTATGTTACTAGACCTCACTCAACCAATGGTTGAGTTTGTACTTTTAATTTTTTTTCAAATTTT
The DNA here is from genome assembly GCA_023362775.1 of Charina bottae. NCBI lineage: Eukaryota > Metazoa > Chordata > Lepidosauria > Squamata > Charinaidae > Charina > Charina bottae. The sequence continues at coordinate 3,254,408 of JALMGJ010000046.1, read as the reverse complement.
CTTTTTCTTTAAGATTAATTATTGTTTTATTTTAAAAATAATAAACAAGAGAAAGATAATTCGAGAGAATAAGAGAAAATAATTCAAGAGAAAGAAAGGGCTTTATCCAACAAAACAGAATTGAAGGGTGGATTTTGCAGGCACAAGCTGCAGTAATGCTTAAATGACTTTTAGAAGAGAGGTAAAAAAAAAAGGGTAAAGTTTCCCCCCGCACATTTGTGCAGTCGTGTCCGACTCTAGGGGCCGGTGCTCATCTCCGTTTGTTAGCCGAAGAGCCAGCGTTCTCCGAAGACGCTTCCATGGTCATGTGGCCGCATGACACGTGCGGAACGCTGTTACCTACCCACCGAAGTGGTACCTATTAATCTACTTGCATTTGCATGCTTTCGAATTGCTAGGTTGGCAAGAGCTGGAGCTAGTGCGGAAGCTCACTCCGCACGCAGGGCTAGGGATTTGAACCTCTGAACTTGCGATCTTCCTATCGACAAGCCTGGCGTCTTACCCGCTGAGCCACCACACCCCTTTTTAGAAGAGAGGTAATTGTTCCCAAATTTGCTACCTTGCACTAATATTTGTATATATATTGGTGCACAACTCTCCAAACATAGGTGCATCTGTTTGCATGTGTCCCAAACACCATTTTTGCTATCAAAACCATAATATATTTTTTCTGCATTTTTGTGGACATTTTCTATTAACACATTTCAAATGATAAATTGAGGTCACGCACTGGTTAAAAAATAACGAACTGGAGAATATTGCACTTCGTTGCTGATGAAATGACTGTAATCTTTGAGAACTCCTGAATACAGGGGAAGTGCGAGAAGTTTGGAGAAGAGTTTATGTGGTTCCAATATTTAAAAAGGAAGAAAAGTGGATCCTGGAAACTGCAGACCATCAGTATCTGGGAAAATCCTAGAGAAGATCATCAAGCAGAAAAGGTGATTACAGGAAGCCTGCAGGGGTCTATAAAAAATAGGTCACTCTAAACAAATCTTACTGCTTTTTTGACAGATTAATACACCAGAAGAATGCTGTGGTACCTATACTTCATCAACCCCTTCATGGATCACTGCCTTGTCGTGGCGAAGGGGCTTGCGTAACTCAATGAAGTCAGGTCAAGAAGAACAGGTCATGATGGAGAGTTCTGACAAAACGTGGTCCACTGGAGGAGGAAATGGCAAACCACTCCAGTATCCTTGCCAAGAAAACCCATGGACAATATCAAAAGGCTAAAAGATATGACGCCGGAAGATGAGCCCCTCAGGTCGGAAGGTGTCCAAAATGCTACTGGGGAAGAGCGGAGGGCAATTCCGAGTAGCTCCAGAAAGTGTGAAACGGCTGGGCCAAAGCCGAAAGGACGCTCAGTTGTGGATGTGTCTGGAAGTGGAAGGAAAGTCCAATGCTGTAAAGAACAATATTGCATAGGAACCTGGAATGCAAGAACTATGAATCAAGGTAAGCTGGATGTGGTCAAACATGAGATGACAAGATTGAACATCGACATATTGGGAATCAGCGAACTAAAATGGACAGGAATCAAGGGTCTCTTGATGGTTTCAAGCCATCTCAACCCAAACCAGATCTGCCATCTTCTGGACCTGTGTCTTAACACCACTTATTTCACAAACAGAGGTGACTTTTACAGACAAAAACACGGCTGTGCCATGGGTTCTCCTGTGTCACCCATTGTGGCCAATTTATACATGGAAGAAGTGGAGAAGAAAGCACTCAACGCATTCCAGGGAACGGTGCCCACCCACTGGTTTAGTTATGTGGATGACACATGGGTCAAAATCAAGGCCCAGGAAGTACAGGCCTTCACGGACCATATAAACACTATAGATGCCAACATTAGGTTCACCAGAGAAGACACCAAGAACAACAGACTGGCATTCCTAGACTGTGAAGTCCTCATTGGGACCGGTGGCAAGCTAGAAATAGGGATCTACAGGAAACCCCCACACAGATCAATATCTGATGTTTGACAACCACCATCCACTGCAGCACAAACTAGGAGTCATCAGGACATTGTCACACAGAGCAGAAACCATCCCCACCTCCATGGATTCCAAAAAGAATGAAAATCAGCACCTGAGAACAGCTCTGAAGGCCTGTGGATATCCAAATTGGGCCTTCACTAAATCTAAGTCTACCAGACCTAAAACAGCGACAGATAGGGCTGAGACTCAGAGTAAACGGAAGAACCTGGTCATTCCTTACATGGCTGGCGTGTCTGAAAAGATAAAACGAATATTTGGCAAACACCACATACCTGTATATTTCAAACCCACCAACACACTGAGACAGAGGCTTGTACACCCCAAAGATCAAACTCCAAAACACAAGAAAAGCAATGTAGTTTATGCAATCCAGTGCAGTGAGGAGTGCTCTGAACTCTACATTGGAGAAACCAAACAACTTTTGTACAGGAGGATGGCCCAACACAGGAGAAGTAACACCACAGGACCAGAGTCAGCAGTTTATCTTCATCTAAAGGAAAAAGGACACTCATTTGAGGACATTAATGTTCACATTTTAGACAGAGAAGATAGGTGGTTTGAGAGAGGGGTCAAGGAATCCATTTATGCCAACTTGGAAAATCCTTCCTTGAATAGAGGTGGGGGCCTCAGGCACAATCTTTCCCCCATCTTCCTCCCTGCTTTGTCTTCTGTGCCTAGGAAGATTAAGACCATTTCACAAGCTCAACAGCAGCATGGTGATCTTAACGATCCTCCTTTAGATGATAAAAGGACTTAAAATAACATCTCAATATAACCATGACCTAGCCCCAGGTGTAAGGTCACACAGCTACCTAGAAACATATTTAGGATTCCCTTACCAACTTTGCTCAGACTGAAGAAGCTCCTTGGATAAGGAGCGAAACGTTTCCACTGAGAAAATAGAAATCCAGTTGACATGATTCAAGCTACAGATCTTATCACTGTCCTTCAAGGCCATTCTTTATGGCTGTACAGGCATGGACAAGAGGGTGGTCAAGAACCAACAGGTGGAAGCTTAATACATCCAAACTTGGAGATGCCTGGAGAGCAGAATTACCCTGTTATCTGGGAACAGTTTGATCCTGTTGGACTTGAGGAAGTGGACAGGGTCCTTGGGATTGTGAGTGCAGCCACCTGTACCTTTGATCCATGCCCCTCCTGGGTGGTTAAGGTCACCTGAGAGGTGACATGTGGGTGGGTTCTAACATTGGTTAATTCATCCTTGGAAGAGGGGGTGTTCCCAGTACCATTTAAAGAGGTTTGCCCTCTCCTCAAGAAGCCATCACTGGACCCCAACGTCCTGGACAATTTTTGTCCAGTTTCTCATCTTCCCTTTCTAGGGAAGGTGATAGAGAAGGTGGTTACGCTGCAACTCCAGAGGATCCTGGATGAAACAGATTATCTGGACCCCTTCCAGTCAGGTTTCAGGCCCAGATATGGGACAGAGATGGCATTGGTCGCACTTTTAGATGATCTCTGGTGAGAGCAGGGTGGGGCAATGCATCCCTCCTGGCTCTCCTTGACTTCTCTGTGGCCTTCGATACCTAGATACCTGACCACAGTATCCTTTTGGGTCGGCTCTGGGGGTTGGGGGTGGGTGGCACAGTTTTGTGCTGGTTCACCTCCTTCCTCCAAGACTGGTCCCAATCTGTGTTGATAGGGAGCGAGAGGTCCGACCCACAGCTCCTGCTCTGTGGGGTGCCTCAGGGTTTGGTGCTCTCTCCACTCCTTTTTAACATCTACATGCAGTCGCTGGGTGAGATCATCCATCACCATGGGATGAGGTACCATCAGCTCATGATACCCAATTGTACATCTCTGTCTCGGATGAACTAAGTGATCAGAGCTTTCCAAACTGTGTGTCACGACACGTTAGTGTATCGGCTGCAGTGTCTGGGTGTGTCGCGGCTGCTGCTGCCTCTGAGCCCTGCCAGGATTCCATGCAGGTCCTAGTGCCTGCCTTGTGCCTTGCTGCCTCCACACCTGCTGTGATTCCGCGCAGGTCTTAGTGCCTGCCTTGTGCCTGGCTGCCTCCAAACCTGCTGTGATTCCGCACAGGTCCTAGTGCCTGCCTTGTGCCTTGCTGCCTCCAAACCTGCCCTGCCAGGATTCCGCGCAGGTCCTAGTGCCTGCCTTGTGCCTTGCTGCCTCCACACCTGCTGTGATTCCACGCAGGTCCTAGTGCCTGCCTTGTGCCCTGCTGTAAGAGTGTGTCACGAAATGATGCCCTGCTATAAGAGTTTGTCGCAAAATGATGCATGTCTAAAAAGTGTGTCACCAACATGAAAAGTTTGGAAAGCTCTGCTGTAGATGTTCTTTTGCAGTGCCTGGAGGTGGTGGGGGCCTGGATGGGGAACAACAGGCTGTGGGTGTGGGGCTCCTCTGTATCTGGGGATTTACCATCTTTAGTCCTTGATGGGGTTACACTACCCCAGATGGACCCGGTGCACAATTTGGGGGTCCTCCTGGACTCACGATTCCTGCTTGAGGAGCAGGTAGCAGTCATGGCTAGGAGGACCTTTGCTCAACTTCATGTTGTGCACCAGTTGTGCCCTTTCCTGGATTGGGAAGCCCTTCTCTCAATCACTCACGCCCTGGTCATCTCCCGTATGGACTACTGCAATGTGCTCTACATGTGGCTACCCTTGAAAAGTATCTGGAAGCTGCAGCTGGTGCAGAATGCGGCAGCGTGGGCAGTTATGGGCACCTCTAGGGCTGTGTGACCTGCATTGGGTGCTGGTGTGCTTCTGGGTGCAATTCAAGGTGTTGGCTATCACCTTCATGGCATGGGCCCAGGTTACCTGAGGAATCGTCTCATCCCAATTACATAGACCCATCCCACCTGGTCAGGCAGAGAGGGCATGTTACAGACCCCGTCAGCTAAAGAATTTCAACTGGCGGGGTTGAGGAGGAGAGCCTTTTCTGCCGTTGCCCCTGCCCTGTGGAACATTGTGCCTGTGATGTGAGGTTGCCCCCCCCCCATTTCTGGTCTTCCAGAAGAGCGTCAAGACCTGGCTCTGCCAACTAGCTGGGGGATCCAAGAGTGGTCGGCAGCCCTGGGGTGCTTGGTGGCTTGAAGACGCTCTCTCCGCCTTTTAGTTTTTCTCCTTTACCTTCTGGTATTTCTTGTACTTTTTTGTATTTTTCTAATGGTTTTTATGATTCTCTATTTGTAATCCACCCAGAGTCACTTTTATAGTGAGATGGGTGGTGTGTAAATTTAATAAATTAAAAAAAATAAACTTCCTGGCCATGAGAGAAGAACAGCCTGCTTCCTGCATTTGTGGGGATTCATCACTGGATTCTACAGCTACTTTCTTGATGGGGTTGGAATAGAAGACATCCAAGGCCCCTTCCAAATGTATGATTCTATGAAAATAAAAATTTTCAGCCATCTCTTGAGGGAGTTCTGGCAGATATCTCGGGACTGATGTCATACCAGCAGAGCAGGGGGGAAAAAACCAGAAGGGGCGGAGACCTTGCAGGATGAGATGAAAAGGCCTAAACTGGTTACAGGGCTCCCATTAGCATATGTTCAAAAGAGGAGAAAAATCCAATCAACAATATGGAGGCAGCTGAAAGACAGAAAAGAAGTGCTGTCATAACCTCATGCCAGTGGCAGGTTTGTCAAGAAACCTGCAAACTCTACTAAAGGAATATGTTTATTGTCATTTACAAAAAGGAAGGAAATTTCTGAAATAATAATGGTAAAATTGAGAGATATTGTAAAGGCCAAGGCCTAGTTAGCATTTGGGCTTTGGGATCAGGAAGAACTGATCTTTTGTTATATTGTATTTTGTATTTTGTTATATTGTATTTTGTATTTTGTTATATTGTATTTTGTATTTTGTATATTGTATTTTGTTATATTGTAGTAAAAATGTTGAGGGGCGTGGTGGCTCAGCGGGTAAGACGCCAGGCTTGTTGGAAGATCGCAAGTTCGGAGGTTCGAATCCCTAGCCCCGTGTGATGGAGTGAGCTCCCGCACCAGCCCCAGCTCTTGCCAACCTAGCAATTCGAAAGCATGAAAATGCCAATAGATGAATAGGTACCACTTCGGTGGGATGGTAACAGCGTTCTGTGCTTGTCATGCCGGCCACATGACTGCGGAAGCGTCTTCGGACAGCGCTGGCTCTTCGGCTAACAAACGGAGATGAGCACCGGCCCCTAGAGTCGGACACGACTGCACAAGTGTGCGGGGGGTACCTTTACCTTTTTTTAGTAATAATAATAATGTTTATTGAAGTCATTAACCCAGTAAACTGAGAAAAGTAGAAATACCAAAATACTGAAATATCTCCCAGGATCATATGCTTAAAAATGAATTAATTTTACGCAAAGGAAACCAATTTAATCCTTTAATATATCGGCTATTCTGGGAGGAGTGGGAGGAAGCTCTCCAGGACTTGATATCCAGGACTCTCATTCCAATTAGAGCAAACAATTCCACTCCGTTATTTTCTTCATTTGCACACCATTCTGCAAATCTTGAGTTAGCCTCTAATAGCGATATTTTGTCTGGTTCTTGATTGCTTTATCTGTTCTTATGGGAAATTGTTCTGAAGTCTTTTTTCACAAAACAGCAACTTTTCCTCCTTCACTTAGAAGTCTGTTATGCAACAAAGAGATGAAAGTTTAGAGGTAGACAGAACAAGTCACAGTGCAGTGCAGGAGAGATAGCAGCAGGGATCCCTGTTTCAGATGCAGCTTTGATAAATTTTTATAGCAGCCTGCTTTCTTCCACAAACAAAAAATGTAACCATACATGGTTTGTCACCATGCACTTCCTAATTTATACATCCTGCTTTCTTAATTTCACTTGAGATGTGACCTGATTGCAAATGATGAATGCAAAAGAATTCAGTTCTGGTCCGGTCTGAAGCATATTTCTAATCTGCAGAAATGTTGGTGGGACAAATAGAAGGGAAATTCGTAAGGAAGCTGGTGGAATATGGAGTAATTAAAGGTTCCTGGATAAGCGTCTAGCCCCAAAGGAGCTTCTGAGACCAGCTGAGTGCTCATTAGAGAGGGATAATTGGAAATCAGACTTCACTCATGAACCACTTTGAATCCCCCGCTCTTCCCTCTTTCTGATCAAGAAGCCTTCAGACCTCTTCTCCGGCTAATGAACAGACAGCAGGGCTGAGATGTAGATGCAAATTGGCTCCCTTGATGCTGCATCCAGCCAGTCGTGCTCTAAAAGGAATCTCAGATGTGAAGCTGCAGCAGGACAATGGACACGGTTGCTGGTGTTTTCCCGCCCTTCGTTGGGCCACTAACAAAATAGGCAGGTAGATAATTTATGCACTTTATTTATTTATTTATTATTTAAATTTATATGACTGCCCATCTCCCCCAAATGGGGGATTCTGGGCGGCTTACAATAAAAATTAAGATTAAAATACAAATATAAAATTACAAATTATTAATATTATATAAATAATCTGGCGAATTGATCTCGATCAATCGGGACGGCATTATGGTACTAACCACCCCCAGGAGGAGCTATTACCTTTCCCCTCCCATGCATGTATAAAATTAATCTCACCGCCTGAAACCAATGGGAGTCTAGGCGTCTTACAGAGCGTAGGTATTAAAACAGGGTACAAAATAAGGGGTGTGGTGGCTCAGCAGGTAATACGCCAGGCTTGTCGATCGGAAGGTCGCAAGTTCGGAGGTTCGAATCCCTAGTTCCGCGTGACGGAGTGAGCTCCCGCACTCACTTGAAGCTACGCTATGTTCTTGCTAATCATTGGCTGCTATTTTTAAAACTCTTGCTATGTTCAAGAGCTCTATGCTAAAACATTTATTAATGTTCAAATTGCTTAAATTCTTCCACAGTTGAAGACTTTCTCAGCAAGAAAAGGGCATTGCATGTTGTTTTTTTTGTCCTAGGAAAATATAGTTTAAATGGGAGAGGTGAGCATGATGGATTACAAACTTTATGCAGAGACAATTATTAGTACAGAGATTTTTCTTTCTAGTCTCCCCAAAATATTACTCTGACCTCTTCCAGTGAGGGCTGAGCAAGAGAGAACATGGGGCTGGGGATCCAGAATGCAGCCTGATGATCTTAAGAATAAATGAGGACAGAATGCCAGACAATATTGAAGAAAGCTTTTCCCTTTTTCTATGTATATGTTGCACAGATCTGTGAGGTCTCTGCAGCCTCTTACAAGCAGAATTTTAAAAAGGTAAAGATAATCTTGAGTTGAACTCCTTTTCAATCCACAAGCATAGTCATGCAGTGTTGACAGCAATATGAAAGTGGTTTGCCTTCACTTACATTTGCCATGTTTTTTTCTATTTCAAGTCTAGCCTGAGATGTCCTGGCAATCTTTCATCCAAGACCCACCAACCTTGCTTAGCTACTGAGCCTGTACAAAAGTCAACTGGGTCTTCTCCATGCTGCCCCATCTTCTTCATGATAGAGAGGAAGAGTCTTCTCTTGATCCTGACTCTGTGCTTCTGTTGACACAACTACTTTGTGTTTGCCTTTGTTTGGGCAACTTCATCACACTGTTAGCTGATGTTATCCTGAATCTTGATACTGTCCTCCAAAGTCATCTGTATATTTGACTATCATATTTTCTAACCTCCCCCCTCCTCACGCCATTTATAAATGACCGGAGCGGAGCCCTTCAGTTCACTCTCGCTCAAATATTCTTGAGGCTGGTACTTGAGTGAAATAAAATAAATATACTGTAACATCTTTGGTGTGCAAAATTGTAGTGTTCCTTCCAAATGTATTGCTTTCACTTGCAATGTATTCCTTAAGCTTTTTTAGAACATCACCTTTTATGTGGATAGGTGAAAACATATCATCAATAAATATCATGGGGGAAAAAAATCTTGGAGTTAATTTAAGGGAAATTCTATGCCACAGAAAAACATAGTGTTATTTTTTGATTAGGAGATGAAAACTAATCAAAACATCTCTTGAATCCAATCCTCAATATCAGCAATATTACTTTTCCAATTTCTCAAAATTTCTTTTAACAACACCCAGGCCCAATACAACCATAGGTAAATGTTCCCCCCGCACATTTGTGCAGTCGTGTCGGACTCTAGGGGCCGGTGCTCATCTCCGTTTCTTAGCCGAAGAGCCAGCGCTGTCCAAAGACGCTTCCGTGGTCATGTGGCCGGCATGACACGCGCGGAACGCTGTTACCTTCCCACCGAAGTGGTACCTATTCATCTACTTGCATTTGCATGCTTTCGAATTGCTAGGTTGGCAAGAGCTGGGGCGAGTGCGGGAGATCACTCCGTCACGCGGGGCTGGGGATTTGAACCTCTGAACTTGCGACCTTCCGATCGACAAGCCTGGCGTCTTACCCGCTGAGCCACCATGCCCCGATGTCAGACAGGAAAGCAAGCTGTCAATTCAGTCCTCACTTTCTCAGGAGGCCTTAAAGAAGAGCAGCAGCTCTTCCTGGCTCAGCTTCTCTGAGGATGCCAGGGCGGGGCGGGGGAGAGAGAGAGAGAGGCTGCCAGCTGCATGGGAGAAAAAATATTCAGCAAATGAGCAAGATGAATTCCATGAATTCCACAGACAGTAGAAACTCATCCAGACCTGCAAAGAGACTCTTGTGACATGGTTACAGATTGGGGTGATTCATCTTGAGTTGTTTGGGTGACAGCCCCTTTTCCAGGCACTTATCCGGGTGACAGCTCTGCCCATCTGGAACAATCAATCAATCAATCAATCAATCAATCAATCAAACTTTATTGATTAGCCCTTAGGCCATATCAAAATACAAGCTTAAACAATAAATGTTAATAAAACTCTATATAATTTAATATAAAAGACAAATTGAATAAGAAGTAAATAAAAATACAGTAGTTAAGTATACATATAAGTGAAAATACACCATATTTCTGTGTCACCCCTGCAGTTTACCCCGATCAACCCCACAAATTGCAAAGCATATTGATTTGCTTAAATACAGTGCTGTGTTATATGTTATTTTTGGGTCTTGGCCACACATAAAATATGTTGTTTTGATATGTGATTCCCAGTGGGTCGTTCGTTTAATGTATGGGCCAAGGTGCAGATCTCTCACGTTTTTATACAAATTACAATTGAATAATATATGTGCTATATCCTCAATTTCAGGCTCTCCACATATACAAACGTGTTCATTATAAGGGATGCTGTTAAATCTCCCAAATCTGACCGTTGTATCAAGCTGATCAAATCTAGCTCGGGTGAATACCTCCCTGAGATGTTTTGGCATTTGTATATTTAAATAGTTGGCAATTTGAAAAGTGTGTTTATATTGGCTCAACCATTTCAGATTGCCAACCTTGGTTGGTGGCTAAGCCCATCTGGAACAGTTTTTCCTGCCCCAAAATCCGGATTACCCTGTTCATCATTCCAAGGAGAGGGGACAGACAATATAGCACCATGCTGAGAAATGACCCTGCCCCGTGTGACTCAGGCGTTTTAGTCCTGCTACTTCTTTCAGTTTGATGAAAAGGCATTTGCTTCTGACATGTCTTGCCAAAGAAAAGGAGGTCGTCTGGGTGTGCATATCAGTGCCCTGCCTTTCATTGCACAGTCCTCTCTCCAGCAGCATCCCAGCCTTCCCAGGATTCTGTTTTATCCCAAGGGAAGACTTTGGGAAGGAACTCCTCCAACAGAGCTTTTTCAGGTTAGGAACTGCGAGCAGCCATGGAGGCTGTCGAGAGATGGAAGAGGAAGCAGCATCACCAGCTGAACTTGCACAAGACATCAGCTGAGACATCACAACAGGTGGCAGTACCAGGTCAAAAAAAACCTAAGCCAAACCTGGTTAATACTGGGTTTTGTTTTGTTTGGGTTTGGGTTTGTGCCTTTGAGTCAATCTTGACTCCTGGCGACTGCCTGGACAAGTCCCTGCAGTTTTCTTAGCAAGATTTTCAGAAGCGGTTTGCCATTGCCTCCTTCCTAGGGCTGAGAGAGAGTGACTGGCTCAAGGTCATACAGCTGGCCCTGTGCCTAAGGCGGGACTAGAACTCACAGTCTCCCAATTTCTAGCCAGGGGCCTTTACCACTATACCAAACTCAACACTGGGTTAGGAGACCACAATGAAGACCCAAAGCGATAGGCTTCAACTGGAAAGCTGAAAAAAATCCCAAGGAAGCAGTGAGATACTACTTCTGCACTGTCTCCATGTAGTCATGAGATTAGCACAGTTCAGCGTTTGGTGAGAAGCTTGATTTTTAGCATTTTAATGGAACTTAACCATTACGTAAAAGCATAATGCGATTGAGTGATTGATTTGGGCACAGGATATTATGTGACCATGCCAATGGTGTTTTGTTTAACAGCTTATAGTTCAAAGTTGATTGTGTGAACTCAGCCAAACCCAGCTCATTATTTACTACCATTAAAGGAAACATGAAACATCCATGGTACCTTAGTCAGGATTATGGTGACACACAAATTTATTTTTCGTTAACTCTAATGTGGTAGAGTTAATGTGGTAATGTGGTAAATGTTCCCCCCACACATTTGTGCAGTTGTGTCCGACTCTAGGGGCCGGTGCTCATCTCTGTTTGTTAGCCGAAGAGCCAGCGTTGTCCGAAGATGCTTCCATGGTCATGTGGCCACATGACGCACGCAGAACGCTGTTACCTACCCACCGAAGTGGTACCTATTGTCAGGGTTTATCTGCATTTCATTGAATTGCATTGAGAAGTGTTTATTAGGGCATTGTTGTTGAGATCATCACAGAAAGACTTGAATGCAAATTCCCGCCATTACACGGAAGCCCTAAAAATGACTATTGGGACTCATCAAGAGACTATTCGGTTTATTGTGGCTCCCATCTCCAGTCAGCCCATAGTGTTGGGGCTTAAATGGTTGAGGGAGCGAAACCCTCACATCGATTGGGTCTCTGGGGAGATGGAATTTGCGGATGGTTCGTACTTGGGAATGGAACGGGACTTTGCGGGACTGTGTGTGGAAGTAACAGGCTCATTGAGGGAATTAGCCCAAGCGGCTGTTGCGCCGTCAGCGTATGAGGAGGAGGGGGAAATTTTTGTAGAGACTGAGTCAGACCAGATGCCCCCTCATCGAAAAACAGATTGTTCTTTGCAATTGGAACCTGGAGCAGTGTTGCCTAAACCCAAATTGTATTCAATGACTCATAAGGAATTGCAAGAACTGAGAAACTTTATAGATAAAAATTTAAAGCGGGGATTTATTGAACCTTCTACTTCTCCCATGGCCGCCCCCGTGTTATTTAGGAAAAAGAAAGATGGTTCGTTAAGACTGTGTACTGACTATCGGGGATTGAATGCTATTTGTATTTCTAATCAGTACCCGCTGCCTTTGATGAAGGATATGCTTGCCCAGCTAACGAAAGGGAAAATCTTCACTAAACTGGACTTGAGAGAAGCATATTTTAGAGTGCGCATAAAGGAAGGAGATGAGTGGAAACTGCTTTTAATTGCCAACTGGGTTGTTTTCAATATAAAGTCATGCCGTTCGGATTAAGGTGGGGGGGGCTGGAGTCTTCATGAGCTTAATTAATGAGGTTCTGCATGAATTTTTGTATCAAGGGGTGTTGGTATATTTAGATGACATTTTGATCTATACAGAAACCATGGAAGAACATGTGAAATTGGTTAAATCAGTACTGAGAAAACTCTTGGAAAACAAGCTATATGTAAAGTTGTCCAAATGTGAAAAGGAAAAACTGGATTTTTTGGGTTACAGAATATCTCATCAGGGCAGAGCTTTCCAAACTGTGTGTCGCGACACAAAAGTGTGTCGCCACACAAAGCATGGTGTGCCGCCACACCACCCGGAAGCGGCGGCACGCACGTGCACGGCGGCCATGGCAGCGGTGCGGCTTCCGCGTTTTAGCGGAGGCTGCCGCCGGCGCTGTGCATGTGCATGCCGCCGCAGGCCCCCCGCGCCGCCACTATGCACGCACGTGCCACTGCACGCCCCCCCGCACCGCTGCCGTGCACGTGCGCCCCCCTGCGCTACCGCCGCGCTGCCGCTGCCGCCGCCGCTGGTGTGTTGCCAGTTGCGGCACTTTGGAAAGCCCTGCATCAGGGCATAGAAATGGATCCTGGCAAAATTAAAGATGTTTTGGCATGGGAAACACCTAGAACAAAAAAGCAATTGCAAGCTTTTTTGGGGTTCAGTAATTTCTACAGACAGACATACCTGCCTTCGCTAAAATAGCATTGCCTTTAACAGATTTGTTAAAAACAAAGAAATCGACTGATGGCGTATTAGCAAATAAGCCTCAGTCGAAACTAAAATGGACGCCAGCTTGCCAAAATGCTTTTGAACAATTGAAGCAGTTGTTCACCGCAGAACCTATTTTGAAACACCCTAACCCTGAACTGAGGGGCGTGGTGGCTCAGCGGGTAAGACGCCAGGCTTGTCGATCCGAAGATCGCAAGTTCGGAGGTTTGAATCCCTAGCCCTGCGTGCAGAGTGAGCTCCCGCACTAGCCCCAGCTCTTGCCAACCTAGCAATTCGAAAGCATGCAAATACAAGTAGATTAATAGGTACCACTTCGGTGGGTAGGTAACAGCGTTCCGCGCGCGTCATGCGGCCACATGACTGTGGAAGCGTCTTCGGACAACGCTGGCTCTTCGGCTAACAAATGGAGATGAGCACCGGCCCCTAGAGTCGGACACGACTGCACAAATGTGCAGGGGGAACCTTTACCTTTACTTTAACCCTGAACTACCATTTATTATACAAACAGATGCCTCGAACTCAGCAATTGGTTGTGTATTATTGCAAAAAGACAATACTAATACTAATCAATTACAGCTCTGTGCATATATTTCTTGTAAGTTTACGGAGGCGGAGCAGCGTTGGCTGGTTTGGGAGAAAGAAGCTTTTGCTGTGCGGCATGCATTAGCTACCTGGCGACATCTGCTGGAGGGTTCTCCACATCCATTTGAGGTTTTTACTGATCATAAAAATTTGGAAGCTCTTAACCCCCCCTCCCCCCCGGAAATTAAATCCTAAACAAATCCGATGGGCCGAATTTTTTAGTAGGTTTAATGTCACATTGAAGTATTTACCAGCAGGGAAAAACTTCTTAGCGGATACCTTATCTCGATTCCCTCAGCATGATACCCAAATGGAACAGGTGATTTCTACTGTAATGTCTCCACAACAATTGGGCTTGCCAACCCATGCTGAAAATGTTTCTGAACCTGTCTCTTTGCCTTTACCTGTACAACTGGATGGGAAGGTTGCTCTTACTCGACGCCAAGCCAAACAACAACAGACCCCATGTGAACCATCCTTGGAAAAAGAAATTCAGGAGGCTATTGTAAGAGATGACTGGTGGAAAGCCCACAAGCAAACCTTAACAGAAACTAATGGGGTGTGGTGGAGTGGAGACAGACTGTATGTTCCTGAAACTGTGAGAAAAGCTATTTTACAACGTTGCCATGATAATAAAGTTGCTGGACATTTTGGCTTTGTAAAAACATTACATTTAGTCTGTAGCTTGAATCATGTCAACTGGATTTCTATTTTCTCAGTGGAAACGTTTCGCTCCTTATCCAAGGAGCTTCTTCAGTCTGAGCAAAGTTGGTAAGGGAATCCTAAATATGTTTCTAGGTAGCTGTGTGACCTTACACCTGGGGCTAGGTCATGGTTATATTGAGATGTATTTTTAAGTCCTTTTATCATCTAAAGGAGGGTCGTTAAAATCACCATGCTGCTGTTGAGCTTGTGAAATGGTCTTAATCTTCCACAACCTCTCCCCCATCTTCCTCCCCGCATTGTCTTCTGTGCCTAGGATTTTGGAAATTTTGGAAATCATTTTTAAAATTGATTGGAACTGAACAGGTACCAGTGGGTACCATCCACAAGGGAATGGTGCGTGTGAATGACTTAACTCCGTGTTAGAACAGTATTTACGTTGTTATATTAGTCATCAGCAGGACAATTGGGTGGATTTGTTGCCTTTTGCTGATGTTGCATATAATAATGCTGTTCATCAAAGCACCGGATTTTCGCCATTTAAAGTGGCCACGGGCCAAGACTTTGTTCCTATTCCTGAGCTGCCTGACCCTGCCATGATTCAGTCTTCAGATCCTGTATTGGCAGATGAATGGATTACAAAAATACGGGCGAATTGGCCAGTCATGCTGAAGATATTGCAGGAGGCTAAAGACTCTTACAAAACCTTTGCTGATCGCAAACGTGCTCCAGAATGGCCTTTGGTGGTGGGTGAGAAGGTTTATTTGTCTACAAAACATCTAAAATCAACTCAACCTTCCAAAAAGCTGGGCCTTAAGTTTATTGGACCTTTTCTTATTGTAAAGGTGATCAACCCTGTGGCTGCTCAGTTGGACTTGCCTAAAAATTTACAGAAGGTGCATCCTGTGTTTCACATTAGTTTGTTAAAGCCAGTCAAGTCTGCTCCTCAGAGGCATCCAGATCCAATCACGCCCCCACCCATCATGGTGGGAGATAATGAACATTTTGAGATTCTGAACATTTTGGACTCTAGAGTACATAGGGGTAAAGTTCAATATCTAGTTCAATGGAAACATTTACCTGTTGGGTTTGAGGAATGGGTTGATAAAGTTCATGTGTCTGCTCCACGTTTGCTACAGAAGTTTCATGCTCAGTTTCCTGCTAAACCTGGTTAATTGTATCATTTTCCTTGATTTTGTTTTTCAGATTGCAATGCCTCACATAGTTCTGCAGCCTGAACAGTTTTGGAATTGCTCAATTTGTCTTTATGTTTATTTGTATGCTTTAACTTTTCTTATGCTCTGTATACTGCTCTTTGTTTTGTAGGTCAGGCCTTCTTCATGCCTATGAATCCTGCCATTGGGATTAGGCCTAGCATAGATGCTTGTAGAGTTGTTGGGAGGGGGAATGGCAGTTGAGTGTTATGTCTGGTGGTGGAGGCTGGAACTGGCTTCATCAAGGTCGCGCACCTGCAGAAGAGTGGAGATGGGAACGTTTGCCTCATGAGATCATCGGTTGGTAATTTGGTGTGCAAGGGGGGGAGTTAAGAGGGAATAGTTTGGCGGGAATTTGCATTCAAGTCTTTAGGAGTGCTTCAATGAACATGTATCCTGAATAAAGCTTTATGAAGCGAAACGTTTCCACTAAGAAAATAGAAATCCAGTTGACATGATTCAAGCTACAGACAATTCCACCTGGATGACTGAGAACCTTCATAGACAGATGCATTGAGAAGTGTTTATTAGGGCATTGTTGTTGAGATCATCACACCTATTCATCTCCTTGCATTTGCATGCTTTCGAATTGCTAGGTTGGAAAGAGCTGGAGCTAGTGCAGGAGCTCACTCCACACGCGGGGCTAGGGATTCAAAACTTCTGAACTTGCGATCTTCCGATCGACAAGCCTGGCATCTTACCCACTGAGCCACCACGCCCCTTGCAACTCTAATGTGGGCAAAGGAGCAAATATTGTAAGTTGCAATGTCTGAGCTCAATAAAGTTCTGGATCAAGAGAGGCTGAAACTCATTTAAGGGAATACTGTAAGTCTAAAGGGCTGGACAAGGCTCTGCCATGTTCTGTATAACACTTTTATTTTAAAAAATGAAAAAAAACCTCCTTTAGAAGTGTTCTGCCCTATTTATGCTGATGCCTTAATCAAGTGGACTCAGCAATCTTTCTTGTACCAGGCAAAAACATTTGATTGGAAATATCTGGACTTTTCTAAACACTGATTTAATGTGGGCTTTTCACTTGGTGGTTCCTTAAAACTGAACAAAATAATGGCCACACAGCCCGGAAGACCCACAACAACCACCAAAATAATTATAATAATAATCTTTGTTTCTGCTGCTGAGGCTTTTTAACCTCGCCTGCTCTGGAAACCTTTTGGAATGAAAAGTGGAATAAAAATCCAAATGCATACTTTTTTGCTAAAAGGTTTCAAGAAAAAGTACTCCAAAACTGGGAACTACCCCAAATAAAGAAAATTAACTGGGCAAGTATCTTTATTCTAAGCGGGATGCAACTTTTCATTCTACAAGTTGGTTCTTTGTGTATTGGGGGGAGATGTTCTACCTATTTGTGAAGTAAGTGTCTTAGCACTATCTCGCCTGGACAGTCTGTGCTGAGAAGATACGCCAGAAATAGTCTGGGAGGCAGATTTGTTACCGAAAGCACAAAAGCTGTTGTTGACTAAGCGCAATGCGATGCAGGTGGGTAGTATTGAGAGAAAGTGAAAAGAAAATGCCACGCACTGCATAGATGCCCTAAATAAAAAAAGGCTAGATTGCTAGATTGACCCAGAAAATAAATCTGCATTTTCTGGGTCACCTTTTATCCTGTCCAGCTTCCAGGTGGTTCAGGATACCTGCTGCCCACACCTTTCTCCTCGGCATCTTTTGGTTGTGTATTTGAGTATCTTAATTAATCAATCAATTAGCTTAATGGCATTAGATCGATTTTAAGGCTTTGGGGAGTTGAACTTTGCACAATTCAGTTTCAAACTCCCAGTCTAACTTTTCATCCAGGACTTAGAAACAGGAGTGAAAATCCAGCAAAATCACCTGCAACATTACTATAAGGCAGAGCTTTCCAAACTGTGTGTCATGACACGTTAGTGTGTCGGCTGCAGTGTCTGGGTGTGTCACGGCTGCTGCTGCCTCCAAGCCCTGCCAGGATTCCGCGCAGGTCCTAGCGCCTGCCTTGTGCCTTGCTGTAAAAGTGTGTCACGAAATGATGCATATCTAAAAAGTGTGTCACCAACATGAAAAGTTTGGAAAGCTCTGCTATAAGGCAATATTTAGAATCTGAGTTGGAGGGACCCTGGAGGCCATCCAGTTCACCCCCTGATCAAAGCAGGAATCCAAATTAAAGCATCCCAGAGAGATGGCTGTGCAACCTCTCCTTGAACCATCACGGTGCCTCTCCCAGTCATGGGTTCTGCTCTGAAACTGCTCTTACACTAAAGAAGTGTAGCTTCTTTTCCCCACACTCAACCAGATTGTCAGCCCTTCCATCACACAGACTGCCTAATGCAGTGCCTCTCCTTAAGGAACTATGGAGTGGATCATGCCTCGGTTAGATGGACTCCCTGTTGGCTGAGTGACCCACCAAGAGCGTGCTTGTTAACGGCTCCGCTTGCTGGGAAGTCTTCGGGAAGTCTCCTGAGCCCTGGGCTCTTCAGCACATTTGGGACTGAGGGGACACTTGGCAATTTTGCAGGGGACCCCCACAACTGGGACCGCCGGCGAAATCGAGGTTAGATGAAACAAAAAGGGTCAGGGAAGATCCAGGCAGGCCTGAGCAATGGGCGGAAACGCATTGGATGGAATGAGCAGGCAGATGCGTGAAGTTCTGCGTCTGTGCAGGACAAAGCAAAGGACAGAGGGTGGGCCCTTTGTGGACGTGCGAAAGGGATCTGGGTGTCATCCACGAGTTTATCATGAGGGCGATGCAGCTGCTAAAAAGGCAAGTGCAATCTTGGGGTGCATTAATAGAAGCAGAGTCCAGATCACGGGGAGGACAGACCCCATTTGCAGTCCTGGGTCCAGTTCTGGCACCACAGAGATGCCTTGGAGTGCGTTTAGAAGAGGACCACCGAGGTGGAAACCTAGCCCTTGGAGGAGCATTCAAAGGGCCTGGGTCTGTTTCGCCTACAGAAGTGGCAACAGGAGCCCTCCGGTGTCTGAAGGGCCGTCACAGACCGGAGAGACGGGATTCACTCCATTGCCCCAAAGGGCAGGACCAGAACCAAGGGATTAAAACTGCGGGAGAGGAAGTTCAGGCTAGACGTCAGGAGGACCTTCCTGACTGTACAAGCTGTCAAGGCAGGTTGACCAGGCTGCCACAAGAAATGGTGAGATTCTCCTTCATTAGATATCTTCTAACAGATGCTGGATGGTTATCTGTCAGAGATGCTGTAGTGAGATATTAGCTGGCTGCTGAAGTACTCCTGTACCAAGCAGGATAATGTCTCTTTCAACATCTCTTCCAATGGTAGGATTCTACCATTCAGTTGCTTCATGAATCAATATCCTGCATTCTGGAATGGGAGAGGACTAGTTTGAACGTTTCCTCTGGGACGTCCCTTCCCTTATCACATTCCCCCCACCCCCATATTTCCTTTTCAAGGCTAAGGCTTCCCGGCTTCTTTATGGAACTTCAAATCTCCTCCCCATATTCCTGAATGCCATTTTTGAACCTGTTTATCCGAGGAGGGAACAAACACCACCTTGAGACAAAAGGCATCTAATGAATAATAGAAGAACAATAACTGTTCTTGTTGCTGTTGTTATTCCCTTTCTAACACATAGCTGCTTTGGCTGACTCTGGATCAGAATTTTTATGCAAATTCTACAACAAGCTGATTACGGGACCTTCTGTGCTGGAAATAAACCAGCTCCGAATGCAATTTTATTACTCAACTGGTCCTGCGTTCCTTCCAAACAGATGTGCTTGTGACATTCAGATAAATTATTGTGGTCGAACAGAGAAGCTGCAATTAAAAATAGTCCTGTACGTTAGCCAACTCACTTTCTCACTTGGTTCAGGATATTAAAGATCTTCCAGGATGCTAGAATTCTGCCAAGAAGGTTCTTTGATTAAAGAGTGCAGCAGCATCAAACGCACCAGGATACTCTCCCCTTGGTGGGGTTGATGGCAGAGACACCCACCCATGGGAATCAGACCTACTTTTTGCACTCAAAGTCTGCAACTCCTTTTGCAGAGACACTCGCCTAAGCTCATGCAGGGTTTGTGGTTTTGGACTGTAGTGGGAACCCAGCCATTTTTACTCGCAGGTTACAAGTTCTGACATGCCTTGTCATGGAAGAGCATGCTGTTTAACCTGGATTTGGCTCCACTCCAACCTGTGGCTGTGATAATTCAGTCACACAAGAACAGCAGCCGTCATTCATTCATTGGCGATCAACGGTGCTAAAAAGAAATGTTTCCTGTTCATATGAACTTTTAGGACAGAATTTGGTAAGGAGACACGTGTGCTTTCATCCAATTGCTCAGACCCAGTCCCCATAGGTCTGGAGGCCCTTTTTTATTCTTTCCAACCCATGGTGGAAAAGGAATTAGGAAAGGGGCTTTTGTGACACACTCTTACAGCAGGGCACAAGGCAGGCACTAGGACCTGCGCGGAATCACAGCAGGTTTGGAGGCAGCAGGGCACAAGGCAGGCACTAGGACCTGTGCGGAATCACAGCAGGTTTGGAGGCAGCAGGGCACAAGGCAGGCACTAGGACCTGCGCGGAATCACAGCAGGTTTGGAGGCAGCAAGGCACAAGGCAGGCACTAGGACCTGTGCGGAATCAGAGCCGGTTTGGAGGCAGCCAGGCAGCAGGCAGGCATTAGGACCTTCGCGGAATCACAGCCAGTTTGGAGGCAGCCAGGCAGGAGGCAGGCACTAGGACCTTCGCGGAATCACAGCCGGTTTGGAGGCAGCAAGGCACAAGGCAGGCACTAGGACCTGCGTGGAATCACAGCAGGTTTGGAGGCAGCAAGGCACAAGGCAGGCACTAGGACCTGTGTGGAATCACAGCAGGTTTGGAGGCAGCAAGGCACAAGGCAGGCACTAGGACCTGCGCGGAATCACAGCAGGTTTGGAGGCAGCAAGGCACAAGGCAGGCACTAGGACCTGTGTGGAATCACAGCAGGTTTGGAGGCAGCAAGGCACAAGGCAGGCACTAGGACCTGCGTGGAATCACAGCAGGTTTGGAGGCAGCAAGGCACAAGGCAGGCACTAGGACCTGCGCGGAATCACAGCAGGTTTGGAGGTAGCAAGGCACAAGGCAGGCACTAGGACCTGCGCGGAATCACAGCAGGTTTGGAGGCAGCAGGGCACAAGGCAGGCACTAGGACCTGCGCGGAATCACAGCAGGTTTGGAGGCAGCAGGGCACAAGGCAGGCACTAGGACCTGCGCGGAATCACAGCAGGTTTGGAGGCAGCAAGGCACAAGGCAGGCACTAGGACCTGTGCGGAATCAGAGCCGGTTTGGAGGCAGCCAGGCAGCAGGCAGGCATTAGGACCTTCGCGGAATCACAGCCGGTTTGGAGGCAGCCAGGCAGGAGGCAGGCACTAGGACCTTCGCGGAATCACAGCCGGTTTGGAGGCAGCAAGGCACAAGGCAGGCACTAGGACCTGCGCGGAATCCTGGCAGGGCAGGTTTGGAGGCAGCCAGGCACAAGGCAGGCACTAGGACCTGCGCGGAATCACAGCAGGTTTGGAGGCAGCAAGGCACAAGGCAGGCACTAGGACCTGTGCGGAATCAGAGCCGGTTTGGAGGCAGCCAGGCAGCAGGCAGGCATTAGGACCTTCGCGGAATCACAGCCAGTTTGGAGGCAGCCAGGCAGGAGGCAGGCACTAGGACCTTCGCGGAATCACAGCCGGTTTGGAGGCAGCAAGGCACAAGGCAGGCACTAGGACCTGCGTGGAATCACAGCAGGTTTGGAGGCAGCAAGGCACAAGGCAGGCACTAGGACCTGTGTGGAATCACAGCAGGTTTGGAGGCAGCAAGGCACAAGGCAGGCACTAGGACCTGCGCGGAATCACAGCAGGTTTGGAGGCAGCAAGGCACAAGGCAGGCACTAGGACCTGCGCGGAATCACAGCAGGTTTGGAGGCAGCAAGGCACAAGGCAGGCACTAGGACCTGCGCGGAATCACAGCAGGTTTGGAGGCAGCAAGGCACAAGGCAGGCACTAGGACCTGCGCGGAATCACAGCTGGTTTGGAGGCAGCAGGGCACAAGGCAGGCACTAGGACCTGCGCGGAATCACAGCAGGTTTGGAGGCAGCAGGGCACAAGGCAGGCACTAGGACCTGCGCGGAATCACAGCAGGTTTGGAGGCAGCAGGGCACAAGGCAGGCACTAGGACCTGCGCGGAATCACAGCAGGTTTGGAGGCAGCAAGGCACAAGGCAGGCACTAGGACCTGTGCGGAATCAGAGCCGGTTTGGAGGCAGCCAGGCAGCAGGCAGGCATTAGGACCTTCGCGGAATCACAGCCGGTTTGGAGGCAGCCAGGCAGGAGGCAGGCACTAGGACCTTCGCGGAATCACAGCCGGTTTGGAGGCAGCAAGGCACAAGGCAGGCACTAGGACCTGCGCGGAATCCTGGCAGGGCAGGTTTGGAGGCAGCCAGGCACAAGGCAGGCACTAGGACCTGCGCGGAATCACAGCAGGTTTGGAGGCAGCAAGGCACAAGGCAGGCACTAGGACCTGTGCGGAATCAGAGCCGGTTTGGAGGCAGCCAGGCAGCAGGCAGGCATTAGGACCTTCGCGGAATCACAGCCAGTTTGGAGGCAGCCAGGCAGGAGGCAGGCACTAGGACCTTCGCGGAATCACAGCCGGTTTGGAGGCAGCAAGGCACAAGGCAGGCACTAGGACCTGCGTGGAATCACAGCAGGTTTGGAGGCAGCAAGGCACAAGGCAGGCACTAGGACCTGTGTGGAATCACAGCAGGTTTGGAGGCAGCAAGGCACAAGGCAGGCACTAGGACCTGCGCGGAATCACAGCAGGTTTGGAGGCAGCAAGGCACAAGGCAGGCACTAGGACCTGCGCGGAATCACAGCAGGTTTGGAGGCAGCAAGGCACAAGGCAGGCACTAGGACCTGCGCGGAATCACAGCTGGTTTGGAGGCAGCAGGGCACAAGGCAGGCACTAGGACCTGCGCGGAATCACAGCAGGTTTGGAGGCAGCAGGGCACAAGGCAGGCACTAGGACCTGCGCGGAATCACAGCAGGTTTGGAGGCAGCAAGGCACAAGGCAGGCACTAGGACCTGTGCGGAATCAGAGCCGGTTTGGAGGCAGCCAGGCAGCAGGCAGGCATTAGGACCTTCGCGGAATCACAGCCGGTTTGGAGGCAGCCAGGCAGGAGGCAGGCACTAGGACCTTCGCGGAATCACAGCCGGTTTGGAGGCAGCAAGGCACAAGGCAGGCACTAGGACCTGCGTGGAATCACAGCAGGTTTGGAGGCAGCAAGGCACAAGGCAGGCACTAGGACCTGCGCGGAATCACAGCAGGTTTGGAGGCAGCAAGGCACAAGGCAGGCACTAGGACCTGTGTGGAATCACAGCAGGTTTGGAGGCAGCAAGGCACAAGGCAGGCACTAGGACCTGCGCGGAATCACAGCAGGTTTGGAGGCAGCAAGGCACAAGGCAGGCACTAGGACCTGTGTGGAATCACAGCAGGTTTGGAGGCAGCAAGGCACAAGGCAGGCACTAGGACCTGTGTGGAATCACAGCAGGTTTGGAGGCAGCAAGGCACAAGGCAGGCACTAGGACCTGTGCGGAATCACAGCAGGTTTGGAGGCAGCAAGGCACAAGGCAGGCATTAGGACCTTCGCAGAATCACAGCCAGTTTGGAGGCAGCCAGGCACAAGGCAGGCACTAGGACCTGTGCGGAATCACAGCCGGTTTGGAGGCAGCAAGGCACAAGGCAGGCACTGGGACCTGCACGGAATCCTGGCAGGGCAGGTTTGGAGGCAGCCAGGCACAAGGCAGGCACTAGGACCTACCTGTGCGGAATCCTGGCAGGGCTCGGAGGCAGCAGCAGCCGCGACACACCCAGACTCTGCAGCCGACACACTAACGTGTCATGACACAGAGTTTGGAAAGCTCTGGCCTATCCATTGGCATCGCTACCCACAGAGGGCTGGAGTTTGGAAATATGCCTGATTGGGGGGGGAGGGGGAACAATCTTCTAGAAAATAGCCCCATAATCCAGATGGGTTTCCTGGTTTCCTGCCTGGTCTTTGGTGCTGCTGGAATGTGAAAACCTGTGCAGGCTTCGCTCTCCTCTAGCAGAGGATGAACCCCTAGACCCCTTGACCCCTTGCCCTAAGTGAGGTGGTGACCCCTTGCACAGCTCCCACTGACTTCAACAGAAAATCTTGGCGCACTGTCAGGGGCCAGAGCAGGGCTACTCGGAGTCAGTGCCATTATTTTCCTGTTTCAGCTCTGAGAGGGAGAAACTCGGTTTATCTCATTTCACCGATGTCACTGCCAGTAGCACAGATTTTGCAGGCAATTCTCGAAGCAAAAGCAACTGTGCCCTCTCAGCAGATTTTAGTGAGCAAACCGTCCACTGCAAATCTTCAATCACCCCCCCCCCCAAGCTTCCCACCAGCTGTCCCAGTTTAGGGGCATTTTCTGCTTGAAGAACTGCTTCAAAGTCCATCCAAACGTTCTTGTGGATCGTCTTCTGTTTTCCAGATGAATCATAATTCTTGGCTACCAGTTCACATCCATTCTCGGTGGACTGGACAAGCCTCTCCCAGAATCTTTGGCATGTGGGCTGCAGATCATTCCAGGAGTGCCAGATCGCTTGGATGTGAAAAGTCTGACATCAAGTGGCCAGAAGGGACGTTGCAAAAAGGAGAGACGATCTCAACTTTCCAGTATCATCTGGCAAAAGAAGCGCCGAAGAAGTCAGGGCTCAAGCTGCTGGTGGGGTGGGGGGAGACTCCAAACCATGGGAGGATCAGGCACTTGGCCCTGGGGGGGTGCTGGACACAACGCCCTGAAAAGGAGCAAAGAAGCAGGTGGGCTCAGGACAAAATTAACTGAAATGACTTAAATAAGCACAGATAATATGGGACACCTCACCAGCAGAGTTTGGTGCACTGTTGGCCAAGAAAGACCCGTGACTCGGCGCGATGTCACCCAATAAACCACACCGAGGTGGGAAGGTCCTTTGTTCTCTTTTATTTCTGTGCACAGCAACAAAGAGGTCTCCTGCAGAGAGCCCCAAACAAAGCACTTGGTCTTTCTTTTATATGCAACATTCCCCCTGCCTTCCTATTTATTTATTTATTATTTAAATTTATCCCCACCCATCTCCACGAATAGGGGACTCTGGGTGGAGCCAATGGCAAACCAGGAGAAGGAGAGTTCTAGTCCCGCCTTAGGCATGAAAGCCGGCTGGGTGACCTTGGGCCAGTCCCTGTCTCTCAGCCCTAGGAAGGAGCCAATGGCAAACCAGGAGACTGAGAGTTCTAGTCTCGCCGTTCAACGCCAGGGACTGGTCCCTTCTCTGCCATTCCCTTTTCCAGAGGAAGATGGGATGGCAGAGGCTTTTCCACAGGGACAAGTGAAACAAGCTCCCTGCAATCTTGCACTGCTAAATTAAAAATTCAGAAAAATCTTAGGGGCTGCCCAATTTTTGGTAGGTACATGCTTTTTCAGTGGATGGTGGTTAGTGTTGATTTTGTCTCTGCTACCCATCCCCTCCATTTTTAAAGCTCCTTTAAAACTGAACGTTGCACCACAATCATTTCTTTCCCACTTGAACACGGGAGGCAGGGGGTGAGGCCATCATCAGGCCACGTGTGGTTGGTGGCACAATCCTGGGCTGCATACACATCTGTATATCTGTGGACCAGATGGGCTGCAGACCAAATTTCGAGGAATTTCCTGTGAAAGTCTCAAAAACTAGGGTCAACAATATTTCTGAGGCCAGGCTCCATTGCACAATTTAACACAATGACACAAATGCCCCAAATCAATCCCTTTATTTACACACAAACACACACACACACATACTCACTTCAAATATTTTAAATTAAAACTAAATGAATCTCATGATAATACAAAAACCATGATAAAAAAATCTCATGATAATACAAAAATACAAAAAATGAACAAGGGTTCAGCCTCTTTGAGTTTATATACATGTCTCCCTGTGTGTGTGGATATGGATGTTGGGGGGGGGGGAAGGACAGGATTGTCATCTAATGTCCCCCACAAGACACCCTTAAGACCTGCTCTGAACCCCTTTAAACTCCCAGTCTTCTTTGTGGGATGTTAGCTGGCTGCCCAGATCAGCCGCCCAGTGCCCTAGTGCCACTTCCAGCTGCCACCATGCCTGCTGGTAAAGGATCTTAGAGAAGGGGCTTTGCTCACTAGGGAGTTCCAGAACCACCACGTAGAAGGCCTTGTCTTTCATTTCTACCATATCTCTCGAAACGGTGAGCCTGGGAATTGAGCTTCTCCCACAGATCCTTAAGCCTAGATAGGCTCATCAAACCTCTGTGAAAGCCTGGTCCCAATCCACAGGTAAAGTTTTCCTTGTGCCATCAGACCCACTGAAAATGGATGGAACCTTTTGGTACAGGAGCACCCACGCCAGAGATGCACAGGTGATTTTGTTCTCTAGGAGAACCCTTCTTTTTTTTTTAATATAAATTTTATTAAATTTTGAAATACATATTAAAAGTTAGAACAAGAAATAAAGAAAGAAATACAAAGTAAGAAAAAAGTAAAAGAAAAGTGAAGTCAAGAAAAATAATAAACAAAAGAAATATAGATAATAGATGGCCTCCAATCTGTCTTTGGTCTTTAAGTACAATATTTGCTTTAAATGCTGGTCTTTCATACAATACACAGGAACTTTTCTTTGTCATGTACATTTCAATTTCTATAGTCCAATCTTCTGATCTTCATGTAAATTTCATCTTTCTAGCAATCCTCCAATAGTCCATCTATAGTTTCCACTCCTTGAAGTAATATCAATTTAAATGTTCTTAACTGCATCAATTTCCATTTTTACATCCATATTTATATCCTTGATAGAATCCAATTAGTCTTAAAACATATATATAACAAGTAAAGGCCTTATTTTATATCAACAGTAATTTATATTTTATTTTAATTCTAATAAAACAAAATATATTCTATTCATACACATCCATAAAATAACCCTAATTTAAACTTAGTCTATATATCTCCCTATTCCCCTAATACATAACCTAACAACAATTCTCCATAATATTCATATTAATAATTATAAAAATAAGTCATCCTGTAATAGTATTAATTCTAATTCAAACTCAACATCCCATCCTTCATGTATCTCCCTAAAATTTTTTTTCTAGTTTTCATATACTCTGTAACATCAATTTATATTTATATCACTAATTTTATAACCTTTTATCTTACAATTAAAATAT
Source organism: Charina bottae (assembly GCA_023362775.1). Taxonomy (NCBI): domain Eukaryota; kingdom Metazoa; phylum Chordata; class Lepidosauria; order Squamata; family Charinaidae; genus Charina; species Charina bottae. Next base: position 3,227,501 of record JALMGJ010000046.1, on the reverse strand, counting down.
CACATTTTTATACAGTACATCCATACAATTTCTCATATTAATTTTTAACATTTAATATTCCCAACAGTTATATTACTAGTTAGAACTTTTACAAACTCAGTATCCAGTTAAAATCCATGGTTTCAATACCTTTGTATCCCACATAATGTTAAGTCTCCTATTCAAGTTATACCAAAATCATATGTAGCCTGTTTTGTTCTGTATCTCTTGTAAAATGTCAAGATGTTTTTCTTGACCTTTCCCCATATTTCACAATTTCTGTCAAATTGCATGTTCAGTCTTTCTCCTTGTCTCAACTGCCCCAATATATTTGTACCAAAATTATAATATATAGCCTGTATTGTTATCTGTCTCATGTAGAGTGTAGAAATGTTTTTTTGAACCAATGTGTTTGAAATTTCTCTTTCTTGTTTCTCTTCTATCTCAAAATTTTTTTCTTCTACTTCTATTTCTATCTTTTGTTCCTTTTGTTCCTGATCTTGCAAAAATAAATTTTCCAGTGATTTCTTAATTTCTGAAAGAGCTTCACAAATCTCCACCTTAAATTCTTGAATTGCTGTTAAAGTTCCTGTAAAAAGAGCCATTCTTCCCCACCCCCTCCTTGTTCTCAGGCTGCAGCAGCAACCGTTCTAGCCAAAACAGTAAATAGTCAGCTGATCTGTTCATGTGGAAAATTACCGGCAGGGTCCATTAAGTAAAAAGTAAAAAGTTTTTTAAAATAAAGGAAGAAAAATTTCGATAAAAAAAATAAGCAAAATGGCAGTATTTCAAACAGTTTATAAAATGAGAAAGAGAAGATGGATTTCTACCATTATAAAAAGGAAATAAAAATAAAAAAATAAAAAACCCAATTCAATAGTTAATCCAGCAAAATATATTCAAAAGATATTTAATATAAACTCTTATACTTCCAATTGAGACAGAGTCCTCTGATAGGTTAGAAAGATAAAAAAGAAAAAAGAAAAAATGCAAGCATTACTATGCTTCAAACATAAAGTCCATTATATTTCCACCATAATTGTTATAGCAAAGAAAGTATAAAATTTGCCAACATTTTGTGCAAAGTCCAAAGATAGACCTTAGATGATAAAACAATCTAATCTAAAAAGAAAAATAAAATAACGTGATCTAAAAGCCAGCGTCTAGCTCTAACTTACGATTCCCTGGAAGAGCTTGATGTATTCTCAGGTCGTTTCATTGTCTCCAGCCTCCTGCTCTCTCCGCAGCAGAAACTACAAAAAAAGCAGGAGGGGGCAATTCCAACGACCCCGTGAGTAATCTTCTGATTCTCCCCTCTCCAGGGAGAAAACTTCAGTGGTCTTATAATTTCTATAGACCACCACAAACAGGGAAAAGCTAGCCAGGTCTTCAGCACTCTGAAAATTCTGACTTGTCGAGCTGCCAGCTGATTCGGAGTCGAGAACCCTTCTTTTTCAGTCAAGAAGGGTGGCTCCCTATAATTGGCTCCTGTATGTGCTCCATGACAAGGGCTGTGGAAGCCAATGGGTAAATGCCAGTAAAATTATTATTATTATTATTATTATTATTATTATTATTATTATTATTATTTATCACCGCCCATCTCCACAACAGTAGACTCTGGGCGGTTTACAACATTAATATTAATATTTAAAAACCTATATACTTAAAAATACAATATAATAAAAGATAAGAATCCAGAGGATGGGAAGATCTTAAAAAAAGAGGGTATTACGGGGCTAACCACCCCCAGGAGGAACTATTACCTCCTTCGTCTCAAGCAAGGCGACAGAACCAGGTCTTTAAAGACTTCCTGAAGGCCAGGAGCGAGGGCCTCTGGGGGCAAGATATTCCACAGGGTGGGTGCTATCGCAGAGAAGGCATGTCTCCTGGACCCCGCCAAATGAAATTCCTTCATTGATGGGGTCCGAAGCATGCCCTCTCTGCAAGACCGGGTGGGGTGTCGCGCAGCAGGGGTGTTACATGAGCTGATCTTATTGCACCCATAACTGCCTGCGCAGTTGCCATCCTGGGTCCTCAAATGGGTGAGCTCTCTTCTGTAGAGAGGGGGCCCCTCTTTGACTCACAGCTCCTGTTGGAAGAGCAGGAGGAGGCCATAGCCAGGAAGGCCTTCACACGGATCCATCTTGTGCACTATTTGTGACCATTCCTGGACCAGAAGACCCTGATGACTGTCACTTTTTGGTACTTCAACTGTTGGACTACTGCAACTGAAGGAAAATGTAGGAAGGATGGAAATCCAGATGGGAAGAAAGAGTCAGGAGGATTGGGAAATTCTAAAAAATGAGGTTCTTAAGACCAAAATCAAATGATTCCAAAAAGAAAGAAAAATGGGAGGTGCCTGATGAAACCAGCATAGTTGCATAAAATCTCTCTGATAAGTTGAGAAACCAAAGGACAAGTTTAAAAATGGAAAGAAGGGCATATAAAAATAACCTATCAGAGAACAGCCTGCATCTGTAAAGGGCTGGAGGTCAGGAGTGCTAAGGCTCAGAATGAGCTGAGGCTTGCAATGAGCATCTAAAATAAAAGAGACTCTTTGGGGGGGGGGGGACAAGAGGAATGTTAAGGAATTGGTTAGTGGTTGGAGAGGATGGCGAGATGGTGATGGGCAACCACGGGAAGAAGGCTGAACTGTTTAATTCTGAATCTGTCTTTCATGGTATGAAATGTTCTCCTGCAATTCTTTATCTATTTTGACCTGCATTTCTCTTCTAACCCCCCATGAAATCTAGTCTTCAAGATCAGATGGATTTCATGCCACAGCACTCACAGAACTAATGGATATGATCTCAGAAAAGATTCTTTTATTATAGCCAATCTCAATAAAAGCAAATTCAGCTTTCATGTACGGTTGATTTCCAGATCTGGTCTACCTCGTGGGGCTGACATTAATCTTGCAAGTCTGCTTGTGCCGTACCTCCTCCTCCTCTTCCTCATACTCCAGTGAGTTAAGGAGCCACTTCCAAATGTTATCTTGTTGCACTAGATTTTAAAAAGGCTTCAGCCCCTTTTCATGAGTATCTCCATCAAGGTCATCTTCCTGACTCTCTACAAGTACTCCCAGGTTTACTTCAAAGCAACTTTCCTTAGTATGAGCTTACTTCACCCTCATCTTGAGTTTAGAAAACCCAACACAAGCTATGGAAAGGGTAGCACTGTCATACATCAGAAAGATCTCAGAAACTACCAACAGACTATTACAACCACACAGCATCACCATATCACACAAACCAACCAAAGCCCTCCAGAACATCTTAAGCAAACCAAAAGACCCAGTAGCCCAAGAATAAAAAACAGTCATCTACAACAATACAGTGTAAGGACTGTAAGAGCCACTACGTAGGGCAGACGGGCAGAAGACTAGCAGAATGCATCCGCAAACACCAACTAGCAGTCAGAAGACACAATGAAAACTCCTTAATCTCACAGCACATGGACAGACTCAACCATACTTTCAACTGGGAAACTGTGAGCATCCCAGACCAAGCCAAATCCAAAAATGCTAGAGAATTCCTGGAATCTTGGCACTCAGGCAAGTCAGCCATCAACAGACACATAGAGATAAACAACATTTACATACCATTCAAAAGAGACAATAAAAAAGCTAAAAGACCAGAACACCTCCTTGCCAGCAATCAACACCCAGATATGCAAAGATTAACACCAGGATTAACACCAGACCAACAATCAAGAAGTACACAATATCCTAATCCTAAACTATTAACTCAGTCAATCAACCAAGCAGCAAGCAACAGCCTAATTAAAGAACTACCAAGGAGAGAACAACACCCCCACCAACAGAAGCAGGGCAAGCCATGGTATATAAACAGAGAGCAAACCCCACTCCTTTCTTGCACTGAAGATGTTGCCTAGTCGGGCAATGAAACATCTGCAAGCAAACAATCAGGCTTAGAGAGTACCAAGGACTCCACAGTTCAACCCTGAACTACAGATATTCTCTTAGATTGGTAACATAGAGTTCTTTTGTATGTCTGTTAGTATATTTTTGAATAAGGGCCTTCAAAATGGCAGAGTACTCTACTGTGCTATGTCCTTTTCAAAACCCTGCCTGTTCTGGATAGAAGAATTTTGTTTCTTCCTCCAAATCTTCTAATTTATTCAGATGTCTGGCATAAAGCTTAGAAGAGATGTCTAGCAGACTAATTGGACAATAATTGGCAGGTTTCTGCCAGTTGCCCTTTTTGAAGATTTGGTATATTATACTTTGTTTCCAACGGGGAAATACAACACACATTTTATCTATTTCTCGTGAGTTCTAGTCCTGCCTTAGGCATGAAAGCCGGCTGGGTGACTTTGGGCCAGTCACTCTCTCTCAGCCCAACTCACCTCACGGGGTTGTTGTTGTGAGGAAAAGAGGAGGAAGGAGTATTAGGTATGTTCCCTGCTTTGAGTTATTTATAAAAATAATAAAGAATGGGAACCCAGCAGGAATCATTCATCTTATATACCTCTGCAGTAGGGTTGTTGGATTGTAAACATATTCTTACATTTCTGTATATATAAATACAAATATTTATATATTTCATATTCATATATTAGAAACATTTGCACTTGTATTATGGCTCTGAAACCATGTTGTATTTCCTTGAAAAGTTTTGTTGACTTTCTTACCCTTCCTTTCTAACAGGCCTTGATAGATAGCTGTGCCCATAGAAAGATAAAGTGTACTTTCCAAGGATAGCTTCCCCAGAGGAAAAATATTGTTTAATAACGGTCAAGGGGCCCTAGTGAGGATGGAAGGAAGTTCCTAATATGGAATGAAGGAAGGAAATTCCTAATATGGAATGAGGGTAAGGTGGAGTATGGGTAACTGAGTAAGGGGTGGTCTTCTAAAGGAGGAGTTGAATGGAATCTATATAATGTGCTGTAGGAAGGGGGTCCTGCGCGGCCGCCCACCTAACAGCTTGCTGTCATTGCTTTTGCTCTTGGGTGAATAAACTCCTAACTTCATGCAATTCGTCAGTTTCTTTACTCCCGGCTCAGGAACGAATCTGGTAAGATAAAATTTACTTCTAACAATTTGGCACCCCAGATGTTTCACTGGGCTAACCCAATGGAGTGGGTCCCGAGGGGATAACATGCCCTGCCAGCACCGGGCCACTTGCCCGGAGGGTTGTGATTTTTCTGCGGGACCGCCCAGAGGGTAGTAAAGGGAACTTTGGTTTTTATGCCAGCTGATTGCATGAACCTAGGACAACTCCACAGTGGGTGAGTACCTGAAAATTTTATTCCTTTTATAAGCCCAGTGAATGTGTGTGCTTGATTCCTTTTATAAAACCCAACTGTCGACCAGGGCTGCGTGTCAAACTGGTTCAAGACGCCCCCGGGCCTCTGCTAGCTCTTTTGGGCGTTGACCAGAGTAACTCGGATAGCCAGTGGGACCAGGGCGATACGCGTGCCCGGACAGGTTGCGATTGAATGCATGAATGAACTATAACTGGGCAATTACCGCTTGTGGGCTAAAGGTAGCCAAAGGTGAATAAGTAATTGAAGATTTGGAAGCACGCAGAGGGTCAGTACTCTAATAGGGAGTCTCTGGGTGTTTCGACACAACCCAAATCCGATGGGCACCGGTGCCATGCTTAGGGACACGAGTGGTTATGGGGAATACTAAGTCAACAGTACCCCCATCTTCCTCCTTGGGGGTGTTGTTGAAGGCTTGGGATAAGGGGATCTTGCCCACCCAGCCAGGTATGAAGAAAAGACGTGCATGTGAGCTATGTATAGAATGGACTCTTTATTTAGACACAAGCGGTAATGCAATCTGGCCTCCTATGGGTACATTTCACTGTGAGAAATTGGAACTTCTTAAACTTCAGCTGAAAAGAAATAACCCTGATCAATTATCCTATTGGCATTGCTGGAATGAGCTTACAGACCCACCCTCAATTGCCAGTGCTCCTGATTCCCACCCTTCGTTAGGAAGTCTTCAGGTGGTCAGGTGAACCCCCAAACCTGGTGGACACGCATGTCATGCTTAGGGCAGTAAGATGGGGAATTCTAATTCAAAGACCCCATCGACTTCTCCTTTGAGGAAGCTTTTGTTGGCTTGGGACCAAGGGCAATTGCCTACCCAAGCGGGTATGGAAAAAGCCATGCATGGCAGCTATGTCTGGAATGGACCGAATATGTGGATGCAAGCGGTAATGTAATTTGGTCAAGCTTGGGTACTTTCCACTATGAGAAACTTAAACTTTTAAAACTACACTTACAACATGATCATGCCAACTAGCTCCAATATTTGTATTGTTGAGAGGTTTCTTTATGTAAGTATCTGTAACCAAAATGTTTTCTGTTTGTTAAATATTAGTCTGTGTACATTTGTATGTATATTTGTTGAGGGAAATGGTGCAGGCTGTGTGTTTGTGTATGTCTATGTATGTGTGTATAACATGAACAGCCCAGTCTTGGGCTGAAGAGAGAAAGTCTGAGAAAAAAACACAAAAACTATGTGTGTTTGTCCCTTTAGGAGTTAAATGTGAGTCTGTCCCTTTACGGAACTAAATTTCTCCACAGTCAGGGAATGCTTTGAATTTTTGGAGATCCATAGCTCTGGCCAGGCTGTGGGTCTTCCAACTTTTTGGCTATGCAACCCTTTCTGTTATTTACTGTGAATGGTTGGACATGGGGTTTGATCGTGCCATGTGTCCAGTTATTTGCACTTCCTGTAGTTGTGTAAGTTTTGTGTTTGTTTTGTAAGTTGAGTACATACAAGAAGAAAGGTGAGGTTTTGTTGTTTGTTGTTTACCATATAATCTTTATTGTATGATATGTACATGCCATCTTGAATGTTTGCCACCTTTGGAAGGGAACGGGGGAGGAAAATTGATTTCCTGTGAAAGGTTGTGTGTGTATACATGAGAAGCTCTTTCTATTTGTGTGTGTTTCTATCTCCCCTGGTTTGGTTTTCATTATTTATTTATACCCCGCCTATCCCCTCCCTAACGGAGGACTCTAGGCGGCTTACATACATATCTATATATCAATTTCAATCAATTTATTACGGTCACTGACCAGTACACGTTGGAATTTTACAAAGTAAACACATTGGGCTTTAAAATATAAACCCTCTGATTTGAAATAGTTTTAAATCTAATTTAACAAGTCCCGATTAAATATTAAAATGCATTTAGATCACGATGTAAATGAGCCCCTTATCAAATTTAAAAACAGTCTTATTCATTTACATTATCATGACTAATATTCTCTGTTGTACATAATTTTAAAAATATAAAATACAAATATTAAAATGAGTGATACGAAAATAAAATATCATATATTTATTTATTTTATTTATTATTTGAATTTATCCCCGCCCATCTCTACCATGGTAGACTCTGGGCGGTTTACAATCAATATAAAAGATAAAACCTATACATTAAAACTACTATTAAAAATAAAAAATAAAAATCCAAGAAATGGTCTCTTCTTAAAAGGAGGAAAACCACTAAGCCAACCACCCCCAGGAGGAACTATCATTTCCTTCACTCCAGGCCCGATGGCAGAGCCAAGTCTTCAAGGACTTCCTAAAGGCCAGGAGCGAGGGTGCCAGTCTCACCTCAGGGGGCAAGTTATTCCACAGGGCGGGTGCTATTGCCGAGAAGGCACGCTTCCTGGATCCCACTAGATGGAATTCTTTTACAGAAGGGATCCGAAGCATGCCCTCCCTGCATGATCGGGTGGGGCGGGTAGATGTGGTCGGGAGAAGACAGTCCCTCAGATACTCTGGTCCCATGCCATGTAGGGCTTTAAAGGTGATAACCAACACCTTGAATTGAATCCGGAAGCAAACTGGTACCCAATGCAGCTCACGGAGTAACGGTGTTATATGTGCTGATCTCATAGCACCCAGAACGACCCATGCAGCTGCATTTTGGACCAGCTGAAGCTTCCGGACACTCTTCAAGGGTAGCCCCATGTAGAGCGCGTTGCAATAATCTATATGGGAGATGACAAGGGCATGAGTGACTGTTCGGAGGGCCTCCCGATCCAGGAAGGGGCGCAACTGGCGCACCACCCGAAGCTGTGCAAAGGCCCTCCTGGCCACGACTGCCACCTGCTCCTCGAGCAGGAGTCATGAGTCCAGGAGGACCCCCAAGCTTCGTACTGAATCTGAACGGGTTAGTGCCACCCCATCCAGAGTTAAAGATGACAACTTCCTGGAAATCGAGACGCCATCAATCCACAGCCACTCCGTCTTACCAGGGTTCAGCTGAAGCCTGTTGTGCCCCATCCAGGCCCCTACAGCCTCCAGACACTGAGAAAGGGTGTCGACTGCAACACTTACTTCACCCGGGATGGAGATGTACAACTGGGTATCATCAGCGTACTGGTGATACCTCATCCCATGGTGACAGATGATCTTACCCAGCGGCTGCATATAGATGTTAAATAGGAGAGGAGAGAGAACCAAACCCTGCGGCACCCCACACAAGAGGGGTCGAGGGTCAGATCTCTCCTCTCCTATCACCACCGATTGGGAACGGCCCTGGAGAAAGGAGGCGAACCAGCGCAAAACAACGCTGCCCACCCCCAATTCCCTGAGCCGCCCCAAAAGGATACCGTGGTCGACGGTATCAAAAGCTGCTGAGAGGTCCAAGAGAGCGAGAATGGATGCACTCCCACCATCTCGCTCCCGCCAAAGATCATCCATAAGCGCGACCAATGCAGTCTCTGTCCCATATCCCGGCCTGAAATCTGACTGAAAGGGGTCTAGATAATCCGTTTCATCCAGAATCCTCTGGAGTTGCAGCGCCACCACCTTCTCAACCACCTTTCCCAAAAAGGGAAGGTGGGAGACATATATAATATATATGCCACTTAAAATTATTACAAGGAATACCATATTACATTTTCAAATCATAGTCTGGCGTATCTTCATGGCAGCTGCACAGAATCTGGCTACTTGTGCTGTAACATTTGGATATTCATCTATAAGTAGCATTTGCATAGAGACTATATCTTGCCGCCTAGGATATTTATTGATAAGAGGTATTATTAATTTATTCCTAAGCTCTTTATAAAAAGGGCAGCGAAGGAGCACGTGGTCTGTGGTTTCTATCTCTCCTATGTTACAAGCGCAGCACCTTGCAGCTAAAGGGATTTTTTTGTATCTGCCATCCAAGACTGCAGAAGGGAGTGCATGGCTTCGAGCTAGGGAAAAAGCTTTCCGATGGCTAGGAATTTTGAGTTGTGCAATATACTTAGCAGTATTGACTATATATAGATGTCTAGCATAGAGCTTGCTAATTATATTCAATAGACTAATAGGCCTGTAATTATCTATATACATTTTATCATTATACAATATCACCAAGTGTAATTAACCCGCGCACCAGGAGAGGGGGTAAGCGAACCGGCTCTTCTAAGGCTCTGGACTACAATTCCCAGGATGCCTTGAGCTGGCTGCTGACGTCCTGTAGATGTCACTTCCGGGTCTGTCTGTCCTCACCGGCAGCATTCAGTCTTCCTCCGATCTTTTCTCCGGTGGAACCGGCTCCCCGACAGGACGCCAGCACATTCTCCCACGTAAGGTGGTACCCATTTATCTACTTGCATATGCTTTCGAACTGTTGGGTTGACAGGAGCTGGGGCAAGTGACGAGAGCTCACTTCGCCACGTGGAGATTCGAACTGCCGACCTACAGATCGGCAGTCCTACAGCATCAGCGGTTTAACCCGCTGAGCTACCACGCCCATTATGTTTTTTTTTTACTCCAACTGGGCTACACTTGTGCGTGTGTAAGTTTGTATAAATCTCCCCTTTGCTGATCAGGGCTGTTTATCTGATTTCCTAGTTGCAAGTAAGGAACTGAAGACTGTATGTGCCCTGGTGGGCTGTGCTTGATGGGACTTGGGAAAAAGTTTGTGTTCTGACTGACATGGGATCCTAACTTTTCTCCTTTCCTTTTACAATGAGTAAAGCATGAATTAAACTGATGAATGTCATGGGAAAGGCTTGTGTGTGCCCTGATTGTGGGGTATGGTGTTTGATGTTTGAAAAAGTGTGTGAACTAATCAGTTGTAAGCTCTCTTTCACTCAGCTTGGAAATCCTTTCTGCTAACTTGAGGTATGTCCCTTGTGAGTGGTTGGCTGGCTGCTGTCTCTCCAGAAAAGTGTTTAGAAAGAGAGGAGACCCTGCAAGGACAGCCTTCTGTTCCTGACATCTGGCTTCAGCCTTTCTCCTGTCATTTCTTCTGTGTGCCTACTCTACTTGAGGTTCCCCCTCCCACTGACTGTTTCACTGTTTGCTACCAAAGGACAGAAGAGGTGAAGAAGAAATCAGCTCCTGTGCTGTGTCTGCTGCCTGCTCCCAGATAAAACCTGATGGAGCTCTGCCAAAACACCGAAATGCTGTTTCAACTTATTTTTGTTTTTTCAATTTAAAGACTGAGACTTTGGGAGGTTGTTGGGAAAGAATTTGTTGTTTGCAGATCTATTGTTTGCCTCTTTGCATGTTACTTCTGCTGTAAGTAGGTAACCAATTTGATTTGTATGGACGTGAGAGTTGGGAATGTGAGGAAAGAATATTGTAAGTTGGGTAAGAGTAAGTTGAAGTTGGGTGAGAGTAAGTTGAATGAAGTGAAGATGGAGATACAGGAATGAATTTGTGATGTTGAGATGGCTTGAGAGAGAGTTGATGTGGAGTGAATCACAGAGCGGAAAAAGAAAGGAAATTGTTATGTTTCCAGTGTGCTCTGTTGCTGTGACCTCAACACCTGGACCAACTAATAAAGTAGCAGGATGAAAATAGGGGTGATCCTGCTGCACAAACATAAAAGTTATACATTTGGGAACCACCCCATATATTTTTGTGTTTGAAACACATATCTTAGAGCCTTTGAGAGGTACGTTTTGACCCACACCCCTTTCCCTCCAGAACCTTCTCATGTGTATCCAGTTTTGCCTGTCGCTGATTCTTCTCAACCAGCTGGCTCTAATTCACAATGACAGTTTCTTGGGGATGCCCAAGCGACCTTACCCTTGAGTGCACTCGCGTTACCTCTACCTTCTGGACCTGGAGGAGAACCTTATCTTCCTTTAACTATAGGTGGTCAACAGTATCACTGCCTGGTTGATACTGGGGCCACCGCATCCTTACTAACTCATCCTCCCTCTTCCCCTACTGTTCTTTCAGGAATTTCTGATCATATTATTGGGGTTGAGGGTAGGATCATTCCTGTAAATGTTACTGACCCCTTAACAGTAGAGGTGGGTCCTCTCACTGTTGAACATGCTTTTACTGTTTGTTCTGAATCTCCTGTCTCTCTCCTAGGTCGTGATTTACTCTGTAAACTCGGGGCCACTATTAAATGCACTCCCAATGGGTTGATTTTGGACTTTCCCCTTCCCACAGTGCCCAAGCCGCAGAACTCATAGCCCTGACCGAAGCTTGCAAGGCTGCCCGCACCCTCCATGTGACGGTCTACACGGATTCTAAATACGCCTTTGGGGTTTGCCATGCTACAGGAGTCCTGTGGAAACAGCGGGGCTTCCTTACTTCTTCCAGTGACCCCATTGCTCATGCTACTCTGATAGCCTCCCTTTTGGAAGCAATTATGCTCCCTAAGGCTCTGGCCATAGTGCACTGCCTTGCACATCAACGGGACGTCTCCCTGGTTACAAAGGGAAACACTTTAGCTGATGCTTCAGCGAAATGGGCCGCCCTGCAGCCTCTATCCCTCTCTGTCACAGCTGCAGAATTTCATCTTCAATCGTCTCTTCCATACGATGATTTCGTTGAGAGGGGGGAGGTGGAACAGTGGCAGGCAAACTATGAGGCAACTTTTTCTGATGGATTTTGGAGGGTACTGGATGGAAGACCCTTAGCTCCTAGATGTTTGTTACACCTTCTTTGTCAGCAAATTCATGCAAAAGGCCACTGTGGGACCCAGGCCATTGTGGACATTGTGCGAAGAGTGTGGTATGCGCCTGGGGTTTACATGGAAGCTGAAAAAGTAGCACAAACATGTCTCGTGCCAAGCTAATAATGCTTCCTCAAGACAAAAGATCCGTAAGGGAGGGAGACCTTGGGCCCAAAGACCTTTTGAAAAATTACAGCTAGACTATATTCAATTACCTAAGGCAAATGGCTTCGAACATGTACTTGTTTGCAGAGACCAACTTACACACTGGATTGAAGCCTTCCCTTGTCGACATGCTACCGCAATTGAAACCACAAGACACCTGCTGAAGGACATCGTTCCCCAATACGGCATCCTCTTAGATATGGACTGCAGCCAACACTTTGTGGCACACGTGATTACTCACATTCTGCAAGCTTTAGGCATCACACAGAACTTACATGTCCCTTATCATCCTCAATCTTTGGGGTGGGGGTGGAACGGGCTAACAGGGAACTCAAGACATTGCTAGGAAAATTATGCCAGGAGACGCATTTAAAGTGGCCCCAGGTATTGCCTATTGCTTTATTTCACTTACGTACCCAACCTCGAAAAGATGTGGGATTGTCCCCATTTGAGTTGCTTTTTGGCAGGCCACCAGATGTTTCAAAAGGCCTGGATCCCCACTCCCTTCACCTGGAGAGGGGGGATTCTACATTATTTTCTTATCTCCTCTCTATGTGTAGGTACTCTATGGAAACGAAGTGCTCTACTCCAGACCTTGCCATTGGAAGAAACTCTTCATCCCTTTGAACCAGGTGATTGGGTGTGGATACGCTCCTTCTCAAGAAAGTCACCGTTGCAACCTAGGTGGGACGGCCCGTACCAGATCCTTTTAACAACACAAACAGCAGTTCAGGTTGCTGAACGGAACACCTGGCTTTACTGGACACACGTCAAACCGACAGTCTGAGATCAAAGCCCCCTACCTGCCGTGACACCATCCGTGCCTCCCATCAAGCTCGTTAGGGATCTGGATTCTGACATTTGGGGTTTGAAAGAATGTCTTGGCTTATAATGCTGTGGGCCCTCCTACTAGAGGTTTCTAAAGGGAATCCAGTCACTATTCCCTTTCCTTCCTCAACCACAACTACCGACTGGACCCTTTTACACGCCTCCAGATCCCCACAACCTCCAAACACTCCTTTTCGCTTATGCAATCAGCATTATCCCAATACCAATGGCTCCCTGGAGCTATGGGCGACTGTATAACTTTTACAGGACAAGGTGATTGGATGCACATAGATACCAAATTCTTTTCTATTCATAAGTCCTGTTACCATTCCTAGGTGAGCTATGGGAATATGCTTTCCCATGCACAGAGGGGGGATTGTTGGATTGTAAACATATTCTTACATTTCTGTATATATAAATACAAATATTTTCATATTCATTTATTAGAAACATTTGCACTTATATTATGGCTCTGAAACCATGTTGTATTTCCTTGAAGAGTTTTGTTGACTTTCTTACCCTTCCTTTCTAACAGGCCTTGATAGATAGCTGTGCCCATAAAAAGATAAAGTGTACTTTCCAAGGATAGCTTCCCCAGAGGAAAAATATTGTTTAATAACGGTCAAGGGGCCCTAGTGAGGATGGAAGGAAGTTCCTAATATGGAATGAAGGAAATTCCTAATATGGAATGAGGGTAAGGTGGAGTATGGGTAACTGAGTAAGGGGTGGTCTTCTAAAGGAGGAGTTGAATGGAATCTATATAATGTGCTGTAGGAAGGGGGTCCTGCGTGGCCACCCACCTAACAGCTTGCTGTCATTGCTTTTGCTCTTGGGTGAATAAACTCCTAACTTCATGCAATTTTTCAGTTTCTTTACTCCCGGCTCAGGAACGAATCTGGTAAGATAAAATTTACTTCTAACAGGCTGACCATACGTCCCGTTTTGAACGGGACAGTCCCGTTTTTTTAGCATTTTTCAACCGTCCCGTCGTTTTGATAAAAATCTCAATTTTGTCCTGTTTTTTAAACCTGGCGGGAATGGTGCGGAAGGATTTGAGACGGAGCTGGCGATTGGAGGCAGCCCAGAAGAGAAAGCCCTCCCACCTATTAGCATGTGGCAAAGGGGGGCAGGGTTTGCAGGCAGGAGCCAATCGCGTGGACTGGGGGGCGAGGTTTGCAGGCAGGAGCCAATTGCGCAGACTGGGGGGTGGGGACCACTGTCTTTTTCATGAGTATGGAATATTACATAAGTCTCCGTCCCATTTTCTCATCCCAATGTCCCGTTTTTGTCTCAAGGAAATATGGTCAGCCTACTCTGGAGGAATCATCTGTCTCCGGGGGCTGTTCCAAGGGCCAGGGTGGAAATCAGCTGCTTACACTCAGATTTTGTGATAGATGGTCACTGTTAGTATGCTTTGTTCAATAGAAACTGTTATCGACTCAGTATGTGAGCAGCTGCAAATAGACGAAAAATATTAGGTCCAATTTTGTGCTGAGATGCATGCATGGGGCATGGAAAAGAAATACCATTAGCAACCAATTACCAAAATTTCCTCTCATTTTTTGGATTAAGCTGAGAACAAGTCCCCTCCATTGTTCCCTATAATGCAGAGCTTTCCAAACTTGCCATGTTGGTGACACACTTTTTAGACATGCATCATTTTGTGACACACTCTTACAGCAGGGCATCATTTCGCAACACTCTTACAGCAGGGCACAAGGCAGGCACTAGGACCTGTGCGGAATCACAGCAGGTTTGGAGGCAGCAAGGCACAAGGCAGGCACTAGGACCTGCGCGGAATCCTGGCAGGGCTCGAAGGCAGCAGCAGCCGCGACACACCCAGACACTGCAGCCAACACACTATGTCCCGACACAGTGTTTGGGAAGCTCTGCACTAAAGTGTTGCGACAGAGTTTGGAAAGCTATGGTCTAGAGCAGCTTTCCAAACTGTGTGTTGTGACACTTTAGTGTCACAAAACACAATTTAGTGTGTCACGAAGCGGCGGCACGGGGGCATGCATGGTGCTGGTGTGTATGGCGGCGGTGGCAGCAACGCGCCATCAGTGCTTCTGCATTTTAGCGAGGCTGCCGCCGTGCATGCACATGCCCCCATGTGCCCCCACGCCGCTGCTGCCGTTGGTGGCAGTTTGGAAAGCACTGCTTTAGTGTGTTTAGTGTGAGTTCCATCCCAAAGACCTGACTCAGGCCCCTGACGACATCCAGTGGCGTTGTGCAATCTTCACCTGCGTCTGAACCAAGGCATGGCATTCAACTTGCACAGAGAGAGAAGGCAGGAATTGCAACTCGTCCTAGACCTACCTCACGGGTGGAAAAGTGTGGTATGCGCCTGGGGTTTACATGGAAGCTGAAAAAGTAGCACAAACATGTCTCGTGCCAAGCTAATAATGCTTCCTCAAGACAAAAGATGCCCCCCACCAGCAACATTACTAAGAAGGAGAGAAACGCCATAGAGACCCTCAATTCGGACCCAGACATCATCATCCTTCCAGCGGATACAGAAAACCCACCCATACAGACCGATATCTACACAAAAATTCCAATCACCACCCACGACAAAAGAGAGGCATGATCAAAACCTTGGTGGATCGTGCTAATCGAAACTGTGAAACCCAATTTCTCAACAATGAACTTAACCATCTGAATTGGGTCCTACAGGCAAATGGCTATTCCAAGAATGAAATAAAAAGAGCCATCAAACCAAGAAAACAACATCCAACTGAAGAAAAACAGCCCTCCACAAACAAAGTATTCCTGCCCTACATCAAAGGAGTCACTGACCGCATGGGAAAACTGATGGAAAAACACAACTTTCAAACAGTCTTCAGACCCACCAGAAAAATACAACAAATGGTAAAATCAGCAAAAGACAAAAGGGACCCCCGCACCGCTGCAGGAGTATACCGCATACCATGCAGCTGTGGACAAGTATACATCGGAACCACAAAACGAAGCATTCACACCAGGATAAAAGAACATGAAAGACACTGCAGACTACAGCAACCAGAAAAATCTTCAGTAGCTGAACATGCTCTCAAGCAAACGGGACACAAAATCCTATTTGAAAACACAGAAATACTGGACAACACCAAAAGCCACTACACCAGATTATACAGAGAAGCCATTGAAATTCACAAACACCAGCACAGTTACAATAAAAAAGAAGAAAGTTTAAAAATTAGCAAAACCTGGCTACCAGTCCTGAAAAACACAGCCTGCAAAAGGTCAACAAACACAGTCCAACCACCAGGACATGGGAATACTTCTCACAATGAACATGCTAATCACGCTCATCAGCCACTCGTTAACATTTCAACACAACAAAAAACCCCACCTAATCTCCTATAATTTAGCTCTATAAATAGAACATTGCCACTCTACCTGGGCACAGAGATTTTGCTTCTATCTGTGCTCCTGCCCTCTGAAGATGCTGGCCACAGATGCTGGCGAAACGTTAGGAACCACAACTTCCAGAACACGGCCACACAGCCCGGAAGACCCACAACAGCCATAAATAATAACGGTGAAATGGGACAACCTTGTCTTGTGCCTTTTGTTATTTTACATTCCTGGGTTTCTTCTTCATTTACTATTATTCTTGCTTTTTGAATTTTGTATATTGCTTTTATTGCTTTTATAAATTTTTCCCAAAAATTTCTATTTTCCAGTACTTTAAACATAAATTCCCAATTAACATTATCAAAAGCTTTCTCCGCATCTAGAAATAATAACATTATTGGTTTTTCATTATTTACGTTTGCGTATTCAATTAAATCAATCACATGTCTTATATTTTCTTTTATTTGTCTGCTTGGTAAGAAACCATTTTGATCCTGATTAATAATTTTCTGTAATATTTTTTTTAACCTTTCAGCAAGAATAATAGCAAATATTTTGTAATCATTATTTAGTAAAGAGATTGGCCTATAATTCTTACATTCTGTTAAATCTTGGTTTTCTTTTGGTATTAACACAATATTTACTTCTCTCCATGATAATGGTATGTCTGTGCCCTGTAATATTGAATTGAATAGAATTTTTAATGGATTAATTAGATGTTCTTGAAATTTTTTATAATATTCGGCTATGAAACCATCATTTCCTGGTGTTTTCCCTGTTTTCAGTCTTTTGATTGCATCTTTGATTTCTTGTGTTGTAATGTTATTATTTGTAAAATCTTTGTCTTCTTCTGTTAATTTTTCTAGTTTACATTTTTCAATATATTCATCTATTTTATTTTTTGATATTTGTTGTTTTTGATATAATCTGGTATAGTAATCAAAGAAAGCCTTTTTGATATCTTCGTTATATATCAATTCTTTATTCTTATCTCTAATTTTTGAAATATTTTTTTTTCTCCTTTTCTTTCCTTAATTTGTATGCCAGCCATTTTCCTGGTTTATTTGCCTGTTCAAAATTTCTTTGTTTAATAAATTTTAGTTTTCTATCCAATTCTTCTGTTAGTTCTATTTTAATTTGAAGTTGCAATAGTTTTATTTGGTTTCTTAATTCCTCTTTTTCTTTTTTCCTTCTATTGTTCTTTTGCAATTCTAATTCTTTCTCTTTTATCTGTTCCATTATTGTTTCTATTTTTTTTTCTTGTTCTTTTTTTGATAATTATTAAGTGATATCAGTTGTCCTCTCATATATGCTTTGCTTGTATCCCAAACTGTTTCTATTTTAACTCCCTTGTCAATATTCCAAGTAAAAAATTCTTGTAATTTTTTTTCTAATTCCTCTACATTTTTTTTTATCTTTAAGAATATTTTCATTCATTCTCCATCTATATGTTTTGGTACTGATGTTTAGGATCATTTGAATTGGGCTGTGATCTGAGAGTGTTTTTGGTAGAATTGACATGTCTTTTATTTTATTTTCTAAACTTTTAGATATCCAAATCATGTCAATTCTAGAAAATGAATTGAATCTATTCGAATAAAATGTATAGTCTCTTTTATTTCTTTTGTTGTGCCTCCAAGCATCTACTAACATTAAATTTTTAGCCATATTAAAAAATTCTTTTGGTAATTTTCCTTGATTTTTGCTAATCTGATTATCTGATTTCCTATCTATTTTAGGTTCCACAACCCCATTCAAATCCCCCATTAACACCCAATTTTTATTTGCATGCTCAGAGAGGACATCTGATAATTCTTTATAAAACTTTTTTTGATTGTTATTTGGGGCATAAACCCCCACTATCCAAATTTTCATATTTTGGCTTTCAATTTCCACTATTAAAAATCTTCCCTCTTAATCTTTTAATATTATTTTAGGTTTAAGCGAAGGTTTTACATAGATTACTATACCATTTTTTTTCTTTGCATTAGCTGCTGAGAATGCTAGCCCTAGTTTTCTATTGTCCAAATATTTTATATCCTTTTTTTTATATGGGTTTCTTGAAGGCAAATGATATCTAATTCTAATTTTTTTAAAATTTGAAATCTTCTATGTCTTTTCACTGGTGAGTTAAATCCATTGATATTCCATGTTAGATTTTTAAGTTTGCTCATCTTTCTTATTTTCCAGTTCTTTCTCTAACCTCTTCTGAAATTCCTTTGCTTTGTATATAGAATTTAATCTATATCTTTGTCCTTTATACATTAAGTTAACTCCTTCAAAATTCTCCCATCTAAAATTTATTTCGTGTTTCTTTAATGTTTCTGTCAGAAATTTATATTCTTTTCTTTTTCTTAGTATTCCTCCAGGTATTTCTTTAAAGATAGTGATAGCATTACCTTCAATCTCAATTTTTTTGTTAAATGCTGCTTGAATAACCATGTCTCTATATATTTTTTTAGAAAATTCTATCAATATGTCTCTTGGTTTCTTGTTAATCTTTGCATATTTAGAATTAACTCTATACATTTTTTCAATTTCATCATCTATTTTCTCCTCCTCCCATTCTATCAAATCAGCAATCATTTGAATAAGCAGTCCTTTAATATTTTCTTCTTTGTCTTCCTCCACCCCTCTTATTCTTATGTAACGTTCTTTTTCTTTCAATTCCAATAGTGCTAGACGTTCTTCCTCTTCTTCTCTTTTTTCTTCACATTTATCCACTTGTTTTTTAATTTGTTGTTGTTGTTGTTTATTCGTTCAGTCGTTTCCGACTCTTCGTGACTTCATGGACCAGCCCACGCCAGAGCTTTCTGTCGGCCGTCACCATCCCCAGCTCCCCAATGTTTGAGTCCGTCGCCTCCAGAATACCATCCATCCATCTTGCCCTTGGTCGGCCCCTCTTCCTTTTGCCTTCCACTTTTCCTAGCATCAGCTTCTTCTCCAGGGTATCCTGTCTTCTCATTATGTGGCCAAAGTACTTCAGTTTTGCCTTTAATATCATTCCCTCAAGTGAGCAGTCTGGCTTGATTTCCTGGAGTATGGACTGGTTTGATCTTCTTGCAGTCCAAGGCACTCTCAGAATTTTCCTCCAACACCACAGTTCAAAAGCATCTATCTTCCTTCGCTCAGCCTTCCTTATGGTCCAGCTCTCGCAGCCATAGGTTACTACAGGAAATACCATTGCTTTAACTATGCGGACCTTTGTTGTCAGTGTGATGTCTCTGCTCTTAACTATTTTATCAAGATTTGCCATTGCTCTCCTCCCAAGAAGTAGACGTCTTCTGATTTCCTGGCTGCAGTCAGCATCTGCAGTAATCTTTGCGCCTAGAAATACAAAGTCTGTCACTGCCTCCACTTTTTCTCCCTCTATTTGCCAGTCATCAATCAAGCTCGTTGCCATAATCTTGGTTTTTTTGAGGTTTAACTGCAACCCAGCTTTTGCACTTTCTTCTTTCACCTTCGTCATAAGGCTCCTCAACTCCTCCTCGCTTTCAGCCATCAGAGTGGTATCATCTGCATATCTGAGATTGTTAATGTTTCTTCCAGCGATTTTAACTCCAGCCTTGGATTCCTCAAGCCCAGCATGTCGCATGATGTGTTCTGCGTACAGGTTGAATAGGTAGGGTGAGAGTATACAACCCTGCCGTACTCCTTTCCCAATCTTAAACCAGTCCGTTGTTCCGTGCTCTGTTCTTACCGTTGCTACTTGGTCGTTATACAGATTCCTTAGGAGGCAGACAAGATGACTTGGTATCCCCATACCACCAAGAACTTGCCACAATTTGTTATGATCCACACAGTCAAAGGCTTTAGAATAGTCAATAAAACAGAAATAGATGTTTTTCTGAAATTCCCTGGCTTTCTCCATTATCCAGCGGATATTGGCAATTTGGTCTCTAGTTCCTCTGCCTTTTCTAAACCCAGCTTGTACATCTGGCAATTCTCGCTCCATGAATTGCTGGAGTCTACCTTGCAAGATCTTGAGCATTACCTTACTGGCATGTGAAATAAGTGCCACTGTTCGATAGTTTGAACATTCTTTAGTGCTTCCCTTTTTTGGTATGGGGATATAAGTTGATTTTTTCCAATCTGATGGCCATTCTTGTGTTTTCCAAATTTGCAGGCATATGGCATGCATCACCTTGACAGCATCATCTTGCAAGATTTTAAACAGTTCAGCTGGGATACCATCGTCTCCTGCTGCCTTGTTATTAGCAATGCTTCTTAAGGCCCATTCAACCTCACTCTTCAGGATGTCTGGCTCTAACTCACTGACCACACCGTCAAAGCTATCTCCAATATTATTATCCTTCCTATACAGATCTTCCGTATATTCTTGCCACCTTTTCTTGATCTCTTCTGCTTCTGTTAGGTCCTTACCATCTTTGTTTTTGATCATACCCATTTTTGCCTGGAATTTACCTCCAATGTTTCTAATTTTCTGGAAGAGGTCTCTTGTCCTTCCTATTCTATTGTCTTCTTCCACTTCCGCACATTGCTTGTTTAAAAATAATTCCTTATCTCTTCTGGATAACCTCTGGAATTTTGCATTGAATTGGGCATATCTCCCCCTATCACTGTTGCCTTTTGCTTTCCTTCTTTCTTGGGCTACTTCCAGTGTCTCAGCAGACAGCCATCTTGCCTTCTTGGTTTTCTTTTTCTTTGGGACGTTTTTTGTTGCCGCCTCCTGAACAATGTTGCGAACTTCTGTCCATAGTTCTTCCGGGACCCTATCTACTAAATCTAGTTCCTTAAATCTATTCTTCACCTCCACTGCATATTCCTTAGGAATATTAGTGAGCTCATATCTAACTGATCTGTGGGTCTTCCCTATTCTCTTTAGTCTGATTCTAAATTTTGCCATAAGAAGTTCGTGATCTGAACTACAGTCAGCTCCAGGTCTTGTTTTTACCGACTGTATAGATGTCCGCCACCTTTGGCTGCAAAGGATGTAGTCAGTCTGATTTCGGTGTCGACCATCTGGTGAAGTCCATGTATAAAGTCGTCTTTTAGGTTGTTGGAAGAGAGTGTTTGTTATGCACAGTGAGTTGTCTTGGCAAAATTCTATCAGCCTATGTCCTGCTTCATTTTGTTCTCCCAGACCATGCTTGCCTGTAATTCCAGGTGTCGTCTGACTACCCACCTTAGCATTCCAGTCTCCTGTAATGAAAATAACATCTCTTTTTGGTGTATTATCTAGTAGGTGCTGCAGATCCTCATAGAACTGATCTACTTCTGCTTCTTCAGCATCTGTGGTTGGGGCGTATATTTGGATCACTGTGATGTTAAATGGCTTACCCTGAATTCGAATTGAGATCATTCTATCGTTTTTTGGATTGTATCCAAGCACTGCTTTAGCCACTTTATTATTAATTATGAAGGCTACTCCATTTCTTCTGTGGTCCTCTTGTCCACAGTAGTAGATCTGGTGGTCATCTGATGTGAAGTGGCCCATCCCAGTCCATTTCAGTTCACTGACACCTAAAATGTCTATATTTAATCTTGACATCTCACCAATAACCACATCCAATTTGCCCTGGCTCATAGATCTTACATTCCAGGTTCCTATGGTGTGTTGATCTTTAGAACATCGGATTCGTCGTTCACCACCAGCACCGTCGGCCGCTAGCCGTCCTTTCGGCTTTGAGCTAGCTGCGTCATCACATCTGGGGCTAGTTGAACGTATCTTCTGTTCCTCCCCAGTAGCATTTTGACCATCTTCCGACCTGGGAGTCCCATCTTCCGATGGTATACCGACATATCTTTGGTTGTACTGATCCATTTAGTTTTCATGGCAAGAATACTGGGGTGGGTTGCCATTACCTTCCCCAGGGATCGTATTTAGTCTGACCTCTCTGCCACGACCTTCCCGTCTTGGGTGTCCCTTCACGGTTTAGCTCATGGTTTCATTGAGGTGCTCAAGCTCCAGCACCACGACAAGGTAACGATCTCCTTTGCCGGAGATTGTATTTTTGTTGTATTTCAATATTAATTTTTTTTTTCTATAATATCCATTTTTTGGTCTATCCTTTTTTCCAAATCTTCTAATCTTTCTTATAACACTTTTTTCACAGTCTGTGTTATTGTTTCTGTGGTTTTTATTGTAAATTCTTCAAATAAGGCTTTCAACCCTTCACCATCAGATCCTCTTCTTAGTTGGCGTTTTGTGGCCATATTTTTTCCAACACCCTTCTATGTGTTATTTCCTCCTTTTACAACAAGATCAATATTCTAACTAATTAATATATTACAATACCTTATACCCTTATATATATTTCCACTATTATTTTATCTTATTTTATATTATACACAAACATACAAACAATATAGTACTATACTATACTTATAAGTTTCCTTTATATATTCAATATTACTTTTTCCAAAATGTCTTTAAGATGGCCATTCTTAATAATTAATTAATTGAGTCTCAGTTTTTTTTGTTTTTTTTTGAGAAGTACTTCTTCGTTTCAGTCTCTCTCGCTTATTTTTTTGTTAAGAAATTTAAGCTTCTTTTAACTTTAATCATCCATTATAAAGTTGTGGCAGAAAAATCAACCTTCGTCAGACCGTTTGTCTGACTTAGCCCGTTGGAATTGCTTTTGTCCCTCTTACCACTCAGCGTTACGAGCCTCCATTTCCCTCTGACATTGACAATAACGAGACAGCAGACGAACAAACGGAGTGAACTTGTCCAGCTCGAGTCCCTTTGTGGTGGCTGAGGTTCTTTTCCAGAGAGGTTTTTCTCCACCTCTCTGGCCAATCTCGTCCCTTCTCCTTCCGACGAAATCGCTTTTTCCAAACGGCTGCAGAAAAACTTTTTTGCGGAGCTCTTCTTCACCGTGTCTAGTCGCTTTCTCTACTCACCCGGAAGTCTCTCGTTCAACATTCCTGATGCCTGGACAGTATGTGGATGGTGTTCAGTGCCTGGCCCCGCTCCAGCTTCCAGGGACTTTACCAGATTTCCCAATCTGCCCGGAGTGGAGATCGATAGATGGGTATCCCCAGCACATCGTCGATACTTCGCCCCACACCGATGGGTGACCCTCCCCGCGTAGCCACCAAGAGAACCCATCCGCTCCGGGGGAAGCGGAGCCTCCGTACAACGATGCCCCGTTCCCAGCCCTCGCAGGCAGTCCAGAAGGATTCTGGAGCCACAAGTGTGGAAGGCTACTGAGACTCCCACCCCCCAAGCTCAGATGAGAGTGCCCCGCGTGGTTTCCATCCCACGCCCAGGCTTGAATCCCGATTGCTGTGGATCCAGATACCTCTATCCTCCGGTATTCTTTGTAATTATTGGCCCACCCTTTTCTTGACAACCTCCTCTGAAAGGAATCTGGTGGCGGATCCACAGTGGGCCTTTTCTGGGTTCCCACGATAGATTGTGACCTGAGTGAACCAGATGGGTTTGCACAAGATGCTGAGTTGCTGAACAGCCCTGATCTGAGTAGTTGCCAATCAGCCTTTGCATGTCCTGTGAATGTATCTGCGAGGTTGGCAGAACTCTTCAAGAGTCTGACCGCCTCTGCGGCTGATGCCTTCGCCCTCTTTCTTCCTCACAGCAGCCTTCCCTAGGCCACCCGGTGGCTGTCTTGGCTGGGGCTGATGGGACATGTAGTCCAACACTTGAGGAGGACCCACAGTTGCAAGTGGCTTTCTCAGGGAATGCTGCAGGGGGCAGTTAATATTCACCCTTTCCCCTCGTCTCCTGCTCTCCCCCAGGCACCACTGGATGTACAATGCGACCTCCTACCACCACAGCTACGAGGACACCGGCCTCCTGTGCATTCACACCAGTGTGGATCCCAGGCTGGTGGGTGCTCCTCAGAATGGCTTCCTCACCACGGGGCAGGCCCTCCCCTCCTGCCGGGCACGTCATCGTTTGTTGCCAGCTGGAGGTTGGGCTACATCTACTAGCCCAGCGGGTGAGCAAGCAGCTGTCCCCAGCTGTCCCCAGCTTGACTGGTCTGGCGAGCAGGAGGCCTCCTTTTCTGTCCTCACCCCAGAGGTCTCCCCCGAAGCCCTCCGCTCTTCAGGAAGAGAGAGGCCTTAAATGGAATCGGTTCTCACGCCCGGCTCCATTGCATCTCTTCCTTGATGGCAGGCCCGTGAAATGGTGGAAATCGTTACCCGGGAATTTGTTTTAATGGCTGGAGCCATGGGAGAGGTGAGAGGCTGGCAAGGGGGGGGGGTTATGTCGGGGCTTTGGGGCTCGGATCAGAGCGCCTCCTTCGGAGGCTGGCACAGTCGCTCGTCTCTCCCTCCAGGTTGAGCTGGAGCGGGCAAAGACCCAGTTGCGGTCCATGCTGATGATGAACCTCGAGTCTCGGCCGGTTATTTTTGAGGACGTGGGGAGACAGGCGTTGGCAACGGGGGGGAGGAAGCTGCCGCACGAGCTCTGCGTCCTGATCGGTACGTCAACGGCTCAACGTCCCGACTTGCCTTGGGTTTTGAGGCTGCTGCAGAAGCGAGCCCCCCGCAGCTGCTTGTGGCATTTCACCGGGGCCTCCCCAGCGGGAGCGCCTTCCCCTCTGGGCCTCCTCTTGTGTCGGTCGCCCCAGTCTCTGCCGGTTCTCGCATCTCACTGTTGCAGAAACCCGTCCTCCCCGTTAAGCCCATATTAGCGGAGCAGCTTTGCGGGAGTCGTTCGCACACGGAGCCACACGTGCTGAGCCTGGTGGCCTTGGTTTCCCTTTCCCACAGGCAAGGTGGGCGCGAACAACAGCAGGTGGGTGGCCACGAAGATGCTGCGGAAGAAGCCGGCAGTGGCTGCCCTGGGGGCCTTGGGGGAGCTGCCCAGCTACGAGCACATCCAGGCTGCCCTTTCCAGCAAGGACGGGCGGCTTCCCAGGACGTACCGGCTGTTTCGTTGAAGTCCGTTAAAGTTAGAGCCACCGAGAACTTTGGTTAGGACGACCCATTTCTTGCCAAGGTGCTTCTTGTCTGCAAGAAGGGCAGCTTGGCACGCACTCTGGGCATTGGGCGGGGGCGCTTTGACAGAACCATTTTCACATGTCTGCCCAAATTCCGTTGATCCTCGAAATAACTTATTTTGTAAGACTCAAACTATATGAGAAGATGGAGGTGAGGCAGCAGAAGAGAGTTGCCTCCTAAAATCAGATTGCTATTTTGGCATTCATGTTGATTGTCTTTAATCGGGTGGGTTAAACTCCAGGGTGTAATACTGGCTTTCTTGCAGGAGTTGTCAATCTTTGATGTGGGTGATCTCACAACCAGCTGTGTGTTTTGGGAGGCTGGGCCACTCCGATGATGCCTGTCATGGGGCAAAGCCTTAGTTTACCAAAATGCCCCCTCTTGTCCCTCTGGTCCTCTTCTGACAGGATGTTCCTTTTGATTTCTCCTTATTTTTGCTGTTTTTCTTAGCAGGTGGGTGAACTTCCAAATAAAACACCCAACTCCACCCAATTTTCACTTTTATTATTTATTTTATTATTTTAGAATGCATGGGAGGAATGCCATTTGGGACCAATTCATTCCTTCTTAACATACCAGTAATATTTCCATTTCTGTGTGTGTGTGTGTGTGTGTGTGTGTGTGTGTGTTGTATGTCTGTGACTCTCAAAGTCAGGGCCAGGTTTAGTGCTGGAGGCACCTTGGCACTCCTGGGCACTTTGTTGGAGACCCCAGACATCATTGACTGACCGTGCAGTGAAGAACTTTCATCTCCTCAAAAACAGAATGTAAGGTTCAAGTTAGACACGATGTTGGCATTTAACATCTTTAACAATGTAATTGGAAGCCGCAAGGGAAGGACTCTACAGTGGGAATATGAAGCCGTGCTTCAATTTTGATTAGCATTTCTGAGCTGCTCTCCGGTTTGGGAGGAAAAGCTGCCTCTGGCATAGTACGTTATCTTTGCTTAACAGATATTGTCAGGACTGGTGTGGGGAGGGAAGGGTTTAAATCTCCCTTCTCACTGTTCCATTGACAGTATTTTTCCTACCCCAATCCTTGGGCTGCTGTTTGCTTTTATAAATAAATAAATAAATAAATAACTGGTATGACAGTAGCTTCCATAGAAATGCACCTAGGGGAGCCAAAGTTTATTCCATAAATTAGAATAATCGCGTAATTGGGATTCTCTTGCCAGAATGTGTAAATTCTGTTATCAGAATGCTTGGAGGAGTGAGCCATGAAGAGAGTAAGAAGGGACAGAAGCTAAAACAGGAAAGCTTGAAAATCTGAGATTGGGTGGGGCTTCTACCCACTATTTTCTTGTAGAAATCAGGGTAACGCAATTCCAGGTTCTTGAAGGCCATAACAAGCCCATCTTCTGGAGAGTATCTAGAACAGGGTTTCTCAACCAGGGTTCCATGGAGCCCTAGGGTTCCCTGGGAGATCATGATTTATTTAAAAATTATTTCAAATTCGGGCAACTTCACATTAAAGAGATAAGTTTCATTATTTCAGTTTAAGAACACTGTTAATGCATATATACAGGCCTACACATGAAACCAATATAATAATTTTGTAACATCTGGCCTATATTTGAGCCTGAATGTGCAGGGGTTCCCCGAGGCTGGAAAAATAGTTCAAGGGTTCCCCTGGGGTCAAAAGGTTGAGAAAGGCTGATTTAGAAGGAACCCTGCATGTGCAGAACAGCAGGACTTTTAGCATAAAAGGGGACCACAAGAGGCTCTCATGAACCTTGCCTGAAAATGCTCAGGAATACCCATGGAATTCAATAGAACTTTGCAGCAAAAGTTGCCAGGCCTAATAGGGCTGTATAAAATTTTGAAGGGCTGTTTTGGTTCTATGGTACTTCAATCCAAGGAGCACTGCCACAAAGCAGCCAGCTGAATGTGATGGCCCTGTAACGACACTTGGGGATTCAAGGCAACACTTGCTTTGTGAATGAAAGCAAAACTGAATTGGATCACAACCGATCCATGCAGCCCTAGCAGACTACTGAGGAATGCTGAAAACACAAGTCCAAACAAAAGATTTGCAATTTTAGAAACACTAAATTGTGCAGAACCTTACAGCTGGAACTAGGCCCAAGTGGCCTTTTGAAACTCTCCTTCAGATTTGTGGGCAGAAAAATTGGTTGGATGATTTTTCCAGGGGAAGAATACAAAGGGGGATTTCACCTTTGACTGTGCTTGGAGAATTCAAGCACAGTCAAAGGTGAAATCCCCCTTTGTAACCACAGAAGCATTACTACTGAAAATACGGTTGATAGTCACAGCAGGATATTTTATTTTAGTATTGCTCTGTAGTGCTTCTACTGAACTGGAACTCTGCAGCAGCCCTGTCCGAAGCCTTCGGTTGGAGCTGGAGTGCAACTGCTCTCAGCTAGGTGGACGGGGGAATGGAAGTACAGTTCGTCTTGCTCGGCATTTTCTGCCAACCGGCAAGCAATAACACCCTTTCTAAAACAGGAGTGGAGTGAGTGAGTGAGGCACCATTGAAGCAAGAGGCACTTCACATAAGAGAGAAAAGTAAGGTCCTAGGAACAGGTCTTTCACAAGGGGAAAAGAGCCGTCAAAAGCTGCTCGTTTCTCACTCTCAGCTTCCAATTCTGGCAAGAATTAAAAGGTTCCAGTGATCTCACAGCAATCACTGAAACAGAAAATACGACACTAATTCCTAAGTATCTCACTCAACCATCAAATATGACCAAGCAGCTCTACTGGATTCTTTTCTACAGCCAGCAGCAATGAATCTCCTAAATTCACCTGGTAGCTTCAGAACATTTCACTTTGCTACTCTCTTAGCAAGCAACTTAGCTCACTCCTCTGCCCTGAATGAGAGGGGGATTCACCCAATGGTTTTTGGATTTGGGAATGTCCATAAGTAAATGGCACCTCCCATTTCTTGCACCTATTACAGCTCGCTCTGAACACACCTGGACTCCGCTTCATTGAGATAAAATATCTTTGGAAGAAGAGTACCATTTTCCAGCACAAAGACTGGATGGGTTCACACCACATATTTCACCTGATCACTCAACCAACCATTTTTCTGGATTCTAGTTATACATTGAACCATAAATTCACCTAACAGGCTGGGTTTACTTTAGTTGCAGTAGGCAGTTTTTGAGGTGCCGTTGTTTTTTCCGTTACTCTCGACCCAAGATGTGATTTTTTCCTCCTAATGCTCTGGCCCAATGTGTTGTGCGCTTGGATGTTTCTTCCCCCAAATCTGGTGAGATCCTGTTCAGCAGGGAGATGGACCCCTCTTCATAAGTCATGCTGTACTGCTGACTCGCAAAGTCCTCCTTTTGAAAACACCAGAAAGAATTTCGGTTGTGCTGAAATGACACGATACTGTTCCAATTGCAGAGGCTTGAAAATAGCCGGAAACATCAGCTAAATAAATGCCCGGACAATTATCTTCCTGTTCCCTTCCCTTGGGGAATTCAACCCCCTTCCTGCAACCTGAGACTATCTGTCCTCCCTAGCAGGATGGCTGGTTTACGGCTGCTCAGTCGGTCCCTGCTCTTCCTCATCCCCTGGGGAACCATCACCTCTAAGGGCAGGGTGGAAATCTTTCTTATTTACGGCATTTACTGCATCTGGAATTCACTATGAAGCACCACTCTAGACACCCTGTGGGTGTTTGGTAAGGAATCAAGCTCGGATTTCCTTCTTGGAGTCCCAACATCATCACAGGCAGGAAGGGTGCTCTGGGACGCTGCCCACTGCCACAATCCACCACTACAAAAAAACTCTACAATTAGAGGATTCATTCTGAATCTTGTAATTAATGCAAAATAATGCGTAATACGTCCCATAGGTGAAAGGAAAAACATACTGCAGAGGTTTCCAAACTCTGTGTCGTGACACATTAGTGTGCTGGCTGCGGTGTCTGGGTGTGTCGTCGTGGCTGCTGATGCCTCCAAACCTGCTGTGATTCCGCGCAGGTCCTAGTGCCTGCCTTGTACCTCCAAACCTGCCCTGCCAGGATTCCGCACAGGTCCTAGTGCCTCCCTTGTGCCTTGCTGTAAGAGCGTGCCGCAAAATGATGCCCTGCTGTAAGAGTGTCGCAAAATGATGCATGTCTAAGAAGTGTGTCACCAACATTAAAAGTTTGGAAAGTTCCGACATACTGGTTTTGCATGTTGGGAATGATACTGGAATTCGACTGATAAGGATTTAAGCTAAGCTCCAGTAGGAATATAGGGTGCATCAGCAGTGCAGAGTTTAAAGAAGCAGTTGGCACACTAGAAATAAAGTTTTAAGTTCTGAATCATCCTTTATTTGTTTCAAGGAAGTCTGAACCCGAACACAATCAAGGAAAATGGCGGGTAATTAAACATGAGGGGGAAACATTTCTAACTGCTTATCAAACCATTGGCATCAGCTAAAATTTGTTCTTGAAAATACTGGTTTTTGCAGCCACTCAAGGTGATATATTGAGTGAAACTAGTTTTCACTCTGCCTCTTCAGTTAATGGATTTTAAAAAATGTAGCTGATGGAAGCTGGCTCATCCTGATCTATAACTGAAGGCAAAGCCCCCCTCTAACCTCCTCCATGCCACCGCCTTCTGAGTCTTCCCTCGACCCTGCGACATTCCAGAGACCTGCTTTTCTTTCTAGAATTCTTAGGGAAAAAGTTCCTTTGGGGACTGAACTAGACTCAGTGGCTGCTCTATACTTGGCTTCCCAGCTGCAACTGAAGAAAGAACACAGAACAGGGCTTAGAATGTGTTCCTTTGTTCCCAAGGTGGTCCTCGGAAGTGTCTTCCCAAACCTAAGAAACGTGTACGTGGCTGTAACAGAAATGCCAACACTTAGCAGGTTTAATCCAGGATCCTCCTCAAGCACCAGGACACAGGCGCTTGTCGATCAGGAAGAAGCCACACGCTCGATAAATCTTGGCCATCCATTGAGCTTCCAGCCACTTCCAGCCTCAAAGGAGCCCTTCGCTTTCATGGCTGTGCTGGAATGGCTCCAATTTTGGAGAACGAGTCAGAGGAGGCCTCGTCCGCAAGCCCTTCGTGTTGGCCTCGGAACCCTTGGGTGCGTTTGGTCAGGAAACGGAAGACCGTGCTGGATTTCTGTTTTTTTAGAGCTTGTTTTTTCTGAAGTTGCCACGTGATCCGTCTCTTTATGCCAATCAAATAAAGCTCTCGATCGAACAGGCCTGCAGCCAGTGGGATGCTGTAGGTGAATGGTACAAAGCACGAACCAGCTCGTGAAAACTTACACTATGTGCCGTGCTGTTGTACAATATGAGGAATCATGAGAACTAGAGAGAGGAGGAGGTGGGACCTGCTCCAATTGTTTGCCATCCTGATTTTTCATCTTTGAACAGCCTGCAAATTCTAGATTACATTGACACGTTTTCTTCCCTTAATCAGGGGTCAGCAAGCTGTCCACACAATGTGGACCATGGCACAGATGCCAAAATAAAAATAATCATCAAAAGATCAGGTAAGACCTTACTAGGTTTGGCTATTTCACAAGATTACTTTGAACAGTTAAGAATAGCCACAAATACAAAGCTTTTTTACGGGAATGTTGGAGGCATTTAACTTTTTGTATTCTAGACCAAGCCAGCCCCCTCCGCTGCTTCTACACTGATATAATTCCACCTGCCTTTAGGAAGGACCTGTCTTCCCAAACTGAGCACTTGGGGGGGGGGGTGTGATTGTATGTAATGCTGGCTTCTGTGCAAAAGCCTGACCGACAAACATCAGGAGACAACTCTAAAAATGTTAGAATCATTTTTTTGGGGGGGGGGTAGGTACCTTCGAATCATTTTTGACTCCCAGCAACTCCCTGGATGAGTCCCTGTGGTTTTCTTGGCAAGGTTTTTCAGAGGTGGTTTGCCATTGCCTCCTTTCTAGGGCTGAGAGAGGGGGACTGGCCCAAGGTCACCCCGCTGGCTTTGTCCCTAAGGCAGGACTAGAACTCAGGCTCCCGATTTCTAGCCTGTTGCCTTAAACCAAAGTGGTTCTCAAATATTGATTAGGGGAGGCATAATAAGATAACACCTCTGGTGGCTTCATGAATTTTTATTTATTTATTTATCTATCTTTCAATTTCTATCACCGCACCATCTCCCCCATAGGGGACTCTGGAATGCATCCATGTCGTTTTTCTTGGCGACAATACAGAAGTAAAGACGGCGGAACTAAAACTTGGGGACTCCCAGTTTCTCGCCCAGTGCCTTTAACCCTGTGGTGGTGAACCTTTTGGGCTCAGTGTCTCAAACATTCGGAAAATGCCTAACTTGACTCTGCTGGCGTGTCACCCCCTCCCCTTGAAGAAAAGAGAAACAATTCTTTACATATTCATTTATTTTGCAAAAATACAATCCAATTTTGGGCAGCCAAAAGGGTGCACATGGGGGGTGGGTAGATTGGGGGGGGGGAATTGCAATGCCTTTTTTTGTTCAGTTTCTTTGGTAACTCAAACAAGGAGAATAGTTGTTGTTGGTCACCCAAAACATCGCGGTGTGTCACCTTTGACATGCATGTCATAGGTTCACCATCACTGCTTTAACCACTAGACCAAATCAGCTCTCTTACATAACAATGCAAAGTGGAAAAAGTAATCCAACAAAGTCATCCTTGTATCATTCACCTTATTTTTTTTTCAGGCAGACCTATCTGTGGCTTGATACCAAGAGTCTAGGCGACCCTCACATTCCATCTCCCTCTTGAGCTGAGAGGAAGGGAAGGGAAGGGAAGGAGGGAAGGGAAGGGAAGGGAAGGGAAGGGAAGGGTACAGCTGAAGGGCGTGCTTGCCTGGGGGAGTTGGGGACAGAACGCTTGGCTTCCGGGTGGCCACTTCTGCCGGAGGGGTTTCCCTGGGGGGACGCTTGCTTGCTGCCACCCAGAAGCCCTTACCGTATACGAAGGCGTCCTCTGCTTGGAGGTTGTGTCGTAGTTGTCCTGCTCAACATCAAACTCGTAGGAAGGACGGAAAAAGATGGGGGCTTCTTGGAACCCCTTAAAAACGGAACCTGTGGGAAGAGCAGATCAGGCAAGTCGAAGGATTGATCGCTAAACCCCAGCCGTAGGGAAGGACTCCCCGATACGCTGCCCCTACAGGTCAGCTGCACAAGCTGGCAAACTGAGGAAGGAAGAGCCACGTTCTCGTGAGGAAGGAAGGCTTCGTTGAGGCTACTCAGAGCAAGGTCTCCCAGGCAGACCGAGAGCGAGTCAGGGCGGAGCTGGGCTGGAAGGCTCTTTTCCACCGGCTGGACTCCTCCTGTCAGGTCCCCATGGTCAATCCCGTCAGGCCATGGCTAAATCAAATGCTGGTGTGACGTGTTGGGTCGCTGTACGACCCAGAAGCGGCTCAATGGATAATGAAAGAACAACGTAAGCTATGGATCTACAGCAGACAGTTGAACCTGCTCCCAAGACCAGGAAATGAGCAAGGTGCAAAAGAGGGTGGTGAAGCCCCTTCCTCGGTCTTAGAAATGAAGACTTCATTCAAGCTTAATGCCTGCAACGAGTCTGCCCTTTAGCCTTATTAACACCGCCACACTGAGCGCAGGTGGACGCGGGTGTTAGAACCCAACCAGAGGGGGTTGTGTTGTGTGAATGGAACCAAGAGGTTGCTGAACTCCCAGCATTCTTGGCATTCACTGGGCTGGCCAGGACTCCTCAAGCTCTAGAGCGCCTTGGCCAGCCTACCTGGGCAGGTTGTTGTGAGGCTGTAATCTAGGGGGAGCCAGTGCCCCACATCCATGGGGGAAGGCAGGCTGCAAGCTGGACTCCGAAGAAAACCCGGGGCTGAGCATACCAACACAGGCAGGACAAGCCAGGGTATATAAACAGAGATCAACTCCCACTCCCTTTCCGCACTGAAGATGTTGCCTAGCCTGGCAATGAAAGGTCTGCAAGAAAACAACAAGGCTCAGAGGGCACCATGGACTCCACAGTTCAACCCTGAGCTACAAATATTCTCTTCGATAAATAAAAACATATAAAGAAAACAGCTTTTTTGAAAAAATATTGGAACAGTGGCCACGAAACCCAGGCATCCAGAAGCTGAGCCGCTGGGCAGGGAGAGCCACCGGCCTCTCTTGTGATTCAGCTCCCAGTCCGACCTGAGGAAAGACCTGGAGTGCAGTTCAAGAGAGGCAGGCTTAAGGCAAGCAAGTGCCCTTCACTTTCCCCGACTTTGCTGAAGCCAAGGGCACAAGTGCCGGTCCTCCCACTGGCACGGAAGCCACCGGGGTGACGTTGGGCCAGTCCCTCTCAGAGCCCTAGGAAGAAGGTAGCAAAGGCAAACCCTTCTGAAAAACGTTGCCGAGAAAGAGGCAGGGACTTGTCCGGGGGTGTGTGCCAGGACTCAGGGTGCCCTGATGGGTCAAGCAGCAGCAGCAGCAAGACCATCCTTCCCATTAAACGTGCTGTTTTAAAATGTATTGGCTTTTTTCCCTTGCTTTCTTCCAAGGACAGTTTACTTTGGTAACGCCCGAAGTTCCTATATTACTTCATTTGAGATATAGCCTAGCACTCGGTTATTAAAAGGAAGTGGCATAATTACCGGCGTCCCAACCCGAACTTCAAGGGATCGTCTATTTTATTAATGGCGCATGGTGGACGCAGCCACAATGCAGGGATTATCTGAGATGTCTGCAATCCGGCAGCCTTCGAGAACCTGCTCTGAGGCAGAGGGTTCAAGGGTCTTCCTCAAAAGGGAAGGCGGGATTTGGGTGCCCACATCCGTGTTACGCAAAGGAACCACTTGCTGGGGTGAGCAGTTTTTAATGCCAGTTACTCCCTGGGAAAAGGGATGAGAAAGATGACAGGGTGGGAAACGGGCTGAAGAAAGATGCGCTTCCCCTCCCGAGACAGGGTGCCCGGCTACTTTCCCTTCTTCTCACTGACTGGAAAACAGGCGTCAGAGCAGGTTTCTTCCTCAGGGCTGCACCGCTCGCGTAGGCATTTGCGACTCTCGGCTCTTCCAAGCCAAAGACAGAAGAGGGTCAAAGATAGTGGCTCCTTCGGCACCAGCAGAGGTGGGGTGTCGAGCAGCACCGTCTGTGGATGGGGGAGCAGCTTTCTGGGGTGCTGGAAACACTCCTTTGGCCGGGGAGGGGGAACAGCCATCGGGAGTTCAGGGAGCCCCCTTGTCCTCTTGGTGAAGGAGTTTGGAGGAAGAGAAGGGGCCGGGGGCTCCGTAGAGATGAGGAACAGCGGAGGGGTGGTGTGCTTGTGGGGGCTTTGAAGCCCTTCGGAATCATAGCTCCACTCGGAGACTCTATGTCGGCAAAACAAGGCCTTTCTACGGAGCTACAACCCCTGACACCATTCGGTATCTCCTCCCATGTTACCGTGTATTCTACTCAAGATCGTAATGGCCAAACCAGATGCTTTGGGAGTTGTGCAGAGGTCACTTGGATCACAAAGACAGCATCTCATCTGATGGGACCTGGGTTCACCCAACACACAAGCTAAGGCTAAAATGGGTCTGCATCTTGTGAGAACCAGTCAGTCACACATGGGGAACAAGCCATCGTGTTAAGCCCAGAGTACATTGTTTTTATCCCTATTATTATTTTTATAAATAACTCAAGGCGGCAAACATAGCTAATACTCCTTCCTTCTCCTATTTCCAGCTTCTCCTCCCCGAAGTGGCCACAGCTGCGTTCTTCGCAAACCTTTAGCCACGTGCAAGGCAGCAAAAAGGCAGAGGTGGCATGGAGATAGGCGGGTGGGGGGATTTGAAGCGCCCCTGTGGTTGTAAGCGCGGGTGGGCTGCCAAGCCCAAAAAACGCCGGGGGGTGGGCGTTGCAATGGTCGTAATTTCGGGCGCAGGTCATAAGTTTGTTTTTCAGAGCTGTCAGAATTTCAAAGGGTCACTGGACGAATGGTTGTTTATTTTTTTGTAATTTTTTTGTTGTACATTTTTTACATCTAATACTTCTTCTATTACTCCATTTTATAATTTCACTATTTTGTTATTTTATGGGATTCTTGTTACGACCTGTGGTTACCACCATAAACTTATTTACTGTCGTGGTTATGCGAACAACGCTGAGCCTCGGAGATAAGCTCTAGATGTTTATTGCTCTACCTTACACAGAATCTTGCCAAACTAACCACACTAACCGGTTCTCTGGGAAGAAACTCCAGGCACCCTAAGGCAGGTCCGGCCTGACCTTCTTGGATAGGTGCCCAAGGTCTTCGATGCTATGAACACGCTTCTCTCCCTGGAAGGCGCCCCTCCTTCACCCACAACCTCTATAACACCACCTTCTCCCTCAGACACACATTCCATCCATTTACTTCCTTTTCTAGAGCAGGGTTTCTCAACCAGGGTTCCCCGAGAGGTCACTAGGGGTTCCCTGGGAGATCACGGTTTATTTTAAAAATTATTTCAAATTCGGGCAACTTCACATTACAGAAGTTTCATTCTTTATTTTCAGTTTAAGAACACTGTTAATGCATATATACAGGTCTACACGTGAAATGAATATAATAATTTTGGAACTTCTGGCCTATATTTGAGCTTGAATGTGCAGGGGTTCCCCGAGGCCTGAAAAATATTTCAAGGGTTCCTCCAGGGTCAAAAGGCTGAGAAAGGCTGCTCTAGAGGAAGAAGGCATGGCCAATCCAAATGGAATCCCAGACAGGCTTTAATACTCTCAATAATTTTGGAACTTCTGGCCTATATTTGAGCTTGAATGTTACAGTGTTCTGCACTCACATGACCGCGATTTGCGATTTGACATGGCTATTAACTCACAAATCTCAGTTGGTCTTAGACAGTCTCTTGTAGTGGTTTTTGCTAAAAAAAAAAAAAACAACCTAAAACACTAAGTGGACCATTGAGGGAATCCAATTGACAAGAGTTTCAGAAATCAGGGGATGGTCCTACATGCTCCTGGCATTTGGAAAGCCCATATATATTATATGAAACAATCAGAATGGAGGTCGTCTTTCACCCTCAAGGTATTCCTGCAGCATTGAAGTTGTTTAGGTCAAAGGTTATGGCCCACATTCTTTATGGTGTAGTGTCACATTTTCTCATCACTGATTAAATTTGTGATATCAGTGATGTGGAATTGAATACAGTTGCACTCACAAGTTTATATACCGCTTGCAGAATTTGTAAGTTGTGGACTATTTTCCAAGGAAATATGAGCGATCAGATAAAACACTTTAATATGTAATGTGATTCAAATTAAGCTATTAGGAATCTCAGAAGAGCACAATCATTAAACAAACCATAGCAATAAAGGAAATAGTAAAATGATCTTGTTCAGAAGTTATCATACCCTTCAATGTTTGGGCTGTTAACAGTATACACTCAAGTTGACACACAGATTGAGGCAATGAAGCATAAGTATTCCTTCATATCCCTGAGTGGGTTGTGTCAGGAACTCTGATTTAATAGTCAACGGATTAAGGACATCACAATCCATTTCTATGGTTTCTCTCCTGTGTGGATTGTTAGATGGTTTTGGAGATTTCGATTTGTTCTGATTTTTTTGTGCATTTATAAACGTTCTTCTCTGTGTGACGTTTATAATGTTTACTGAGACCTTTGTTGTGCCTGAAGCTCTTTCCACACTCCAGGCATGTTTATGGTTTTTCTCCCATGTGAATTGATTGATGTTGCCTGAGGCGTCTGAACTTTACTCTGAGTAAAGCTCTTTCCACACTCCAGGCATTTAAAGGGTTTCTCTCCTAAATGGATTCTTTGATGTATATAAAGGCTTCTACTCTGACTGAAGTTCCTTCCACACTCCAGGCATTTATATGGTTTTTCTCCCGTGTGAATTCTTTGATGTGTCCTGAGATTTCCAATCTGACTGAAACTCTTTCCACACTCCAGGCATTTATAGGGTTTTTCTCCCATGTGAATTATTTGATGTTCTTGGAGGTATCCAACACCAGTAAAGCTCTTTCCACATTCCAGACATTTATAGTTTCTCTCCTAAATGGATCCTTTGATGTTTATAAAGGCTTCCACTCTGACTGAAGTTCCTTCCACACTCCAGGCATTTATATGGCTTTTCTCCCGTGTGAATTCTTTGATGTGTCCTGACACTTCCGATCCGACTGAAACTTTTTCCACATTCCAGGCATTTATACGGTTTCTCTCCTAAATGGATTCTTTGATGTTTATAAAGGCTTCCCCTAAGACTGAAGCTCTTTCCACACTCCAGGCATTTATAGGGTTTTTCTCCCATGTGAATTATTTGATGTTCTTGGAGGTATCCAACACCAGTAAAGCTCTTTCCACATTCCAGACATTTATAGTTTCTCTCCTAAATGGATCCTTTGATGTTTATAAAGGCTTCCACTCTGACTGAAGTTCCTTCCACACTCCAGGCATTTATATGGCTTTTCTCCCGTGTGAATTCTTTGATGTGTCCTGACACTTCCGATCCGACTGAAACTTTTTCCACATTCCAGGCATTTATACGGTTTCTCTCCTAAATGGATTCTTTGATGTTTATAAAGGCTTCCCCTAAGACTGAAGCTCCTTCCACACTCCAGACATTTATAGGGTTTTTCTCCCGTGTGAATTCTTCGATGTATATAAAGGTTTCCCGCCTCACTGAAACTCCTTCCACACTCCAGGCATTTATGCGGTTTTTCTCCCGTGTGAATTCTTTGATGCTTAGAAAGGTTTCCCCTCACACTGAAGCTCCTTCCACACACCAGGCATTTATACGGTTTTTCTCCTGTGTGGATTCTTTGATGTGTACAAAGGCTTCCCCTCTGACTGAAACTCTTTCCACACTCCAGGCATTTATAGGATTTCTCCCCTGAATGGATTCTTCGATGTGTATAAAGGCTTCCCCTAAGACTGAAACTCTTTCCACACTCCAGGCATTTATAGGGATTTTCTCCCGTGTGAATTACTTGATGTTGGAGGTATCCAACACCAGTAAAGCTCTTTCCACATTCCAGACATTTATACGGTTTCTCTCCTAAATGGGTTCTTTGATGTATATAAAGGTTTCCACTCTGACTGAAGCTCCTTCCACACTCCAGGCATTTATATGGTTTTTCTCCCGTGTGAATTCTTTGATGTGTCCTGAGACTTCCGATCTGACTGAAACTTTTTCCACATTCCAGGCATCCATATGGTTTCTCTCCTAAATGGATTCTTTGATGTGTATAAAGGCTTCCACTTTGACTGAAGCTCTTTCCACACTCCAGGCATTTGTATGGTTTTTCCCCCGTGTGAATTATTTGATGTTCTTGGAGGTATCCAACACCAGTAAAGCTCTTTCCACATTCTAGACATTTATACGGTTTCTCTCCTAAATGGGTTCTTTGATGTGTAGAAAGGCTTCCACTTTGACTGAAGCTCTTTCCACACTCCAGGCATTTGTATGGTTTTTCCCCCGTGTGAATTATTTGATGTTCTTGGGGGTGTCCAACACCAGTAAAGCTCTTTCCACATTCCAGACATTTACATGGTGTCTCCCCTGAATGGATTCTTTGATGTGTAGAAAGGTTTCCCGCCTGACTGAAACTCTTTCCACACTCCAGGCATTTATAGGGTTTTTCTCCTGAATGGATTCTTTGATGTGTATAAAGGTTTCCACTTCGACTGAAGCTCTTTCCACACTCCAGGCATTTATAGGGTTTTTCTCCTGAATGGATTCTTTGATGTGTATAAAGGTTTCCACTTTGACTAAAGCTCTTTCCACACTCCACGCATTTATATGGTTTTTCTCCCGTGTGAATTATTTGATGTTCTTGGAGGTATCCAACACCAGTAAAGCTCTTTCCACATTCCAGACATTTATATGGTGTCTCTCCTGAATGGATTCTTTGATGTTTCTTAAGGTTTCCCGCCTGACTGAAACTCCTTCCACACTCCAGGCATTGATAGGGTTTTTCTCCCGTGTGAATTCTTTGATGTTTCTTGAAACTTCCTATCTGATTGAAACTCTTTCCACACTCCAGGCATTGATAGGGTTTTTCTCCTGAATGGATTCTTTGATGTGTATAAAGGTTTCCACTTTGACTGAAGCTCTTTCCACAATCCAAGCATTTATAGGGTTTTTCTCCTGAATGGGTTCTTTGATGTGTATAAAGGTTTCCACTTTGACTGAAGCTCCTTCCACACTCCAGGCATTTATAGGGCTTCTCTTCTGGGAGATTTTTCCCGCGTATTCCGACGCTTTCCTCCTTTCCGCAGCTGTTCGCGGGCACCCTCCTTTCACGGGGTCCCTCTTCGCTCCGGTTCATCTCGTTGGCCGACCCTTCGGCAGCCCCGCAGCCTCCGCGCCTTTCCCGCCGCCTCACGGAATCCGCGACCCTACCAGGAGGCTCCTCTGCGGGCTCGGCTTCGCCTGCTTCCTTCGCCGGACTCGGCCGTCCTCCTGAAGGGCGAGAGGAGAAAAGGGGGGAGGACAGGCGGTGCGAGGCCCCCGTTCCCTTCCCTGAGGGGAGGCCGAGGCCCGACGGACCGCAATGGAGTGAAGGGCGAAGCCTCCGGCCTGTCACGGCCCCTTTCCTGCAGGCAGGCAGCGGACCCGGCCTCCCCCCTCAGCGCCGGGACTGCCAGACCGGGCCTCGGGCTCCCCGGCCTCCCCGCTTCCTCCCGGAGCCTCCCTTCTCGAGGAGAGGCCCGCAGCGCCGGCCCGGACTGCGACTCCCAGCACACACACCCCGCGCCCTACCTGCATCCGGGCACCCCCGCCGCCGAGCCACGAAGCTTTTTCCCTTGACAAACGGATTCCGGAAGTGGGGGTGGGACCTCCCTTCGCGCCCTTTCTTTGGAAGCCCCACCTCTTACTCTACAGGGACCAGCCCTGTGTCCTCCGGCCAATCGCCAGCGCCGTTTCCGAGGAAGCTGCTCCTTTTCCGTCCCCGACAGTCCCCGCGCCAATCGCCACCGCCGCCGGCCCCAGAGCAGCCAATCCGCGTCCGCCCCCCTCAGGGAACGACATGGCGGCCCGCGCGGT
The DNA here is from genome assembly GCA_023362775.1 of Charina bottae. NCBI lineage: Eukaryota > Metazoa > Chordata > Lepidosauria > Squamata > Charinaidae > Charina > Charina bottae. The sequence continues at coordinate 3,187,395 of JALMGJ010000046.1, read as the reverse complement.
GCGGAGGGGCGTCTTGGGCTTGGCGCGGAGGTGAGGCGCTCCCCCTTGATCTTTGGGGGCTCCGGCCGTGCCCCCCCACCCAGGCAGCCGGAGCCGAGGAGCTCTTCTGGGGGTGCAGCAACGCCCCTCCCTTGCCATGGGGGGCTCCTCTCCTGCCCCTCCCGGGGGTCTCTCCCTGGGCAGCCGGGCAGGGCAGGGGCCTCCCTTGGCCTCCTGGGGCCTCCAGGCAGCCGGGAGCTCAAAGCGCTGCTCCCTTCACCCTCCCGGCGGTCCAGCCGCGCCTCGCCTTTGCCATCGAGGCAGCCGGAGCCGAGGGGCTCTTCTGGGGGGCTCAAGCCGGTCCCGCCCCTCGTCAGCCCGGGGGGGGGGCGTGAGGGGAGGCGGGCTGCGGAGGGGGCCTCCCTTGCTGCCCCGATTCCGCGGAGCACAACCCCCTTCCCGCCTCGCGTTTCAGGCTGGGGCTCGCCGGGTCGCGGAGGTTCAGCGGCGGGGGCGGCTACCCCGGCACCCCCCTGACGGCCCCTCTGCCGGGGGTGCCCAAGCCCGCCTTCGCCGGCCTGGACGGGCCAGAGGGCTTCGAGACGGAGGTCACCGCCTTGGAGGACGGGCTGCGCGTGTCCTCGCAGAGGAAGTTTGGGCAGTTCTGCACCTTGGGCGGTAAGGGGGCTCCGTGCGGGGGGCCTGGAGGACGAGCGTCCCGGCTCCGGCCTGACCGCCTCTCCAGGAGGCCGAGCGGTCCTGGCTTCCGGGCGGGTCTGGGCTGGCTTCTTGGGGAGGCTCCTGGGCGAGGAGAGGCGGGGGGCTGGGGGCAAGAACCTGCAGCGGTCCAGGCCTGCGGGCAGAGAAGCAGCTGACCTAACTTTCTCCCCATTTTTCTTTTCGCCTTCTGTCCTTCAACTAGTCCGTATAAACTCGGGGTCAAGACACGAAGCAAAATACACTGGCGGTATGTTGGGGTTTGATATACCCAGGAATTTACTGTTAGATATGAATTATACAGAGAGGCTTGATATTTAGGTGAAAGGGGAAATATTCTGCAAAGTCATCCAAAATGAACTCAACTTCCTTGCTTTGCTCCCACCTCTTGTGTTTAGTCTACAGCTCAGTTTGGCAGCAAGGATGAGATCCTCCTCACGTTGGAGAAGCACGGCGGCATTTGTGACTGCCAGGTGTCGAGATCTGTTCCCCGTTGGGCATCCCTTGTGGCAGGCCGTGCTTTGGCGAATCTAAGCCGAGATAGTGGCCTTTGACTGGAAGAGGGGGATTGATATATTGCACGCTTTCGCTAGCTCCCATCTTACTATGTGATCCCTCCATCCCTCGCATGGGGGCTGGCGGGTGATTCTCTGTCATTTGAGTTTCGTTTGAGTGAAATCATTCTCCCGACACGCAACGTTCCATTTTTCATGAAGAGTTTTAAGGTTCTTTGTTGCAAGGTGTTAAACATGCCTTCGCTCCCGAGGTGAAGATCATGTGTCCCCAGTAGAACGTAAAACCAGATTTGCTCCCCTTTCAGGGATACCATGATGTATGCTGTTTCTGCCGATAACAGGGGCCTGGACACCGTGGTCAGTCTGTTGGCTGATGTGGTTCTCCAGCCCAGATTGTCAGGTGAGATGATTTTTGTAATGTTCTAATAAATTAAAAATAGAAAATAATAATAATTAAAAAAGCAGATTGCCAGGTGAGGTCGTCGTGGAGTCTTCTGTGCCTGAAGGGAAGAGAATCAGCCAGGCAGGGGTTTCGCTGCCCCGCATGAGCATAGATTGCCTTGACACAAAGGTGCTTGTGCTTTCTGCGCTGACAGCATAATTCGGAAGGACGGGGCTGGGGGAGAGGCTGAGATGGCTGGAGGGGGCATGGATGGGTGTGCCTGACTGAACTTATCTGCTGGGAAGCAACGCAGGTTTATTCAGTGGGATTTGGTGACCATTTGGGATGCGGGGAGGAATTTTCCTCCCCTTCCAGTGCATACGCCACGGTCCCTTGGTAGGAGGTTGGTGCTGGGCCCTATGGGGCTGGACTCCAAGGTGGTCCTCCTTGGCTTCTCTTGGCAGATGAGGAAATTGAGATGACTCGTATGGCGGTTCGCTTTGAGCTGGAGGACCTGAACATGAGGCCCGATCCAGAACCGTTGCTGACCGAGATGATTCATGCAGTAAGGCCCACTGGGATTCTACCCCTATAAGGCACCCGAGCTGTGCAGCCACCTTCCAGTAATCTTGTGGATTGAGCTGGGGGGCAAAGGGGGGCTATTATCAGCGTGCCAGATGGGGCAGCACTGAGCGGCTGGAGAGGCCAGTGGTGGGTTCCTGTTGTTTGCAGTTCCCTTCCTGTGGTGGATGCAGGACCTGAATAGTTTTCGGAGGGAGCACAAGTTGGACTTTTTTATGATAAGCAGTGGGCTTCATTTTGGGGGGCAATAAGATAAGCACTTCTTACTTGGTTTGCTAATGCAATGTGTTCCTGCCTGCAGCTTGGAAGGGAAATGAGATACTCAGTCTACGAGTGTTTCATTCATTTCATTTCATTCAGCAAAAGGGGGCTTTGGTGTGAGTGTGGGTGCGCACGCTGCACCGGAAGAAAGAGTGTCTTTTCTTTTGGCCAACAGGGTGTGACAGAGTGCTTCAGAGGGGTGTGCCCACTCTCACTGCCTCCTTAACTGAAATGTGTGTTTTCCTGGGATTGCACAGCTGCCCGGTGAGCCCAAGAATAGATGCACCTTCTTTAAGAAGGTACCTCATCTGCTGCGTGTGCACCCATGTCTGCTGCAAAGCCCCCTTTCAACCATGGATCAGGGAGACCTGGCTTCAAATCCAGACTTGTTACACATCTCACTGCTTCTTAGCATGGTTATGTGGATAACCGTTCAGGTCTGATCCAAAACGTTGCTGCAGATAAGCTTTTGGGTTGCACAACCCTGAAGATAAGAGAACTGGGCAAGGGTTTCCAGCCATCATCTCTGTGAAGGCCAGATTTTCCTGGGAATAGAAGCTTCCCACATACCCTGGTCCCAAGCCACGTAGCGCATGCTTGTTAACTCCAGCCCTTGAGAGCCAGGGTCAGCATCATTTAAAGGCATACCTTCACCTGTGGAATCCACAGCATAATGCTTTTGCAATATTTTGGGGCGATAATTGAGCCTTAAGGAGAGGATGTTCCTTGTTTGGGCCTCCCTTGTGCTCACAGCTGTATTGTTATCAGAAAAATTGTGGGGGAGATGGGCGGGATATAAATGTAATAAATAAATAAATAAATAAAAATTGAACAGCAAGAGCTTTCTAATGTATTGGTGCACGTGTGGCCAACAGTAATCCCAAAGCAAGAAAGTACGCTCAACATATGTATTGTCATTGCCTTGTTTTCTGGAAATCAGCGTATTTGTCCTGGTCTTCGACAGGCACCTCACAGGGAAGACACAGTGGGGTTGAACAGTTCTCTCCGGCAGAGAACGTTGAGAAGACTGACAGGAGGGTCCTCCATTCGTACCTGAGGAATTACTACACACCCAACAGGATGGTGCTGGCTGGCGTGGGGATTGAACACTAGAAGCTTGTGGAATGTGCTCGCAAGTACTTCCTGGGGGCCGAGCCGGCGTGGGGAAGCGGGAAAGCCGAGGATGCGGACAAGTCAGTTGCCCAGTACGTTGGAGGGATCCTCAACGTAAGGAACGGAAGACCAGCTCTGCTTTTCTCGCCACGCTCTGCAGAGAAGTGTAGAAGGAACAGAAGAACAAGCCGGGCAGCTGGAGTTCAGTTCAGGGCCGGGAGCTTGTTATTGGCAAGTTGGGAAGCAAAACCTGACCGTCATCACATCTCTTGGTTTAATAAAGTGATCGGTAATGATTTAAAATGTACACCTTGCCTTAAACTTGTTCTCAGAGCAGCTAAAACAACGTTGAACTGATAAAAATCTGGGACAGACGTGCCCTGAGTAGATTCTGTGCCTCTTTCAAAATAAACATACAGTATAAGGGGCCACTCGCATCTATAAAAGTAAACACGAGGCAGTGCAAGGATTAAAAGCTATAAAAAGTACACTGAAAAGGCTGAGGGCAAAAAAGATTGTCTGGAGCGTATAGTCCGCTGGTCGCCCAAAAGCTAAGCAAGGCCTGGACCTGGTTTGTATAAGATAGAGGTAATCCCTGGCAGTGGCCAGCCTCTTCTGTACTTTTGCAAAAGAGCTGCTGCGAGGCTGATTCCAGGGACGTGCTCTGGGTCAGAGTGCTGCATCTCTGCGGGTGCCGTCTTCCCAGGCGCTCCTCGGCCTCCCCTCTTATCCCCTACGGCAGAGCTTTCCAAACTTTTCATGTTGGTGACACTTTAGACATGCATCATTTCGTGACACACTCTTACAGCAGGGCATAATTTCGCGACACACTCTTACAGCAGGGCACAAGGCAGGCACTAGGACCTGTGTGGAATCCTGGCAGGACTCGGAGGCAGCAGCAGCCACGACACTCCCAGACACTGCAGTCAACTGTCAGGTCTCTGGCAGGCACACAGAGCCCTGCCATTAAGAGGCCATTGGCTTAATCAAAGACCACAGAAAGAACAATCAAATCACACCTCCCAGAGGGTACTCCAGGTCACCAGCAGCAGGCCAGAGGGAAGCCTTCAGCAGGGAGGGGGCGGGCGCTCTGACGGGAGGGGGCGGGCACTCTGGCGGGAGGATATATAAAGCCAAGACAACACCTCAAGAACCATCCGTGCCTTTAACGAAGTCACCCATGTAAACCAATAAACCGTTTACTTATCCATGTTAAGAGCTGAAGTCGTTCTTGGGAAGAAACGCGTGCGGCTTGCATGAGCGGACCCTCACAGAAAGGCACAGATCAACTAGTCAATTTTCCCGGGAACGAACCTGAGACCCGTCAGGACAACCCCGGTTGAGATCTGCTCCAGCCCACAGTGGCAAACGACCCAGCTAAGATTTCAGGGCGGAGAATTAGCTTGCGGTGGAAATTGCGGAGGCGAAAAATTTTACCTCAGGCAGCGAAGCAAAGTCCCAAGGCGGGAAACGTGAAAGGCGGGAAGCAAGCGGCAACAGACGGCGGAGCCAGCACGAAAGCAACGCCCTCTAGCAACGAGTGGTGGCTTGGTGACTAACGCTCCCCGGCAGCTCGCGAGTGGCAGAGGCCCTTCGGGGGCTAAACCAGCGCTTCCCAGCAACGAGGGCGGTGATGACAACCCCCCTGGCGCAGAAGTAGCAGCGAACCCAGAGAGAAACGGTAGCAGGCGGCGGAAACCAAACCCCCCCCCACAGTGTGTCCCTAGCGGCCTACGGTGGCGGTAGGGCCTAGCAGGAGGCAGTAGTGGGCTACGGGAATCAACGCGCCCCGGCAGCACATCCCCAGCAACTTACGGTGGCGGCAGGGCTTGGCAGGAGGTGGCAGCAGCCACGTGGAAGACCAGCGCTCCCCAGCAGCTCGGCCCAGCGATTTGCGGCAACGCCAGAAACCAACGGAGCCACGTGGAGGCCGGCGAGTCCGAGTAGCAAGCAGCGCCCCCTAGCTGCTCCTGGCAGCAGGACAGCAACAAACAGGTAGACTGGCACCCCCTCAGCAAAGCACAGTGGGAAAAGACATGGGCCCGCAACTGACAGAACTAGTGGTTAAGACCCGAACATCTACTTCCCAAAGGACTACTGCATTGGAAACGAGACTGGACAGCATGAACCTAAAACACTGCGATTCAAACGGCATTAGAGAAATTACTGCAGCAGCCACAGACTCATGAACGGTACGCCGAGGTCACTAGAGAAAACATCTCACCTACGGTAGTATCGGAACACGGCAGTCCAAGGGAAAGTGACGGGGAGGAGGAGCTGTCAAAGCACAGAAGAGAAGAGGCTTTGACAGCAAAGTTGCCAAGAAACAAAATGGAACAAGGCGAAGAACCCCGTGAGGAGAACGCACCAGGTACGTCTCACTGTAGAAGCGGAAGATGCCTATGTAAGCACTGGAGTGCAGAGAGCTAGAATCAAACTGACTTTCTATATCTATATGTCCTACCCAACTACCCCACTCAGAACGTCCTGCTTGGGGGAGACCTATACAAATTGTGACCTGGAATGTAGCCGGTTGGAGGGAAGCAGTTGACAGTGAATTAGTGGGTTTCCTTTCTAAATTTGACATAATAGCCATTCAGGAAACCTGGTTAACTAGAGAAGATGAACCAGTACAATTACCGGGCTTTCAAAGATGGGATACCCCTGCCCAAAAATTAAAGAATAAAGGGCGAGCCTCTGGCGGCCTCTGTATTCTTATTAAGCAAGAATTGCAATGGCAGGGTGAAAAGTTATATAATGAAGATAAATTTCCTCATTTATTAATTGTGAAATTTAGATATAAGGAGCTCGAAGTAATTTTAGTAAATGTATATACAGTATTCCCCCAAACACATCTTTCTACTATAATACCGATTATTGGATATGCCTAGAAACAATAATAGAAGAAATAATCACATTGTATTCTCAATCTATAATTATATTACTTGGCGATTTTAATGCCAAATTAGGACCATCTCTTCATGATTTTGCTCAAAAGCATAGATTTCCAAATGAATTTTATGAGAACCACCCACAGTGGCTCTCAAGAGGTAACAAAAGTAATAGTGCTGGCTTGTATTTAGTTTCTTTAATTTTTAAATGTAATCTCCAAATTTTGGGAGGTAAGGGTAACAATTACACATACCCATATACATACCACGCAGTCCATACGAGTAGTGTTAGATCTCATTTGTGCATCAAGAGGTAAAGCTGACCTCTTTTCAGAGATCACTGTACACCCAAGAGGCGAAAGTGATCATCAACCAGTGAGTGTGAAATTACTGGGTAGTTCAGATTTAAGACCATGTAACATGGCTGACAGGTGGGTCACTAATAACTATGAGGTGTGTCAAAATAAAAGACTAATATGGGCCAAAGTTGATACTATGGCAATATCAGATAGCCTTAAAGCAGAGAATGCGGCTAATTGGGCTACTACAATTCGGTTGCCTACTGCCAATTGGCTGTCAGTGCAGTCGGTTTGGAGGCAGCCAGGCACAACACCGGCACTAGGACCTGCGTGGAATCACAGCAGGTTTGGAGGCAGCCAGGCACAAGGCAGGCACTAGGACCTGCACAGAATCACAGCCGGTTTGGAGGCAGCAAGGCACAAGGCAGGCACTAAGACCTGCGAGGTATCACAGCCGGTTTGGAGGCAGCAAGGCACAAGGCAGGCACTAGGACCTGCGCGGAATCACAGGTTTGGAGGCAGCAGGGCACAAGGCAGGCACTAGGACCTGCACGGAATCCTGGCAAGGCTCAGAGGCAGCAGCAGCGAGGCGCTTGAGGCTCTGAGCATCCGACTCTCTATGTTCACGCGACACACTGCAGCCAACACACGTGTTGTGACACACAGTTTGGAAAGCTCTACGCTAGAGCATCTCCAAGAGAGGACCATCCAGCTTCTCTTTGAAGACCAGTAGCGAAGGAGAACTGATCACTTCACGTGGCAACCTGTTCCACTACATGACAGCTGGTTTCATCAGGAAGCTTCTGGTGTCTAATTTCTAATTCCTAGTTTGGACCTGTTGCTTCTGACCTTGCCCTCTGGAGCAGTCGAGAATCAGTCCACCCCCTCTTCCGTTGACATCCCTTCAGGTATCTGAAGACTCGGCCCGTCTCCCTTCGCTTGTCTTTTCTGTAGGTTGAACCTGCCCAGATCCTTTAACCTTATCAGGCCTGGTTTCCCAGCCCCCTCACCACCTTGGTAGCCCTCTCTAAGCTTGCTCCATTTTGTCACTATCCTGTTCAGACTGCTAATACACTCCTCCTGAGGTTTGGCTACCGTAGAAACCCAGCTCTCCTGCAATGCTTAACTCACTTATTCAGAACAAACCAATCTTTTTCTAAGCAGATATTCACCAAACAGTTCCCACTATGGGTGGCTTTGGGATCGCTGAATACCTCAATTGCCTTCTCGGTATTCTTTTATCTCATTCCCAGCCTTCCATGCATGTCACCCAACAGATCTTTTCCTTCTGGATCCCATTCAGTTAGCAGGTTGTGCCATTTCCCCTCCACCTCATAGCTAATTCATCCATGACCACCATTCCCTGGAGCATAACCTGTGACTATCACCAGCCTCTGGATGCCTTCTTTTACACCACCACACCCTAAAGTAAAGTTAAAGGTTCCCCCCGCACATTGGTGCAGTCGTGTCCGACTCTAGGGGCCGGTGCTCATCTCCGTTTGTTTAGCCGAAGAGCCAGCGCTGTCCGAAGACGCTTCCACGGTCATGTGGCCGGCATGACGCACACGGAACGCTGTTACCTACCCACCAAAGTGGTACCTATTCATCTACTTGCATTTGTTTTTTTATATATATAAATTTTATTGATGTTTTAAAATATACAAAGTTAAAAGTTAGAAATGAAACAGAAATAGAAATACAAATTAAAGAAAGAAAGAAAAAAGTGTAGAAAAGTAAAAGAAAGAAAAAGAAAAAGATATAGAAATTAGTTAACTTCCGATCTATCTCTGGTCATAGAAATAAAAAAAGTTTATCTTACATGCTAGCTTTTCATATAATATTCATAAACATTTCTTGTCTAATATATTCTATTTCATTTTTTTCATTGGCGATCACTCGTAGCTGAGTAAGATTGTCTTCCAAGGGTAAAATTTTAACAGTGGATCCGTAAGTGGCTGTAAAGGCCAATTCTGGATCCGCACAACCTCCCACAATGAGGGCATAGGTTTCCGGGTGGGAGATGGTCATGATTTGTAAAACGCCCAGAGTCCCCTTGGGGGAGATGGTGCGGTGATAGAAGTCGAAACATAAATAAATAAATAAATAAATAAATAAATGATGAGGGTTTGCTTGACGTGCCTTCCTTTTAGCTCTTTTCTCCCTTTCGCCCTGTATTCGTGCTTCTTCAAAGTCCATAGCGCCTTTAATAAAGGCTGACCTCCAATTTTATAATCTAATCTTCAAAACCCCATGCAAGCTTTGCTCCTCCTGCTTTTTGCAAGTAATCTATCAATGGTTTCCACTCTTTAATATAATAACAATTTGAGTTTTCTTTTAATAAACATGTCAATTTATCATTTTCTGCCATATCCATGTTTTAACATCCATTCTTGTATCGTTGGTAGAGTTTGATTTTTCCAGTTTTGTGCATAAAGAAGTCTTGCTGCTGTAATCATATATTGTATAATTCTAATGAAATGTTTTTCTGTTTGTCCATCTAATATTCCCAATAAAAATAATTCTGGTTTAAAAGGGACTCGAATTTGTAATATGTTTTGCATCAGTGAATGTATTTGAGTCCAGAATTTCTTTGCTACCTTACATGTCCACCACATATGATAAAAAGACCCCTCTTGTTTTTTACATTTCCAACAAATGTTGGAAACAGTCCCATACATTTTAGCAAGTTTTTGTGGGGTCATGTACCATCGATACATCATCTTATAAAAATTTTCTTTCAAATTGTAACACAGAGTAAATTTTAATCTTTTATTCCACATATCTTCCCATTGTTGCATTTGTATATCATGGCCAATATTTTTTGCCCATTGAATCATGCATTCTTTGACTTGTTCTTCCACCATTTCTCCTTTTAACAATAATTTATACATTTTAGCAATTAAGTGGTCATCTGTTTCACATAATTGTATCTCAAATTCGGATTTAATTTGTTCAAATTCAAGATTTTTTTTAATCTAATTTAAATTTCTCTATAAGTTGCATATAGGACAGCCATTGAAAAGTGTATCCTTCTTGAGCAAGTTCTTCTTTTGATTTAGTTATGTACTGCCCTTGTTCCTTTTTTAAGAAGTCCTTATAAGTCAGCCAATTATCTTTATTTCTTACTTCTGTTCTGTGAAATGCTTCTTGTGTAGATATCCATAAGGGTCTCTTATAGCATAAAATTGGCTTATATTTATTCCAAATCCTTAACAAAGATCTTCTGATGATCTTTTTTAATGATTTTTAAAGTCCACATTAACTTTAGCTTTGTCATACCACAAATATCCATGCCATCCAAATCTTAATTCATGACCCTCCAAATTCAATAGTTTTTCATTTTTCAAAACAATCCATTCTTTAAGCCATACCAAACAACAAGCTGCATAATATAATTTCAAATCTGGAAGACCTCGGCCACCTCTTTCTTTTGAATCTTGCAACACTTTGTATTTTATTCTTGGTTTTTTCCCTTGCCAAATAAACTTAGAAATATCCCGCTGCCATTGTTTAAAAGGTACCTCTGATGCCAATATAGGTAACATTTGAAAAAGATATAGGATTCGTGGCAAAATATTCATTTTAATCACTGATATTCTACCTAATGATAATTGCAATTTTTCCCATCGGTCTAAATCTTTTTTAATGTCTGTCCAAAGTGGAATATAATTATTCTGAAATAATTTGACATTTTTAGATGTTAAATATACTCCCAAATATTTTACTTTTTTCTCCATTGAATATCCCGTCATTTCTCTCAATTTCTCTTGTTGATGGTAGTCCATATTCTTAGTCAAAACTTTTGTTTTCTGTAAGTTCACTTTGAACCCTGCTAACGCCCCAAAGTCTTTCAGTTTCTGCATCAGTAGCTCAATCCCATCCAGTGGGTTCTCTAAGGCAATGACTAGGTCGTCAGCAAAGGCTCTTAATTTATAAACTTCTTTTTTGACTCTAATACCATAAATGCCATTGTCTTGTCTAATATCTCTAAGCAAGACCTCTAGAACCAATATAAACAAAAGTGGAAATAAGGGACAACTTTGTGTTGTACCTTTTTGTATTTCACATGGTTTACTAAATTCTCCATTAACAATTATTTTTGCAAATTGAGGAGTATATATTGATTTAATCCACTTAATAAAATTTCCTCCAAAATTCATATTCTCCAATACTTTAAACATGAAAGACCAATTTAAATTATCAAAGGCTTTTTCAGCATCTATAAATATCAAGGCAGCTTGTTTTTCATTATGTTGTTCCAAATATTCCAATACGTCCAGGATATTTCGAATATTATCTCAAATTTGTCTCTTAGGTAAAAATCCTGCTTGATCTGGATGAATAAAATTTTTAAGGATATTTTTCATTCTTTCCGCCAGCACCGTTGTAAATATTTTTTAATCATTATTCAATAAAGATATTGGTCTATAGTTCCTTGTTGAAGTCAAATCTTGGTGTTCTTTTGGAATCAGTGTAATATGGGCCTCTTTCCAAGTCTCCGGCATAACCCCTGTTTCTAAGATCGAATTCATAGTCTTCTGTAGAGGTAAACATAGTTCATCATCAAAGCATTTATAATAAGCTGGTGATAAGCCATCGGGTCCAGGTGCTTTTCCACTGTTGATTTTCTTGAAAGCCATTATCATTTCCTCTGTTGTTATAGGATTATTAAGTATTGTTCTTTGTTGATCATTAAGAACAGTTAAATTTTGCTTACTCATATATTCATCAATATCAGCTAATTGAACATCTTGTTTTTTATACAATGATGAGTAATAACAGTGAAAAGCTTCTTGTATATCTGCATTATTCACCAAAACTTTCCCTTCATGTTGTATATTAGAAATTAAATTCTTTTGTCTTTGTTTCCGCAATTTATAAGCTAACCATCTACCTGGTTTATTTGCAAATTCAAAATATTTTTGTTTCGTAAATTTCATTTGAGTCTCTATCTCCTGTATCAATATCATTGACATTTGTTTTTGTAGGAATTTAATTTGAGTCATCAAGGTATCATCCATTGACATTTTTGGACTCCCGGGTCGGACTGACAGCGCGACAAGTCAGAATTTTTCAGAGTGTTGAAAACCTGGCTAACTTTTCCATTTACGGTGGTCTACAGAAAGTATAAGACCACCGGTGATTCTCCCCGGAGAGGGGAGAACCAGAAGATTGCTCACTGGGTTGTTAGAACTGCTCCCTCCTGCTTTTTTTGGTTGTTTCTGTTGGATTGTAAACATATTCTTACATTTCTGTATATATAAATACAAATATATTTCATATTCATATATTAGAAACATATGCACTTGCATTATGGCTCTGAAACCATGTTGTATTTCCTTGAAGAGTTTTGTTGACACCCTTCCTTTCTAGCAGGCCTTGATAGATAGCTGTGCCCATAGAATAAAGTGTACTTTCCAAGGATAGCTTCTCCAGAGGAAAGATATTGTTTAATAATGGTCAAGGAGCCCTAGCAAGGATGGAAGGAAGTTCCTAATATGGAGTGAAGGAAGGAAATTCCTAATATGGAATGAGGGTAAGGTGGAGTATGGGTAACTGAGTAAGGGGTGGTCTTCTAAAGGAGGAGTTGAATGGAATCTATATAATGTGCTGTAGGAAGGGGGTCCTGCGCAGCCGCCCACCTAACAGCTTGCTGTCATTGCTTTTGCTCTTGGGTGAATAAACTCCTAACTTCATGCAATTTGTCAGTTTCTTTACTCCCGGCTCAGGAACGAACCTGGTAAGATAAAATTTACTTCTAACATTTCCACCACAGAAGTAGCAGGGGGTGGAAGCGGAGAAAACGGCGAGAGAAGCAAACTGGCTCTGCAGGGAACCGTAAGTCTCCTAATAGAGACACCAGCGCAAGAAACCGGCTTTTAGATCACTTTTATTTTATTTCTTCTTTAGATTATATTGTCTTATTACTATCTAAAGTCTACCTTTGGACAATGCTCAAAATGTTGGCAATTTTTGTGCTTTCTTTGCTGTAATATTTGAGGTGGAAGTATGATGGATTTTACATTCGAAGCACAGTGAAACGTCTGCATTTTTTCTACTTTATTAGAGTGGGTTTCCTCTCACTTGGAAGTATAAGACTTGGAAACTTTTTATATATAGTGGCTGAGTTTTTATTGAACATATTTTGAATATATTTTATTGGATTAATTATTGGTGAACTTGCCTATTTTTCTTTCTCTTTCATAGTGGTTGAAACTTTTTGTTGTTGTTGAACACAAACTGTTTGAATTATTTTTCTCTTCCTTATTATTTTTGCTTATTGGATTTTCTTTTTTTATTTTAATAATATTTTGTATTTAGATAATAATTCCTTTCTTACAACTGGAACTTATTTGGAATTCATTAGACCCTGTTGGTAATTTTCCACTTGAACAGACCAGCTGTTTATTGTCCCTCTGGGAAATTCTTTTGTTGTGACTAGAGAGCTCATGGTGTTTGTGTGGAGTGTGGAGAAGGAAATTCACAACACTGAGTTAGAGAAGGAACAAAGGGGGGGGAATGGCAAATACAATAGGTATGCTGATCCAAGACTTCAAACAAGAGATTAATTTTTTTTTTTTAGAAACTGGGGAAATACTGAAAAGCCTCTTGCTAGATTTGCAGGGTCAGATACAAAAGATAGAATCAGAAACAGAAGAAGTTTTGACATATTTTGACAGAGATACTCCTGAAATAGAGGGAAAGGGGGAGATGGAGATTTCAAATGCTTTGCTGCAGTTGCTGCAGTTGAGAGAGGGAGAAAGAGATTTGAGTTTGGAGCCTGATAGGTATTTTGGAATTGATTTGCTTGGTGTTGGATGGGGAAAGGCTCAGAAAAATATTCCGACATTTTATATGAGACAGATAACAAAACAAAATATACATTATAATTTTGGTATAACCTGAACAGGAGATTTAGCTTAAAAGATGAAATGGAGGGATATAAGGCCACTGGAACCACAGATTCTAATTGGATATAAATTACTTTATAAATGTAAATTAAGTTTTAACTAGTAATATAATTGTGGGAAATATTAAATGTCAAAAATTGATATGAGAAAACGTATTGATGTATAAAAATGTGATATTTTAATTGAAGGATACAAGGTTATAAAATTAAAGATATAAATGTATGTTGATGTAACAGATTACATGCAAATTAGAAATATTTTTATGGGGATATATAAATGGGAAAATATTCTATTAGAATTGGATGTAAATTCAATCCAAATATATACTTCAATGTGAATGTATTATAAAATATAAAAACAGATCGAGTTGGAATTAGAATTAATACTATTATAAGATGAATATTATAATTACTAGTATGAATATTATTGAGAATTGTTGTAAGATTATGTATTAGTGGAACAGGAAGTTATAAAAATTTGCTAATTGGGTAAATGCGTATGGAGATGTAGAATATAGTATAAATATAGTTTAAATATAGATTATGTTTAAATTAGTGTTAATTCTATGGATATATATAAATAGAATATATTTTATTAGAAATAAAAGAGGACCTTTCCCTTATATATATATATGACTCAAGATTAATTGGACTTTATCAAGGACATAAATATAGATGTAAAAATGGAAAGATTGATTAAAAAATACTAAACTGATATATTTAATGAAAAGAAAACTTAAAATGACATTACTTCAAGGAGCGGAAACCTTATATGGATCAATGGAGAATTGCAAGACGGGTGAAGCCTATATGAAGATCAGAAGATTGGGATACAGAAATTAAAATGTACTAGACAAAGAAAAGTTCCTGTGTATTGTATGAAAGACTAACATTTAAAGCAGAATATTGTACTTAATGACCAAAGATAGATTGGAGGTCATCTATTTTTCATATTTTTCTTTTTTATTATTTTTCTTTATCTCACTTTTCCTTTTCTTCTTTCTTTCTTTTTACATTGTATTTCTATTTCTTTTTCTAACTTTTAATATGTATTATAAAATTTAATAAAATTTATGAGAAAAAAAGGGTATCATCCATTGGCTTATCTCTTAAACATGCCTCTTTGCTTTTAATTTCATCTAAAATCAATTGAATTCTCTCTCGCTTCTTTCTTCTCATTTGGGCAATATATTGAATAAAATAACCCCTCATATAAGCTTTACTAGCATCCCAAACAGTTTGTATACTGGTGCCCTTATTTAAATTCAATTGAAAATATTCCCTTAGCTTTTTTTTTACATGTATCAACTATGTCATCTTTCCGAAGAATTGACTCATTTAGTCTCCATCGGAATGTATTCCATTTTCCTTTGATGGTCAACATTACAGGGTTATGGTCTGAAAAAATCTTAGGTAATATTTCAACCTTAGTAACATCCATCATTAAACTTTTAGAGATCAAAAACATATCTATTCTGGAAAATGATTTGTACCTCTCTGAATAATATGTGTATTCTCTAGAGTTCCCATTCATAAGTCTCCAAATAACTTGTAAGTTCAACATGTCTTTCAAATCGAAAAATGTTTGGGGTAATTTTCCCTGTACAAGTTTCACATCTTTTTGAGAATGCCTATCTTCCATTGGGAAAATTACCCCATTCCAATCACCCATAAGACACCAATTTTCATATGGTAAGTCCAAAAGTTTATCCATTAGGTTTTTATAAAATACTCCTTTGTCAATGTTTGGAGCATAAAGTCCAACAATCAGTATTTTAGTCCCTTGTATATTAACTTCAACTGCGATGTATCTTCCTTCATCATCAGCCAATATCAACTTTGGATTCAATTTTGGTTGTATATACAAAACTACCCCCTTAGTTTTTTTTAGTCCAGCTGAAATAAATTCTTCTCCAAGTTGTTTTTGAATCAAGTACTTGATGTCTTTTTTACAAATATGAGTCTCTTGTAGACAGATTATATCCAATCTCAGTTTTTTCAAAAAATGAAAAATTTTTCTTCTTTTCTGGGGAGAATTTTTTCCATTTATGTTCCACATTAGGTATTTGTAATCCATAACTATTTTGGTGTTTATAAATCCTTGTTTAAGTTCGATCCAGAGGCCCCCATCTCAGATAGATCTTCACTCATCTCTTTATCTTTTGGTGTCTCTCCTTTTTCGTCCAAATCTTTGGATGCGTCACTCATATCTGCCTTATATTTCTCTAAAAATACTTTTGCTTTTAGAGTAGAAGTTATTTTAAACCTTTGCCCTTTAAACATGAAAGTTACTCCTTCTAATCTCTCCCATCTAAATGGGATATTATTTTGCTTTAATTTATCTGTAAAGAAAGTAATCTTTTCTTTTCCTTAATATTCTCAAGGGTATTTCTTTTAATACAATTATTTCTTTCCCTGCTATATTTAATCCAATATTACAATGTTTCTTCAGAATTTACTCTTTTGTAACTTTTCTCACAAAATATATCAATATGTCTCTTGGTACGTTCTTTTCTCTAGCATAACGTGAATTGACTCTAAAGATTTTGTCTATTTCAAAATCAAGATCTTGTTCTCTCATCTCTAAAAATTTAGCTAAAGCAGCAACAATCTTTTCTCTTGTATTCTCATTTGGTTGTTCTGGAACTGCTCTCAATCTCAAAATGTGTTCTTTCTCATTTCTGCTAATGCAATAGCATCTAAGTTATGTTCAATATCTTTGATAGCAGTTTCTGATTTAATCTCTAATTTTTATACCTATCCTTGCGTATCTTTAAGTTCCCCTGATAAACTATTCACAATCTCCTTAACTTTCTGCACTTCCTTTCTAAATTCCTGTTTTATCTCCTGGGTTAAGTCTTTTTTCATATCCTTCATCTACTTGCATTTGCATGCTTTCGAATTGCTAGGTTGGCAAGAGCTGGGGCGAGTGCGGGAGCTCACTCCATCACACGGGACTAGGGATTCGATCCTCCGAACTTGTGATCTTCCGATCAACAAGCCTGGCATCTTACCCACTGAGCCACCACGCCCTAGGTGGCAACTATGTTCTGAGATACATTTCAGCCCTTTGATTCATAATGAAATCTACAGCTTCACTTCCTCCCATGCAGCTCCACAAGATCAACCTCGCGTTGTTCAGATTTATAACATCCTTCCCCTTTCTCATACTTTAAAAGACACTCTTTTTTGTCATGTCATGTCATGTCATTTCTTAACTCGAGCCCTTTACCCTTTACTTCTCTTCCATCCCAAGCCACAATCTTCCACGTGCCGGAGACGTCGCCAGATGGGCCCACAGACATTGACCTCTGCCACCCATCATGGCTTTGGCCGTCAAAGATTTCACCCAGTGCTTTTAGGAAGACAGAGAAGGTATAAGTTAGCAGCCTCAGTTACAGATGTGCTAATGCCAAGAACAACACTTGTCACCTATGGCATGTTTTGGCTATTCTGTTACGCAAGCATCTCTAATCTAGAGTCTACATTGCAAACCAAAATACTCTTCCTCACACGCCACCAGCTAGGAAGTACAGGTGGTATCCTGACACACTCTGGATTCACACAGAGGGAGAGAGAGACAGGGAGATGTGATGAAGTCAGAAGCAACGTAGGGAAGGAAGGAAGGAAGGAAGGAAGGAAGGAAGGAAGGAAGGAAGGAAGGAAGGAAGGAAGGAAGGAGATGGATGAGGAAGGAAGGAAGGAAGGAAGGAAGGAAGGAAGGAAGGAAGGAAGGAAGGAGATGGATGAGGAAGGAAGGAAGGAAGGAAGGAAGGAAGGAAGGAGGAAGGAAGGAAGGAAGGAAGGAAGGAAGGAAGGAAGGAAGGAGATGGATGAGGAAGGAAGGAAGGAAGGAAGGAAGGAAGGAAGGAAGGAAGGAAGGAAGGAAGGTAGGTAGGTGATGGATGAGGAAGGAAGGAAGGAAGGAAGGAAGGAAGGAAGGAAGGAAGGAAGGAAGGAAGGAAGGAGATGGATGAGGAAGGAAGGAAGGAAGGAAGGAAGGAAGGAGATGGATGAGGAAGGAGGGAAGGAAGGAAGGAAGGAAGGAAGGAAGGAAGGAAGGAAGGAAGGAGATGGATGAGGAAGGAAGGAAGGAAGGAAGGAAGGAAGGAGATGGATGAGGAAGGAAGGAAGGGTACACTTTTTTGATAAGTCTTTGTGAAGAAGCTATGATTGAGCTTTCCAGCTGAAGTCACCTCCCTCCTGTATTTTCAGCAATGTCCAGCCACCGCTTTTCTCCCCCCACCATGTCCGACCCAGAGGATGAGGATGATGAGACATGCTAGTACAAGCTGGAAAGCTTCCGTGCAAAGCTGATTTCGGTGATCGACCCTTCCAGAATAATGCCTTACCTCCGGCAGTGGATTTTGCATTTCATAATTCATTAATTCCAATGCTATTACGAGTGCTTTTTTTCCAAAGCTGAATATTGAAACCTCCCTTGGCTTTCAAACGACCAGTTCCAGGCCAGATGGGGTCCTCCTCATGGAGAGCCCAGGACGATGGCTTCAGCCTTGGGAAACGCCATTGTGGTCTTTTGGTCCCCTTCCTGCTCTCGCCCATGTTCCTCTGCTCTGCAGACACAGCGGGGGAGTCCAGCCTGATGGAGCTGCTGATGAGCGAGGTCTCGAAGCTGTAGGGGGCCATCCGAGAAGAGAGGCAGAAGGTCCAGGAGCTGAACGTGGCCCTCTGCACCAAGGAGGACACCATCAAGCAGATGAGGGTGAGGGACAACGTCCTGCGCAAGTACCAGGAGCGGGCACACAAGGTGAAGGAGGAGAGGGACGCCCTTAGCAGGGAACTGAAGCTCTGCCGAGACAAGAACTACAAGCTGGCCATGAGCTATGCCAAGCAGAGCGAGGAGAAGAACGTGGCACTGATGAAGAATCGGGACCTGCAGCTGGAGGTAGGCCACGGTGCCCTTCCTTGCATCCCTTGGGGAAGAGGGAAACATAGCAGGCCAGGGCTGGTGTTAAGCTTGGAAAGACCTGAGTTCAGATGCCACCTCTGCCATGAAGATACCAGCCACATTTGTGCAACCCATCGAACCAGGTCGATGTAAAACCGAGCAGCCACATTTACACGGGCTTGATTATTTTTCATTTTGGTGAGCTTGTGCGTTAGCACAGGGGCCCCCAACCTGTGGGGAACTGGGCCGTGGGGCTCCCGTCTGCAAACCCCGCCCCCTTCTGCACAATTGGCTCCTGCCCGCAAACCCCGCCCCCGGTGCTTGTGATTGGCTCCCACCCCTAACCCTGCCCCCCGGCGCACGCAATTGGCTCCTGCCCACAAACCGTGCCCCCCCGGTCCGCGGAAAAATCGTCTTTTGAAACCGGTCCCTGGCATATCCTGGGAATCCAAGCATTCGGGGCTCTACTGGAATCAAAAGGAGGCTGTGTGCAGAATTTGATCTTTCCCCCCCCCCCCCATTTTTCCTCCTTCTGGGCAACTCCGCCCCATCCTGCCCCCAAGGTTGACTCCCTGCGGCACAGCCTGGTCAAGGCTGAAGATGACTGCGACCTGGAGCGGAAGCACACGCTGAAACTCAAGCACGCCATCGAGCAGTGGCCCAGCCACGAGGCAGTGTGGGAAATCCAGCGGGAGAAGGACTTGCTGTGGGCCAAGAACAAGGAGCTTGAGAGCACCCTGCAGGTCTCTTCCAGTCCAGGGAGGGGGGAACCATTTGCCGAACGCTGTGGGAGACGGTTTGCAAAAACGGGGCAACTTAGGCAAAATTGCAAGTAAAGGGTTTGGAGAAAGGGGCACCAGAATGCATGCGGATTTTTATGGAAACTTTACGAAAAGCCTTAAATTCAAGAAACCAGGTTTGACAGACTTCTAAAAATGAGGAAGTAGGAGAAACTGAAATGGATCTCAACGGATAGGCTGGCTGTTAATTATTCCAGTAAAATGCAGGAAAGTGAAGCTACGCAAAAAATGTTTGTCCCGGACCCAAGAGGAGAAGTTATAGACCAACCCGAAAGGAGATTTCCTTCCTTCCTCTTTAAAAAGGAATTCAAGCTCCTCTGTTTTCAGAGGAAGGCTTATAAATGCTGGGCATCTCTGAAAAACCCAAAGCACCACGAGGAAGACGGGATGTGGACCGAGTCCTTCAGGCCAGAATCACAGAATTGTAGAGATGGGCGGGACAAAGTAAGCTGCCAGGCCTGCCAAGGCACAGCTGGAGCATTCCGTCTCGGCAAGCCCTGGAGGGAAACGGGTTGTCTCGGGAAGGGCAGGGGAGATTGCTGCGGCCCGGAAAGGGTTTGAGGGGGACAGCTGTAATTTCCAGGTAGAGCATGGAGGCATGCCAAGTGGCCCTTGAGAACATTGGAAATGTCCCCCAATTCACCCAGAAAATGGAACCTAGAACCCCTATGTTCCTCCATTCAGCAACAACTTTCACCAGCATTTATCTGCCTCAGTATTACGCTCCAACTCTGCACATCACATTAAAATTCTGCTGAGAGTTGTTTGTTTTTAGCTTAGAGGGCTGTCTGAACCACTACAGGTAGTCCTCGCTTAACAACCATTCATTTAGTGATGGTTCGGATTTACAACGGTGCTGAGAAAAACGACTTATGACCGGAACTCACACTTACAACCATTGCGCGTCACCGCGGTCACGTGATCACAATTTGGGCCCTTGGCAGCCAGTTCACATTTATGACCATTGCAGCATCCCGTGGTCACGTGATCACCCTTTTCTACCTTCCCATCCGGCTTTTGGCAAGCAAAATCAATGGGGAACCACGTGATTTGCTTAACGACCACGTGGTTCGCTTAAAACCCGCAGTGTTTCACTTAATGACCACTGAAAAAGGTCGTAAGATCGTGTCAGATTCACTTAATGACAGCTTCACTTAGCAACCAAAATTCTGGTCCCAATTGTGGCCGTTAAGCGAGGACTACCTGTATGGCTAAACCATGGTCTGCCCTCCTCTGGGAAGCTGGTCAGTGACTCGCAGCAGCAGTTTCGTAGCTCCAAACCCGCTTCAGAAACAAGTCCAAGGAAGTGCTTTGCGACCCTCACGAGTGCAGCACGTCTCCTGTTCACTAAAAGCAGCCTGTTGTGTTTTTTTCACATTTCCCCAGAATGTGTGAAACGGTGCTGCTTCTTAATGAGGAATTCACTCAGTGAAGAATTACTGTAGTGCGACTCTTACTCCAGTCGCACTGTTTTTCAAGTCTCGGAATCGTTTTCGAAGCGTAGCTCCACTCAGAGACCTTTTGCGGGCGAAAGGCGGCCTTTCTACGGAGCTACAACCCCTGACACCATTTCAGTACCTCCTCCCGCCTTACAATGTTGTATTCTACCCAAGATCGCAAAGGCCAAGGCAGATGGTCTTCTTCAGAATCGCAGTCATAAAGATGATCGTGAAGGATTCGCCCTGACTCAAAGGCTTGCTCCGGAGTTTCAGAGTTTGGATGGAGGCAGTTCAGAGCCTGATCGAAAATCTGAACGTGCCTGAGCAGATAGAGATGGATGTTGTTTCAACCAGAATCATTTTTTTTCCTTAGACGTTTTTAAAAGAAGCAAAGGACAGATAGTCCTCACTTAACGACCATTCAAAACACTGACGGCCTTGGAAAGGGTGCTTTACGGCCCGTAAAGCACTTCTGGGTGTCGTGAAACGTTGTGCCACCCCCCCTCCATGTTCATGTGACCGCATTTCAGGCGCTTGACAACCGGCTCGCATTGATGACCGGTTGCCAAGCGCCCCGCGATCATGTGATCGCCATTTGGAGTCTTGTCTGCCAGCTTCCCCAGAAAGTCAATGGGGAAGCCGGCAGGGAAGGTTGTAAGCGGGGCGGGGGGTAACGTAGGGGAGGGAAACCCTTCATGGAGCCGCAAGAACGAAGCTCGGATCCTGAAGATCTTCATTCCTGCAGCCCCAACAAGGATTTCCTCTCTGCAAGAGGGGAGGGGAACCCTTTGACAGGCAGCTCTTTCGCTCCATCCACTTAACGACTGACCCTGGAGATCGCTTAATGAACGCAACCGGGAGTGCTGGAATTGCAGTCGTTGAGCAAAGTAGTCACGTGGGCATCTCGCTTAGTGACAAATTTGCTCAACGACCGAGCTTCCAGTCTCAGTTGTGGTCATTAATTGAATGTCAATTCCTCCTCTCTCCCAAAATCTGTGAGAGCAGAGCAGAAACCATCCCCACCTCCATGGATTCCAAAAAGAATGAAAATCAGCACCTGAGAACAGCTCTGAAGGCCTGTGGATATCCAAATTGGGCCTTCACTAAATCTAAGTCTACCAGACCTAAAACAGCGACAGATAGGGCTGAGACTCAGAGTAAATGGAAGAACCTGGTCATTCCTTACATGGCTGGCGTGTCTGAAAAGATAAAACGGATATTTGGCAAACACCACATACCTGTATATTTCAAACCCACCAACACACTGAGACAGAGGCTTGTACACCCCAAAGATCAAACTCCAAAACACAAGGAAAGCAATGTAGTGTATGCAATCCAGTGCAGTGAGGAGTGCTCTGAACTCTATATTGGAGAAACCAAACAACCTTTGCACAGGAGGATGGCCCAACACAGGAGAAGTAACACCACAGGACCAGAGTCAGCAGTTTATCTTCATCTAAAGGAAAAAGGACACTCATTTGAGGACATTAATGTTCACATTTTAGACAGAGAAGATAGGTGGTTTGAGAGAGGGGTCAAGGAATCCATTTATGCCAACTTGGAAAATCCTTCCTTGAATAGAGGTAGGGGCCTCAGGCACAACCTTTCCCCTATTTTCCTTCGTGCTTTGTCTTCTGTGCCTAGGAAGATTAAGACCATTTCACAAGCTCAACAGCAGCATGGTAATCTTAACGATCCTCCTTTAGATGATAAAGGGACTTAGAAATACATCTCAAAATAACCATGACCTAGCCCCAGGGGTAAGGTCACACAGCCACCTAGAAACATATTTAAGGATTCCCTTACTAACTTTGCTCAGACTGAAGAAGCTCCTTGGATAAGGAGCGAAATGTTTCCACTGAGAAAATAGAAATCCAGTCGACATGATTCAAGCTACAGACAATTCCACCTGGATGACTGAGAACCTTCATAGACATTTTGGCTCACATTGTATTATATTGTCAGCTTGTAGGAGAGAAGGAGCTGCTGGAACTGAGATGCACTTCCTTGCAAAATGATAACCAAATTTATCAAGATCTTATCAAGGCTATTTTAAAACAGCTGGAAGAGGTGGCTGCTGAAAGAGACCAGGTAAAAATTACTCTGTCCTTCCCCAACCTGATGCATCATCATCATCATCGTCATCGTCATCGTCATCGTCATCGTCATCTCAATCTTCTCCTCTTCTAACAAGCCTCCTTAAAGCAGTGAGTCTGATTAGAAATGAAAGAACAGCAAATCAGGGAGGGGGCACCCAGCCTGGTATTTATTTATTTATTATTATTATTTATTTATTTATTACATTTATATCCCGCCCATCTCCCCCACAAGGAGGGACCCTGGGCGGTTCACAACAGTTTAAAATAATTAAAACAATAAATATCAATGATAACAATATAAAATTGCATATATATATATATATATATACACACACACACACACACACACATATATATATATATATATATATATATATATATATATATATATACACACACACACACACACACACACACCTACAACATCATATAATTTGATCCAAAGGTGGTAGATCTTATTCCACTGGTCAACAAGGCTGGTTGCAACAGATCTAAGGGGCCAGCCAACCCCAAGACTGGCTATTCCCCTCCCCTCCCCATGCCTGATGACATAGCCAGGTCTTCAAGTTTTTTCTAAAGTCCAGGAGAGAGGGGGCCGATCTTACTTCCCGGGGGAGAATTTTCCAAAGGGCTGGGGCTACTGCAGAGAAGGCACGCCTCCTAGACCCCGTCAGATGGAACTCTCTTGCAGACGGGGTTCGTAGCGTGCCCTCTCTGCAGGACCGGGTGGGACGGGTCGATTGAACGGGGATGAGCCGGTCCTTCAGGTAACCTGGACCCATGCCATGTAGGGCTTTAAAGGTAATAACCAACACCTTGAATTGAATCCGGAAGCAAACTGGGACCCAATGCAGCTCACGGAGCAAAGGTGTTATATGTGCCGATCTTGAGGCACCTAAGATGGCTCGCGCGGCCGCATTTTGAACCAGCTGAAGCTTCCGGACGCTCCTCAAGGGTAGCCCCATGTAGAGCGCATTACAATAGTCTATCTGGGAGATGACCAGGGCATGAGTGACTGTTCGAAGGGCCTCTCGCTCCAGGAAAGGGCGTAATTGGCGCACCACACGAAGTTGTGCAAAGGCCCTTCTGGCCACGACTGCCACCTGCTCTTCGAGCAGGAGTCGTGAGTCCAGGAGGACCCCCAAATTACGCACCGGGTCTGTCTGAGGTAGTGCAACCCCATCCAGAACTAGAGATGATAATTTCCTAGATATCGAGGGGCCATTAATCCACAGCCACTCCGTCTTACCAGGGTTCAGCTGAAGCCTGTTGTTCCCCATCCAGACCCCTACAGCCCCCAGGCACTTGGACAGGGTAGTCACAGCATCACTTACTTCTCCCGGGATGGAGATGTATAACTGTGTATCATCAGCATATTGATGATATCTCATCCCATGGAGACGGATGATCTCGCCCAGTGGTTTCATGTAGATGTTAAACAGGAGAGAGCACTGAGCCCTGCGGCACTCCACAAAGGAGGGGCCGTGGACCCGACCTCTCCTCCCCTATCAACACCGATTGGGAGCGGCCCTGGAGGAAGGAGGCGAACCAGCGCAAAACCACGCTGCCCACCCCCAACTCCCTGAGCCGCTCCAAAAGGATACCATGGTCGATGGTATCGAAAGCCGCTTAGAGGTCAAGGAGAGCCAGGATGGATGCACTGCCTCCATCCCGCTCCCGCCAAAGATCATCCATAAGCGCGACCAATGCTGTTTCCGTCCCATATCCTGGCCTGAAACCTGACTGAAAGGGGTCTAGATAATCCGTTTCATCAAGAATCCTCTGGAGTTGCAACGCCACCACTTTCGGGAAGGTGGGAGACTGGACGAAAATTGTCCAGTATAACAGGGTCCAGTGATGGTTTCTTGAGGAGGGGGCGCACCAATGCCTCCTTGAAGACAGTCGGAAACACCCCCTCCTGCAAGGATGAATTTATCATCGACTGGGCCCAGCCACACGTCACCTCCCGAGCTGATTGCACCAGCCAGGAGGGACATGGATCTAAATCACATGTGGTGGCATTTACAGTCCGGAGGATCCTCTCCACTTCCTCAGGCCCAACAGGGTCGAACTGTTCCCAGATAACCGGGTAAGTACGTACCTCAGGCATCTCCCCAGACGATGTTCCACGCTTAGAGTCTAACTTAGAGCGAATCCGAGCGATTTTATCCTGCAGGTGCCTGGAGAATTCCTCAGCACGTCCCTGCAGGTGATTTTCCGAATCACCTTTCCCCAAAAGGGATCGGGTGATCCTGAACAGGGCTGCTGGGCGGCATTCTGCGGACGCAATAAGAGCGGAGAAATACTGACGTTTTGCTGCTCTTACCGCCACAAGGTAGGCCTTAATCGCGGCTCTAGCTTGTGTCCGGTCGGGTTCGGTCTTTGTCTTCCTCCAGCGGCGCTCTAGGCGTCTCTTAATCCTCTTCAGGGCCCTTAACTCCTCCGTGAACCACGGGGAGTATCGGGTTCGATGGGACAAGAGAGGCCGCACAGGCACGATCCTGTCCAAGGCCCCGGCCGCCTCCCTATTCCAGGTGGCAGCCAGGACCTCCGCTGGACCGTGCAGCAGATCTCCGGGAACAACCCCCAGCTCCCTCTGAAACCGAATTGGGTCCATCAGTCGCCGGGGGCGGACCGATCGAATAGGTCCTGCCTCCCTGCGGAGTGGGGCGGCATAAGAGAATCTCAAGGCCACCAGGGCATGATCTGACCATGACAAAGGGGAAAGATGTAACTCTCCCCTCAGACCACATTGCCACTGCTCCGACAAGAAAACTAAATCCAGTGTGAGACCACTATCTCTAGTCGGGTCCCGAATAATCTGAGTCAGGCCCATGGCCGCCATGGTGGCCATGAACTCCCGAGCCGCCTCCGAAGACCGTCCCAGGGATGGCAGATTGAAATCCCCCAGAACCATAAGTCTGGGGAATTCCACTGTCAGCCCCGAGATAGCCTCCTGCAGCTCAGGTAGGGAGGTTGCTACGCAGCAGGGAGGCTGGTACAGCAGCAACACTCCCAACTGCTCTCGGGCACCCAACTTGAAAAATAGGGTCTCACAACCGGCTACTTGTGGAGCAGTGCCCCTGAAGGCCACAAGAGACTCTCGGATGACAACTGCCACCCCTCCTCCCCTGCCCTGACCTCTTGGCTGGTGCCACACTCGAAACCCAGCCGGGCAGATCTCTGACAAAGCTACTCCTCCCTCCGGGCCCAGCCAAGTTTCGGTAATGCATGCCAGGTATGTCTTACTGAGACCTAGTTGGGCCCGGGGGGGGGGGGGTTCCCCTCTTGGAAATGTGCCTACCTGGGTTTCGGGTTCGGCCCCAGCTGAGAGCCCAGGGGAGGAGCGATTGTGGATTATCTAAACATTGAAGAACCAGAAATTAAAAAAATAACCCTGGAAAATATGAAAAAATGAAAACACCTTATAAACAAGGAAGTCAAAATAATCAAGCAAAAA
The DNA here is from genome assembly GCA_023362775.1 of Charina bottae. Lineage (NCBI taxonomy): Eukaryota > Metazoa > Chordata > Lepidosauria > Squamata > Charinaidae > Charina > Charina bottae. The sequence continues at coordinate 3,161,039 of JALMGJ010000046.1, read as the reverse complement.
AGGAAAATACCCAAATTATTCATCTCTCTATGTATCTACATGCCCATGATAGATAGAGGGACAGATGATAGAATAGAGAGATAGAGATAGAGATAGAGATAGAGATAGAGATAGAGATAGAGATAGAGATAGAGATAGAGATAGAGATGATGATAGATAGATAGATAGATAGATAGATAGATAGATAGATGATAGATAGATAGATAGATAGATTGATAGATAGATAGATAGATAGATAGATAGATGATAGATAGATAGATGATAGATAGATAGATAGATGATAGATAGATAGATGATATAGATAGATGATAGATAGATAGATGATAGATAGATAGATAGATAGATAGATAGATAGATAGATAGATAGATGATAGATAGATAGATGATAGATAGATAGATAGATGATAGATAGATAGATGATATAGATAGATGATAGATAGATAGATGATAGATAGATAGATAGATAGATAGATAGATAGATTGATAGATAGATAGATAGATAGATAGATGATAGATAGATAGATGATAGATAGATAGATGATAGATAGATAGATAGATAGATAGATTGATAGATAGATAGATAGATAGATAGATAGATAGATAGATGATAGATAGATAGATGATAGATAGATAGATGATAGATAGATGATAGATAGATAGATGATAGATGATAGATGATAGATATAGATAGATGATAGATAGATAGATGATATAGATAGATGATAGATAGATAGATGATAGATAGATAGATAGATAGATGATAGATAGATAGATAGATAGATAGATAGATTGATAGATAGATAGATAGATAGATGATAGATAGATGATAGATAGATAGATAGATAGATAGATAGATAGATAGATGATAGATAGATAGATAGATAGATAGATTGATAGATAGATAGATAGATAGATAGATGATAGATAGATAGATGATAGATAGATAGATAGATGATAGATAGATAGATGATAGATAGATAGATGATATAGATAGATGATAGATAGATAGATAGATGATAGATAGATAGATAGATGATAGATAGATAGATAGATAGATAGATAGATTGATAGATAGATAGATAGATAGATGATAGATAGATAGATGATAGATAGATAGATAGATGATATAGATAGATAGATAGATAGATAGATGATAGATAGATAGATAGATAGATTGATAGATAGATAGATAGATAGATAGATAGATGATAGATAGATAGATGATAGATAGATAGATGATAGATAGATAGATGATATAGATAGATGATAGATAGATAGATGATAGATGATAGATATAGATAGATAGATAGATAGATAGATAGATAGATAGATGATAGATAGATAGATAGATAGATAGATAGATAGACAGACAGACAGACAGACAGACAGACAGACAGACAGACAGACAGATATTGGACTACTGAAAGTATATACTTTCTTCCATTTTTCAATGGGGTGATTCCGTTTTTAACCAATGACTTGACAGTGGTGCCGCACTGTCTGGAGTTGCCTCTCCACTGAGCCGAGGCTGATTGCAAGGTTTCAAGGGGATAAATTTCGTTGCTGAGACTTCTGGCAGGGGATGTCCACACCTCTAGAGGGCGCCCAAGGGGAGGAAAGTGACTGAGGGCCCACAGGCATCCCTACCCATCGCTTTCTCCTCCTCTCTCTGTGCAGTTTCATCCCTGTGGCCACAAAGGGTTCAGTAGAAGCCACCAACAGTGTCCTGGGGCCCAACCGCAGGCTGTGTGAAAGGTCTCCATCCCCTCCCCAAGATGGAAGCAGCGCCTGGCAAACCACCTCGATCCCTTTATAGGCTCTCCCTCCTCCACAAAGCTTGGTGGCCTCTCGGTCCCACCGGCTTCCATAGCACCCTTCGTTGCTAGCCCAGCTGGGGATGATGGGAGGTCTTGCACACTAGTCTGGAGCTCATGACACTGGGGAACGCTGCAGAGCAAGGATGACTCTGCTGTGGGGAAGGTCTTGCACCAGAAAAAGTGCTCTCGCATGGGAACATGGTTTGGGAGTTCTGCAGAGGTCACTTAGATCTCAAGGCAGCATCTAGCTGAGTTCACCCAACACACAGGGCAAGGCTAAAATGGGCCTGCGTGCCTTGTGGTTCAGCACCTTTGAGAACCAGTCACTGTCACGTGTGGAGAACATACCATCACGTTAAGCCCAAAGAATACACATTTGTTTGGGGATGGCAGGTTACACGAGCACAGGAGTTGCGTTTCCTCAGCCCGCATTCAGGGTTTATTGTGCTGTGTGAACCCAGCCAGACCCGGGAATGCTTGTCCCTGGCTGGCTTGACCTCACCGGCTGGCCTGAGCCACCAGTGGGCTTCACTGTGGACTCTTGGGGGGTTATCTTTGCCTCCTCCCTGATCGTATTGCTCCAGGCTCTTCTGGCCCAGGAGGGATACCACAAGCAATATTCCCAAAGCCTGAGAGATAAAGACAGCTACCGGAAGCAGATCCGGGAACTCGGGGAGCGTTGTGACGAACTGCAGCTCCAGCTCTTCCAGAAAGAGGGACAGCTGCTGCGTGCCGAAGCCAAGCTGAAAAGGCTGCGCGTCGATCCTTCCGCTCTGGTAGGTCGTAGGGAAAAGCATTGATTGGCATGGCTGTTCTTTCCCAGCCGGTTCCTCCCGTTGCTAGTTCCTGTCATTCTGCCCTGCATGGAAGTCAACTGACCCAAGGCATTGTGCAGGGGCTACCCATGGAAAGGGAACAAAACCTTTGGTTGGTCCAAGATGCAACTGTTGGGAACTGTTGGGAGCTGGATGGCACATAAGTTCAATAATAATAAATAATAAATTGTGGGGTGTAAGGCCATGGGGATTCCTTTTACGGGTCCCCTCCTTCTCTGCATTATTTATAAATGATTTTATTGTTCAGGCTCTAATTCATCTGAGGGTTCCTTCAGTGTTTCTTGAGTGTTATTCCAAAGAGAACAGTGACGCCTCAATCAAGCAACCTAAGCAATTAAGAATTAATCAGAGTGATTATATTTTTCTGGGCAATTGGGAGTATAGATACTGTATTCAAGGTCTTTCAGCACTTCAGCTCTTCTTGACATCTTGCCAATTAACTTCTGGTCGTTCCAGACTTCCGATCTTGAAGAAAACTCATCCCGGAGTTCTCAAGAGGTGAGTTATAAGTATCTGGTTGCCCTTTCTTTGCCATTGCTCAGGCCTTACACCCCTCAGATCCTGGATTACTCACACAGCAACCTGGATTTGCAAGGCATTTCCCTCCTGAATCAGCAGACTGACCATAATTCCTGGAGACGAAAACAGGACGGGGGTGGTTGCCTCCTCCTGTCCACACACTTCCTCTTCTGTGACTCAGCCTGGAAAACGGGCGTCAGAGCGGGTATCTTTCTCAGGGCTGCACCGCTTGTGGAGGCACTTGCGGCTCTCGGCTCTTCCAAGCCACAGACAGAAGAGGGTCAAAGATAGTGGCTGCTTCGGCACCAGCAGAGGTGGGGTGTCGAGCAGCACCGTCTGTGGATGGGGGAGCAGCTTTCTGGGGTGCTGGAAAGACTCCTTTGGCGGGGGAGGGGGAACAGCCATCGGGAGTTCAGGGAGCCCCCTTGTCCTCTTGGTGAAGGAGTTCGGAGGAAGAGAAGGGGCCGGGGGCTCCGTAGAGGTAAGGAACAGCGGAGGGGTGGTGTGCTTGTGGGGGTTTTGAAGCCCTTCGGAATCATAGCTCCACTCGGAAACTCTATGTGGGCAAAACAAGGCCTTTCTATGGAGCTACAACCCCTGACACCATTTCGGTATCTCCTCCCATGTTACCGTGTATTCTACTCAAGATCGTAATGGCCAAGGCAGATTGCTTTGGGAGTTCCATCCCAAAGACCTGACTCAGGCCCCTGACGACATCCGGTGGCGTTGTGCAGTCTTCACCTGCGTCTGAACCAAGGCATGGCGTTCAACTTGCACAGAGAGAGAAGGCAGGAATTGCAACTCGTCCTAGACCTACCTCACGGGTGGAAAAGCAACATCAGGAGCATAGCTGTCATGTCAGTAGCAAAAATATTCAATACTGATTTCTGTAAATATATTATTCTAAAAGTAATATTTCTACCCCCTCAGCTGGGCCGAGCTGGGCCCCTTCCATCCCCTGCTGCCTCCCCAGAGGGCTGGTGGGGAGATGGGGGGGGTAGGAAGAGGCCCCCTTTGCGCTCTCTTCCCAAGCTTTGGAAATGGGGAGGGGAGGGGCTAAAACCTTCTCCAGCCTCCCCTCCCCAAAGTGGATACAGCTGCGCTCTTCGCAAACCTTTAGCCACATGCAAGGCGGCAAAAAGGCAGAGGTGGCGTGGAGATAGGCGGGTGGGGGGATTTGAAGCGCCCCTGTGGTTGTAAGTGCGGGTGGGCTTCCAAGCCCGAATTTTGATCACGTGAGCCGGGGGGGCGTTGCAATGGTCGTAATTTCAGGCACAGGTCATAAGTGCGTTTTTCAGAGCTGTCATAATTTCAAAGGGTCACTGGATGAATGGTTGTTTTATTTTGTTGTAATTTTTTTATATCTAATACTTCTTCCATTACTCCGTTTTATAATTTTACTATTTTGTTGTTTTATGGGATTCCTGTGGTTACCACCATAAACTTATTTACTGTTGTGGTTTGTTGGGGTTTGATAAACCCAGGAATTTACTTCTAGATATAAATTATACAGAGAGGCTTGATTTCTAGGTAAAAGGTGAAATATTCTGCACAGTCACCCAATTAGCAGCCATTGTTGTAGGAATGATGTGTCATGTGTGACTCATAACAACAGGTGCTTAGAGTTAGGTTGGGTGTGGTGAATAACGAGAGTGACCTATAATGTGATTGGTCAGGTTCACGATATATGCAGAGACATTCTCATTTCCCATTATTCCCATTTTACCTCGTGAATGCTGTATCGTTGATGGTGTATCATTTGTTACCTGTGGAAGTGATCTGTAAATACGTATGTATATAAAGTAAATAGGATATTTGATATAACTTCTGTTTGGAGTCTATTTACTGCATAGTACTTGGATCACTGGTGCCTAGGAGAGAAGCAGGCCGCTCCATCCGCGCTCCCTCTGACATGGTTATGCGAAGAACAACGCTGAGCCTCGGAGATAAGCTCTAGATGTTTATTGCCCTACTTTACACAGAATCTTGCCAAACTAACCAGTTCTCTGGGAAGAAACTCCAGGAACCCTAAGGTGGGTCCGGCCTGACCATCTTGGACGGGTGCCCAAGGTCTTCGATGCTATGAACGCGCTTCTCTCCCTGGAAGGCGCCCCTCCTCCTTCGCCCGCAACCTCCATAACACGCTGCTGCACTTTCGGGTTTTGCGTGCTGAGGTTGGTGTGTTGCCGCGGGAAAACCCGGAAGCGCTGATGATGATCAGCGCTTCTGGGTTGTGTGGTGACACACCAGACTGTGTGCGGCGACACACTTTTGTGTCGCGACACACAGTTTGGAAAGCTCTGCACTAGGGGTCCCTGGGAGATCACGGTTTATTTTAAAAATTATTTCAAATTCGGGCAACATCACATTACAGAAGTTTCATTCTTTATTATCAGTTTAAGAAAACTGTTAATGCATATATACAGGTCTACACATGAAATGAATTATAATAATTTTGGAACTTCTGGCCTATATTTGAGCTTGAATGTGCAGGGGTTTGTTGGGGTTTGATATACCGAAGAATTTACAGCTAGATATAAATTATACAGAGAGGCTTGATATTTAGGTGAAAGGGGAAATATTCTGCAGAGTCACCCAATTAGCAGCCATTGTTGTAGGGATGATGTGGCAGTGTTTGACACATACAACAGGTGCTTAGAGTTAAGTTGGGTGTGGTAGATAATGAGAGTGACCTATACTGTGATTGGTCAGTTTGTATATATAAACAGAGAGATTCTGTATCTCGTTCTTCTCGTTTATTCTCATTCTACCTCTGTATGCTGTATCGTTGGTTTATCATTTGTTACCTGTGGAAGTGATCTGTAAATACGTATGTATATAAGTAAATAGGATATTTGATATAACTTCTGTTTGGTTACGGGCCCAGAGGCAACAGAGAAGCCAGAGACGACAGAGACGACAGAAGCTTTGGACTGGCTGTGGATCGTGGGATCGTGTGCAGTCTGTGAGCTGGAAGCTTTGGATGCCTATCTGGGAGTCATGTGGCTATTTGGAGTGATTTGGAGCTTTAACAGGTTCCGTGCCTGCGTGTGGTCTTTGGAAGATTATTGTTGACCCACCGACTGAGTTGGACAGAGAAGCAGTTGCTCTATTACACGATAGAGCATTGGCATGCATAATTTTATGTCTGGAGGATAGCCAGCTATGTTATGTTAGACATTTAACGTTAGCCAGTGCGTGTTGGGAAGCTTTAAAGAATGTTTATCTGAGAAGCACGCCATTATGCAAGGTTATGCTAACACGGAAACTTTATCATGCCAGATTAGGGGTAACTGATAATATTCGGGATCACCTGCATTATATGACAAACTTGTTTCAGGAGTTGGCTCAGAGAGATATGCCGTTTACAGAAGCAAATAAAGTGTATGTAATTCTCAGTTCTCTAAATGAAACGTGGGATAATTTAGCTACAAGCTTCAGGTCTTTATCTGAAAGGGATTTGACCGTAAATTATTTGTCTGGCAGATTCTTGGAAGAAGAGCAGAGGAGGCTAGGTTCTAATGTAATTAGGTCTAAGCAAAACAGTATTTCTGTTAAGGAATGTTATTCTAATAAGTCTGACAATATTTTATTTGTAAAGCGTAAATGTTTTTGCTGTGGTTCGGCAAGGCATTTGTTAAGAGATTGTGATAGAAAACAGAAGCCTAAAGCCAAGCCGGGGATTTCCAAGCCAGGAGACAATGCACAGCTGTCTCTGATTACTTCTGTAGTAAAAGATTTAAAGGGCCCATGGCTGTTTGACAGCAGCGCTGGTGAGCACATAGCAAACAACAGACAGATGTTTAAGAGTTTTATGCAGGCTGACCGTGACCATGTTAGCCTAGCAAATGGAAGCATTGCATCTGTGACTGGTAAGGGATTGGTGTATGTACCAGGTTTAAATGTTGAATTATCAATGTTATGTGTACCAGAACTGGAGTACAATACAATACAAAAGTTTCACATTTGGATACACAGGGTTATACTGTACAGTTTGGTAATGGTGAATGTATTGTCATGAAGGATAATAATGTTTGTGGTAAGGGTGTTTTACAGAACAATCTTTATGAAATGGTACAACCCATGTCACGCAGAAGCCATGATGTAGCCACGATTAATAAACCAACACATGATTCATGTGAGCACCTATGGCATAGAAGGCTTGGGCATCCAAGTTTCAAAGTGATTGAAAAGATGTCTGAAGCAAGTTCTGGAGTGGTTGAAACAGTGCCAAGTGTATTTGGATTGCACAACTTGTAAGGTTGCAAAGTCAAAAGTATTTCCTGTGAGCAAATTTAGTGATAGGAAGTCACATAAATGTTTTGAATTAGTTCACGCTGACTTAATTGGTCCATTACCAGCTACAATAGGGGGTGCTAAATATGTTTTAGTTATTGTAGATGATTACACCAGATTTGGGTTCTGTTATCTATTGAAAGCTAAAAGTCAAACATTTGATAAGTTCAGAAATTGGGTACAGTTTGTGGAACGTAGGTATAGCACAAAGGTGTGTAGTTTACAAACTGACCGGGGTACAGAATTTCTGAGTGGGAGTTTTCAGCAATGGCTCCGTAGAAGGGGCATTGTGCATAGGAGAACTAACCCACATAGTTCAGCTGAGAATGGCGTGGCTGAATGTAGGAATTTGGCATTGCAGACAGTGAAGGATTCACTCATTGCTGACTCAGGGTTATCAAGAGGATACTGGGGAGAGGCAATATTAACAGCTAATTATTTAATTAACAGGTTATGGAGTGTGTCTGTAAACCAAACTCCATATTATATGTTATATGGCAAGAAGCCACCATTAGCTCATTTGAAGGTGTTTGGGTGCACTGCCTATGTTCACGTGCATAAGGAAGTACGTAGGAAAGGACAGGCAAAAGCACAGAAGATGATGTTTGTGGGGTATGAGCCAGGGACCAAGGGATATAGGTTCACTGATGGCAGGAAAGTTGTTTATTTATTTATTTGTCTTATTTATACCCTGCCTATCCCCTCCCTACTGGAGGACTCTAGGCGGCTTACAACATTATATATATCAAATCCAATTATACATCATCATTTTACATTTTTTACAATTTATTACCGTGCGACAGGGAGAGAGGAAGGGAACCGGCTCTTCTGCTGCAGGCATTGGACTGCAAGTCCCAGAATGCCTCGCTCCGCGCCGGCTGCTGACGTCCAGGAGCTGGTATTTCCGGATCCGTCGTCCTCCGTCATCCTCCGCCGTCATCACTGCTCTTCCAGGTCTTTCTTGGATCAAGGACGACCCTCCGCTGGACGCCCGCAAATTGCCCCACGTGAGTGGTACCCATTTATCTACTTGCTATATTAGCTTTCGAATCGCTGGGTTGGCAGAGAGCTAGGGCTAGTGACGAGAGCTCACCTCGTCACGCGGTTTCGAACTCAGTTCGAAACCACGGCTCAGTGGTTTAACCCGCTGAGCCACCGCGCCCCCCTAACTAGAAATATGTTATTTCTAGATCAGCAAGTTTTTGTGAGCACAGCAATTGGCAGAGATTACACGGGAGTAGTGAGGTTTATCTTCCTAGTCAGGGACGTTTTGAGTTTTCAGAGCGGAGAGAGGCCACTGATGTGATTAAGAAGGAAGAGGAATTAACTCCTAGTGTGCCAATGATGCAGGATGCTACAGTATTGCGTAGATCTGGGAGAGTTAACAAGGGCATACCACCTCAACGTTATACACCAGGTGATGTAAAAGTGTGTTTTATTGATTATGAAACTCGTAATTACAGGGACGTATTGGAGTTGCCACAACATGAGCAGAGTAGATGGAAAGGTGCTATGGATGTGGAAATGAAAGCCATTAATTCTCATAAGGTTTTCAAATCTACTAGGCTGCCTGAAGGGCATAGGGCAGTAGGCTGTAGATGGGTGTATAAGAAGAAAACCTTAGTGAATGGTGATATTCAGTATAAAGCTAGGTTGGTTGCACAAGGATTTTCCCAGGTAAAGAATCAGACTTATGATGAAGTTTTTGCACCAACGCTGAGGGGAGACATTTAGGTTTGCCTTAGCAATGGCAGCAGGTGGGAATTGTGTAGTACACCATTATGATATTACAACAGCATATCTGCATGCTGATTTGAAAGAAGAAATCTATATGGCTGAAGCCCCAGGGTATGAATCAAATATTGCAGGAAGAGTATACAAGTTGCAGAAAGCATTGTATGGACTCAAGCAGTCGGCACGTTGCTGGAATCTAAAGTTAGACAAAGAATGGGATTCAAGTGTAGTATAGCTGACCCATGTCTGTATGTAAAGCAATGTGAAAATGATGAACAAATTTTGCTTTTGATTTTTGTAGACGATTTGTGTTTTATAGTGAAAGATCAAAGCAGGGTAATTGAATTTACTGAAAACCTGAAACAATTTGATGTCAAAGATCTGGGTGAGATTAGGAATTACCTAGGCGTAGGTATTCAGAAGGTTGATGGGGGTTATGTTCTAGAGCAGCGGAAGAAAATTGATCAACTGCTAAGAGAGAACAATATGGAACATTGCAAGGAAGTTTCTACCCCGATGACAACAGATTTTGTTAAAACAGACTGGAGATGATGACCAAACTTCATGTGATCAGGAACACTATCATTCAATAATTGGAAGTTTATTGTATTTAGCACAATGGTCACGCCCCGATATCGGGAATGCAGTTAATGTACTGAGTAGATATGTAACAAAACCTACCCAGAAGCATTGGCAAGGTATTAAACGTGTGTTTAGGTATCTTAAGGGGACTATTGATAAATGTTTATTGATAAAACCATGTAAGCCATTGGAATTAAAATGCTATGTAGATAGTGATTGGGGTAATGATGTACATGATAGGAAATCAATGACAGGATTGATAATGTTTGGTAACACCTTAGTTGGGTGGAGGTCTCGTAAACAAAGTTCAGTCGCAGTATTAACTGCAGAGGCGGAGTACGCTGCATTATCTGACCTATGTTCAGAGTTGATTTGGTATAGGCAATTGTAAATGGATGTTAATATAACAACTGAGGGTCCTATATGTGTATGATGATAGTGAAGCATGTATACAGATTGCAAAGAGTGATATGGTCAGAGCAAGGAGCAAACATGTTGATATCAAGTATCATAGGAATGCTGTCAAAGAGTCTCTTTTTTTTAATAAATTTTATTGAGTTTTAAAATACATATTAAAAGTTGAAACAGAAAAAAGAAATAGAAATACAAAGTAAGAAAAAAGTAAAGAAAAAGTGAAGTCAAAAAATAATAAACAAAGGAAACATAGAAAATAGATGTCCTCCAATCTATATTTGAACTTTAAATACAATAATTAACTTTAAACGTTAGTCCTTCATACAATACACAGGAACTTTTCTTTGTCATATACTCTTTAATTTCTATAATCCAATCTTCTGATCTTCATATAAGTTTCACCTTTCTTGCTATCTTCCAATAATCCATCTTTAGCTTCCACTCCTTGAAGTAATAGTTAAATGTTCATTGCTGCATCAGTTTGATATTTTTTATTTGCTCTTGCCATTTTTATATCTATATTTGTATCTTCAATAAAATCCAATTAGTATAACAAATAAAAGCCTTATTTACTTCTAATAAAATACAATATATTCTATTCATATTATGACTACATATTCCACTAATACATAACCTAACATATTACATAACATAATACATAGAATAGAATAGAATAGAATAGAATAGAATAGAATAATAACTTTATTGTCATCCCACTATACACTATACAAGTGCACAATAGAATGAAATTTTGTTGCAGTTGGCTCACAAATTCACTCAAGCAATAAAATACTAATGATAATAATAAAAAACCATAATTACTATAAAATACCCATTCTTATAAAATATACATTCTTTAAAAATATACATTCTTTAACTCACAAAAGAACCTATTTGGCATTCAAGAATCCAATAGCCTGGGGGACAAAGCTGTTTCCCAATCTGGCTGTTCTACATCGGATACAGCGGAACCTCTTCCCAGAGGGTAACCAAGAAAACAAACCATGATGAGGATGGGAGGCATCACTGATGATCTTTTGAGCTCTGGACAAACAGCGTGCATGTGCTAAATCTTGGATGAGGGGCAGAGATATCCCAATTATCTTTTCTGCTGCCCTTACCACTCTCTGCACAGACTTTCTATCTGAGGCCCTACAGCCTCCAAACCAGATGGAAATACAGCTTGTAAGTACACTTTCTATAGTGCCTCTGTAGAAAGTAAGGAGAATGGAAGATGGGAGATGTACTTTCTTCATCCGACGCAAAAAGTGCAAACGTTGCTGTGCTCGCTTTACCCAAAATGTGGTATTAAGGGACCAGGACAGACTATTTGTTAACTGCACCCCCAGGAATCTAATGCTACTGACTGACTCCACAGCTATGTTATTGCTAAAAAGTGGAGTGTGACCAATTCTTATAGTATACCAATTATACCAATTCTTATAGTATTCATACATACATATTCATACATAATATTGTAAAAATATGTCATCCTGTCATAACATTAATTCTAATTCCACCTCATCATCCCATTATCTATCTATCTATCTATCTATCTATCTATCTATCTATCTATATATATATATATATGTTATATATATATCTCCATAAAAGAAAAATCCATCTGTAATTTCCACTCCTTGGGATAATGTCCATTTAAACTGAATACATAACCTAACATAACACATAACGTAACACATAATATACCAATTGTTATAATATTCATACATACATATTCATACATATAATTATAGAAATGTGTCATCTTATAAAAAAATTGGTCTATAATATCAACTTCTATTTATGTTTGTAATCTTATATCTTACATTAAAATATTACATTTTTATGTGTTTATAGTTTCTCATATCAACTTTGTTCCATATCCGATCCAAATCCATATTTTTTTTTAACAAATTTTATTAGATTTTAATTTTACATAGATAAAATCCATATTTTCATTAACCTTGTATCCCACATATCGTTTTCCTGTTCAAGTTATGCCAAAATCACAGTATTCAACTTGTTTTGTACTATAGCTCATATGGGATGACAAAATATTTCTCTTAGCCTTTCCCAGTATTTCACAACGGTTATCAATTTGCACATTAAAATCTTCCTGTCTCAACTGCAACAATGTGTTTAAACCCAGATTGTAATACACTGCTCAAAAAAATAAAGGGAACACTGAAATAAGACATCCTAGATCTGAATGAATGAAATATTCGTATTAATTACTTTGTTCATTACATAGTTGAATGTGCTGACAACAAAATCACACAAAAATTAGCAATGGAAATCAAATGTAAGCAACCCCTGGAGGTCTGGATGTGGAGTTAAACTCAAAATTAAAGTGGAAAAGAACACTACAGGCTGATCCAACGTTGATGTAATGTCCTTAAAATAAGTCAAAATGAGGCTCAGTAGTGTGTGTGGCCTCCACGTGCCTGTATGACCTCCCTACAACGCCTGGGCATGCTCCTGATGAGGTGGCGGATGGTCTCCTGAGGGATCTCCTCCCACACCTGGACTAAAGCCAGCAGCAGGACCGCTACCTCCGCCTTTGTGCAAGGAGGGACAGGAGGAGCACTGCCAGAGCCCTGCAAAATGACCTCCAGTGGGCCACAAACGTGCGTGTGGCTGCTCAAACGGTCAGAAACAGACTCCATGAGGGTGGTATGAGGGCCCGACGTCTACAGGTGGGGGTTGTGCTTACAGCCCAACACCGTGCAGGACATTTGGCATTTGCCAGAGAACACCAAGATTGGCAACTTCGCCACTGTGTTCTTCACAGATGAAAGCAGGTTCACACTGAGCACATGTGACAGACGTGACAGGGTCTGGAGACGCCGTGGAGAACGTTCTGCTGCCTGCAACATCCTCCAGCATGACCGGTTTGGCAGTGGGTCAGTAATGGTGTGGGGTGGCATTTCTTTAGGGGGCCGCACAGCCCTCCATGTGCTCGCCAGAGGTAGCCTGACTGCCATTAGGTACCAAGATGAGATCCTCAGACCCCTTGTGAGACCATATGCTGGTGCGGTTGGCCTCCTAATGCAAGACAATGCTAGACCTCATGTGGCTGGAGTGTGCCAGCAGTTCCTGCAAGACGAAGGCATTGATGCTATGGACTGGCCCGCCCGTTCCCCAGACCTGAATCCAATTGAGCACATCTGGGACATCATGTCTCGCTCCATCCACCAACGCCACGTTGCACCACAGACTGTCCAGGAGTTGGGGGATGCTTTAGTCCAGGTGTGGGAGGAGATCCCTCAGGAGACCATCCGCCACCTCATCAGGAGCATGCCCAGGCGTTGTAGGGAGGTCATACAGGCACGTGGAGGCCACACACACTACTGAGCCTCATTTTGACTTGTTTTAAGGACATTATATCAACGTTGGATCAGCCTGTAGTGTTCTTTTCCACTTTAATTTTGAGTTTAACTCCACATCCAGACCTCCAGGGGTTGCTTACATTTGATTTCCATTGCTAATTTTTGTGTGATTTTGTTGTCAGCACATTCAACTATGTAATGAACAAAGTAATTAATACGAATATTTCATTCATTCAGATCTAGGATGTCTTATTTCAGTGTTCCCTTTATTTTTTTGAGCAGTGTATATTTTATTGGACTAAATACTGATGAATTTCTCATTTTTTTATATTGATTGACATTTATCCTTTCTTTTTCTTATAAACTGTTTGAAATATTATTTCTTCCTTTAATTTTGGGATTATTGGAATTTTTCATCTTTTTATTTTTTATTGAATAGATAGAATATATCAGCTGACCACTCCTTCCCTGGGAAAGCACTTTGTTTTGTCCAGAACGACTGGCTACGCAGCCTGAAGGAGGTGGTGGAGGATGAGAAATGGCTTTTTAAACTGTACTTCGAGATTTAAAAAAAGAATTTAATGAAACTCTTTCAGAAATTAAAAAATCAATAGAATTTATATTAATAGATTTGGAGGTTCAGGTTCAGAATCAAAAGACACAAAAGACATTTAGATATGGAAAAAAAATTTTTCGAGGCAGCAGAGAAACAGGAAGAAAGGATTTCAAATACTTTGGTACAGAAGAAGATTCCGATACACTACAGGAGGGGACTGTTTAAACAAGTTATATACTGTATTTAAGAAATATAAAAAAAAGTTTCTTGTACTTCCAAGTAAAGCAAAATCCACACTAACAAATTAGAAAGGTAAAAAGAAAAAATGCAAATGTTTCATTATACTTCCATTATAAAATCCTTGTTTCCACCATGATTATTATAGCAAAGAAAACACAAAATTTGCCAACATTTATATACAAAGTCCAGAGATAGATCTTAGATGATAAACAATTAATTCTAAATAACTTTAAAAAAGGTGATAATCTAAAAGTCGTCTTTAGCTCTTACTTTCCCCTATGAGAGCAATGCTGTAATTCCAGTCGCTTCACTGTTCCAAGCCTCTCACTTTCTCCGCGGTCAAAAACAACAGAAAAAGCGGGGGGAAACAATTCCAACGACCTTGTGATTAATCTTCCGATTCTCCCCTCTCCGGGGAAACATCCCAGTGATCTTATCTTATCAATAGATCACTGCAAATAGGGAAAAGCAAGCCAGGTATTCAGCAGTCTGAAATACTCTGACTTGTCGAGCTGCCAGTCTGGAGTCAGGAATGCTGTCTGACTTGGAGTCAGGAATGCTGTCAAAGAGTCTCCGATAGATTTGCAATATTGTCCATCTGAATGTAATGTAGCAGATGTGATGACTAAGCCTCTAAGCATAGACATAGGATGTGTATATCTAAAATGTGTATGTCTTCTATTCTGTATATGTGAATGTAATTATCTATTGTAAATTGAAGGGGTGTTGGGGTTTGATATACCCAGGAATTTACAGCTAGATATAAATTATATTGAGAGGCTTGATATTTAGGTGAAAGGGGAAATATTCTGCAGTCACCCAATTAGCAGCCATTGTTGTAGGGATGATGTGGCAGTGTATGACACATACAACAGGTGCTTAGAGTTAAGTTGGGTGTGGTAGATAATGAGAGTGACCTATACTGTGATTGGTCACTTTGTATATATAAACAGAGAGATTCTGTATCTCGTTCTTCTCGTTTATTCTCATTCTACCTCTGTATGCTGTATCATTGGTTTATCATTTGTTACCTGTGGAAGTGATCTGTAAATACGTATGTATATAAGTAAATAGGATATTTGATATAACGTCTGTTTGGAGTCTATTTACTGCATAGTCTTGGATCGCTGATGCCTAGGAGAGAAGCAGGCCGCTCCATCCGCTCGCCCTGACAGGGTTGCAGCGTCCTGCAGTCACATGATCGCGATTTGCAATCTTTGGCTTCCAACAAGCCAAATCAATAGGGAACCATTCAGAAATATAGCCAGAAAGCAAAGACTCGATTATATGTGGCCTTTGTAGATTTTAAATCAGCAGTTGATTCCCTTTCGAGGGAAATCTTGTAGAGGAAATTGGAGAATACAGCACATATGGATTCTTACTTTTTCTCATTCAGTGTTTGAATGAAAATTCTACTACTGCGGGTCAGATGAAACTCAAATGATATGCTAACCAACCCAATACCTGTTCACAAAGGAGTCCGACGGGGCTGTATCTAGGCCCAAACTTGTACTTTACTGTACCTACGCCCCCCCAACAGGTCATCTGACTCTCTCCAATTTACTCCGTTTCTCCTATATGCCAATGACATGGCTATTATTTCACAAATCTCAGTTGGTCTGAGAGTCTCTTGTAGTGGTTTTTGCTAAAAAAAAAAAAAAACCCTAAACCACGTAAGTGGACCATTGAGGGAATCCAATTGACAAGAGTTTCAGATATCTGGGGATGATCCTACATGCTCCTGGCATTTGGAAAGCCCGTATAGATTATATGAAACAATCAGCACGGAGGAGCTCTTTCACACCCAAGGCAAGGAATGTATTCCTGCAGCATTGAAGTTCTTTAGGTCAAAGGTTATGGCCCACATTCTTTACGGTGTAGTGTCACGTTTTCTCATCACTGATTAAATTTGTGATATCAGTGATGTGGAATTGAATACAGTTGCACTCATAAGTTTATATACCACTTGCAGAATTTGTACGTTGTGCACTATTTTCTAAGGAAATATGAGTGATCAGACAAAACACTTTATGTAACGTGATTCAAATTAAAGTATTATCTCAGAATAGCACAATCATTAAACAAACCATAGCAATAAAGGAAATAGTAAAATGGTCCTGTTCAGAAGTTGGCATACCCTTCAATGTTTGGGCTGATAACAGTATACACTTAAGTTGACACAAAGATTGAGATAGCAATGAAGCATAAGTATTCACACCTTCATATCCCTGAGTGGGTTGTGTCGGGAAGTCTGATTTAATAGTCAATGGATCGAGGACATCACAATCCATTCTATGGTTTCTCTCCTGTGTGGATTGTTAGATGGTTTTGGAGATTTCGATTTGTTCTGAAGGATTTTTCACACTCTGTGCATTTATAAACTTTCTTCTCTGTGTGACATTTATGTTTACTGAGACCTTCGTTGAGCCTGAAGCTCTTTCCACACTCCAGGCATGTGTATGGTTTTTCTCCCATGTGAATTGTTTGATGTTGCCTGAGGCGTCCACTCTGAGTAAAGCTCTTTCCGCACTCCAGACATTTATAGGGTTTCTCTCCAAAATGGATTCTTTGATGTCTGTAAAGGGCTCCTCTCTCACTGAAGCTCCTTCCACACTCCAGGCACTTATATGGTTTTTCTCCTGTGTGAATTCTTTGATGTATCCTCAGATATTCTATCCAACTGAAACTTTTCCCACACTCCAGGCATTTATATGGTTTCTCTCCTGAATGCATTCTTTGATGCTTAGAAAGGTTCCCCTTCGCACTGAAGCTCCTTCCACACTCTATGCATTTATACGGTTTTTCTCCTGTGTGGATTCTTTGATGTGTCCTGAGATTTGATATTTGACTGAAACTCTTTGCACACTCCAGGCATTTATAGGGTTTCTCCCCTGAATGGATTCTTCGATGTGTATAAAGGCTTCTCCTAACACTGAAACTCATTCCACACTCCAGGCATTTATAGGGTTTCTCTCCTGAGTGGATTCTTTGATGTTCTTGGAGGTATCCAACACCAGTAAAGCTCTTTCCACATTCCAGACATTTATACGGTTTCTCCCCTAAATGGATTCTTTGATGTGTATAAAGGCTTCCACTCTGACTGAAGTTCCTTCCACACTCCAGGCATTTATATGGTTTTTCTCCAGTGTGAATTCTTTGATGTGTCCTGAGGTTTCCAATCTGACTGAAACTTTTTCCACATTCCAGGCATTTATAGGGTTTCTCCCCTGAATGGATTCTTCGATGTGTATAAAGGCTTCTCATAACACTGAAACTCATTCCACACTCCAGGCATTTATAGGGTTTTTCTCCCGTGTGAATTCTTTGATGTATCCTAAGATGTTCTCTCAGACTGAAACTCTTTCCACACTCCAGGCATTTATAGGGTTTCTCTCCTGAATGGATTCTTTGATGTGTAGAAAGGTTTCCTGCCTGACTGAAACTCTTTCCACACTCCAGGCATTTATATGGTGTCTCCCCTGAATGGATTCTTTGATGTTTATTAAGGTCTGCCCTGTCACGGAAACTCTTTCCACACTCCAGGCATTTATAGGGTTTCTCCCCTGAATGGATTCTTTGATGTGTAGAAAGGTTTCCCCTCAGACTGAAGCTCTTTCCACACTCCAAGCATTTATAGGGTTTCTCTCCTGAATGGATTCTTTGATGTTTCTTAAGGTTTCCCGCCTGACTGAAACTCCTTCCACACTCCAGGCATTTATAGGGTTTTTCTCCGGTGTGAATTCTTTGATGTTGAGTGAGATGTCCTCCCTCACTGAAGCTCTTTCCACACTCCAGGCATTTATAGGGCTTTTCTCCTGGGAGATTTTTCCCGCGTATTCCGACGCTGTCCTCCTTCCCGCATCTCTTCCCGGTCACCCTCCTTTCACGGGGTCCCTCTTTGCTCCGGTTCATCTCGTTGGGCGACCCTTCGGCAGCCCCGCAGCGTCCGCGCCTTCGGACCGGGAGGCTCCTCTGCGGGCTCCCTCCTCTCCGCTCGGCTTCGCCTGCTTCCTCCGCCGGACTCGGGCGTCCTCCTGAAGGGCGAGAGGACCAAAGGGGGGAGGAGGAGGAGAGGCGGTGCGAGGCCCCAGTTCCCTTCCCTGAGGGGAGGCCGAGGCCCGCAATGGAGGGAAGGACGAAGCCTCCGGCCTCTCTTGGCCCCTTTCCTGCAGGCAGGCAGCGGACCCGTCCTCCCCCCTCAGGGCCGGGACTGCCAGACCGGGCCTCGGCCTCCTCGGCCTCCCTGCGCCTCGTGGACCGCAGCGCCGCCCCGGACTGCGACTCCCAGCACCCCCCGCGCCCTACCTGCATCGGGGCCCCTCCGCCGCCGAGCCACGAAGCTCCCTCGCCGGACGGATTCCGTAAATGGGGGTGAGAACTCCCTTCGTGCCCTGTCTTTGGAAGCCCCTTCTCTTCTTCTAGAGGGACCACCCCGGGGTCCTCCGGCCAATCGCCAGCGCCCTTTCCGATGAAGCTCCTCCTGTTCCGCCCCGGACAGTCCCCCCGCCAATCGCCACCGCCGCCGGCCCCAGAACAGCCAATCCGCGTCCGCCCCCCTCTGGGAACGAGATGGCGGCCCGCGCAGTGCGGAGGGGCGGGTCCGGCGCGGAGGTGAGGTGATCTTTGGGCGCTCCGCCCCCCCCCAGGCAGCCGGAGCCGAGGGGCTCTTCTGGGGGTGCAGCAGCGTCCCTCCCTTCCCATGGGGGGCTCCTCTCCTGCCCCTCCCGGGGGTCTCTCCCTGGGCAGCCGGGCAGGGCAGGGGCCTCCCTTGGCCTCCTGGGGCCTCCAGGCAGCCGGGAGCTCAGGGCGCTGCTCCCTTCACCCTCCCGGCGGTGCGGCCGCGCCTCGCCTTTGCCATCGAGGCAGCCGGAGCCGAGGGGCTCTTCTGGGGGGCTCAAGCCGGTCCCGCCCCTCGTCAGCCCGGGGGGGGGCGTGAGGGGAGGCGGGCTGCGGAGGGGGCCTCCCTTGCTGCCCCGATTCCGCGGAGCACAACCCCCTTCCCGCCTCGCGTTTCAGGCTGGGGCTCGCCGGGTCGCGGAGGTTCAGCGGCGGGGGCGGCTACCCCGGCACCCCCCTGACGGCCCCTCTGCCGGGGCTACCCAAGCCCGCCTTCGCCGGCCTGGACGGGCCAGAGGGCTTCGAGACGGAGGTCACCGCCTTGGAGGACGGGCTGCGCGTGGCCTCCGAGAGGAAGTTCGGGCAGTTCTGCACCCTGGGCGGTAAGGGGGCTCCGGGCGGGTCTGGGCTGGCTTCTTGGGGAGGCTCCTGGGCGAGGAGAGGCGGGGAGGGGGCAAGAACCTTCAGCGGTCCAGGCCTACGGGCAGAGAAGCAGCGGAGCAGAACGGCCAGCCGGGCTGCAAGGAGCCCAAATGCCCAGGCAGCAATGCGATGCAATGCAAGGCTGCTTCCTCAGCCCGATGGGGATATTGCGGGGACGCTTCCCTGCAGGCTGACCTAACTTTCTCACCCTTTTTCTTTCCCGCAAATGACATTAACCGAGGCACCCGGATACGGCCATTGCTGCCGTTTCTGTCTCTTCCCACCTCCTTCGCTCTTCGCCTGAATTCTTCTCCACCAAAAACTGCCACCAAACCTCTAATGTTATGCATCACAGGGAAATTGCTTCCCATGGGGGGCTCCTCTCCTGTCCCCCCCGGGGGTCTCTCCCTGGGCAGCCGGGCATATAATTTAGTTAATGTTTATTTTACGTTTTTGTCCCAGTTCTGCCTGAAAAATGAACTCAACTTCCTTGCTTTGCTCCCTCCTCTTGTGTTTAGTCTACAGCTCAGTTTGGCAGCAAGGATGAGATCCTCCTCACGTTGGAGAAGCACGGCGGCATTTGTGACTGCCAGGTGTCGAGGTCTGTTCCCCGTTGGGCATCCTTTGTGGCAGGCCGTGCTGTGGCAAATCTAAGCCGAGATAGTGGCCTTTGACTGGAAGAGGGGGATTGATATATTGCACGCTTTCGCCAGCTCCCATCTTACTATGTGATCCCTCCATCCCTCGCATGGGGGCTGGCGGGTGATTCTCTGTCATTTGAGATTCGTTTGAGCGAAAGCATTCTTCCGACATGCAACGTTGCATTTTTCATGCAGAGTTTTAAGGTTCTTTGTTGCAAGGTGTTAAACATGCCTTCGCTCCCCAGGTGAAGATCATGCGTCCCCACTAGAACGTAAAACCAGATTTGCTCCCCTTTCAGGGATACCACGATGTATGCTGTTTCCGCCGATAACGGGGGCCTGGACACCGTGGTCAGTCTGTTGGCTGATGTGATTCTCCAGACCAGTTTGTCAGGTGAGGTGATTTTTGTAATGTCCTAATAAATTAAAAATAGAAAATAATAATACTTAAAAAAGCAGATTGCCGGGTGAGGTCGTCGTGGAGTCTTCTGTGCCTGAAGGGAAGAGAATCAGCCAGGCAGGGGTTTCGCTGCCCCGCATGAGCATAGATTGCCTTGACACAAAGGTGCTTGTGCTTTCTGCGCTGACAGCATAATTCGGAAGGACGGGGCTGGGGGAGAGGCCAAGATGGCAGGAGGGGGCGTGGATGGGTGTGCCTGACTGAACTTAGCTGCTGGGAAGCAACGCAGGTTTATTCAGTGGGATTTGGTGACCATTTGGGATGCGGGGAGGAATTTTCCTCCCCTTCCAGTGCATACGCCACGGTCCCTTGGTAGGAGGTTGGTGCTGGGCCCTGTGGGGCTGGACTCCAAGCTGGTCCTCCTTGGCTTCTCTTGGCAGATGAGGAAATTGAGATGACTCGTATGGCGGTTCGCTTTGAGCTGGAGGACCTGAACATGAGCCCCGATCCAGATCCGTTGCTGACCGAGATGATTCATGCAGTAAGGCCCACTGGGATTCTACCCCTATAAGGCGCCCGAGCTGTGCAGCCACCTTCCCGTAATCTTGTGGATTGAGCTGGGGGGCAAAGGGGGGAGGACGCTATTATCAGCGTGCCAGATGGGGCAGCACTGAGCGGCTGGAGGGGTGGTGGGTTCCTGTTGTTTGCAATTCCCTTCCTGTGTTGGATGCAGGACCTGAATAGTTTTCGGAGGGAGCACAAGTTGGACTTTTTTATGATAAGCGGTGGGCTTCATTTTGGGGGGACAATAAGATAAGCTTACTTGGTTTGTTCCCTTGTGCTCACAGCTATATTGTTATCAGAAAAGTTGAACAGCAAGAGCTTTCTCATGTCTTGGTGCACGTGTGGCCAACAGTAATCCCAAAGCAAGAAAGTACGCTCAACGTATGTATTGTCATTGCCTTGTTTTCTGGAAATCATCGTATTTGTCCTGGTCTTCGACAGGCAGCTTACAGGGAAAACACAGTGGGGTTGAACAGGTTCTGTCTGGCAGAGAACATTGAGAAGATTGACAGGAGGGTCCTCCATTCGTACCTGAGGAATTACTAGAAACCCAACAGGATGGTGCTGGCTGGCATGGGGATTGAACACGAGCAGCTTGTGGAATGTGCTCGCAAGTACTTCCTGGGGGCCGAGCCGGCGTGGGGAAGCGGGAAAGCCGAGGATGCGGACAAGTCAGTTGCCCAGTACGTTGGAGGGATCCTCAAGGTAAGGAACGGAAGACCGGCTCTGCTTTTCTCGCCACGCTCTGCAGAGATGTGCAGAAGGAACAGAAGAACAAGCCCGGCAGCTGGAGTTCAGTTCAGGGCCGGGAGCTTGTTATTGGCAAGTTGGGAAGCAAAACCTGACCGTCATCACATCTCTTGGTTTAATAAAGTGATCGGTAATAATTTAAAATGTACACCTTGCCTTAAACTTGTTCTCAGAGCAGCTAAAACAAAGTTCAACTGATAAAAATCTGGGACAGACGTGCCCTGAGTAGATTCTGTGCCTCTTTCAAAATAAACATACAGTATAAGGGGCCACTCGCATCTATAAAAGTAAACACGAGGCAGTGCAAGGATTAAAAACAATAAAAAGTACACTGAAAAGGCTGAGGGCAAATAGTCCGCTGGTCGCCCAAAGACTAAGCAGGGCCCGGACCTGGTTTGTATGAGATGGAGGCCACCGGGTAATCCCTGGCAGTGGCCAGCCTCTTCTGCTTGTTTGTAAAAGAGCTGCCGCAAGGCTGATTCCAGGGAGGCGCCTGGGTCAGAGTGCGGCATCTCTGCGGGTGCCGTCTTCCCAGGCGCTCCTCGGCCTCCCCTCTCATCCCCTACGGCAGAGCTTTCCAAACTTTTCATGTTGGTGACACTTTTTAGACATGCATCATTTCGCGACACACCCTTACAGCAGGGCACAAGGCAGGCACTAGGACCTGCGCGGAATCCTGGTAGGGCTTGGAGGCAGCAGCAGCCGCGACACACCCAGACACTGCAGCCGACACACTAACGTGTTGCGACACACAGTTTGGAAAGCTCTGCCCTACGGCTTTGACGTAGACGCCGGCATTTGGAAGCATCTTTGGAAAGGGTCTGGTGAAGGGCCTCAGGAGTCCAGATGGTCCCGCCAACTGGTACAGCCCAGTCAAAATTCTTGCAGGTGTGTTTTGAGTTAGTTGAGTTTGCATCTCTAGTGCCCTGCAGCTCCATCGTCCTGGAGGCTATTTTAAGAAAGTATTTGTGAGACTTTTTAAAACAGTAGCGGAGTTGGTCTCTCAACTGGGGTTTTTTTGGTCAAAAGGCCAAATTCCCAAGGAATCTCTCCCTCTCTCTGCAGCTTGAGAATGACATGTCAGACGTGAGTCTAGGGCCCACCCCCATCCCAGAGTTGGCCCACATCATGATTGGGCTGGAAAGCTGCTCGTTTCTGGTAAGTATCCGCTTCTGGCTGCGGCGGCCCTTTTGCTGGACGTCTGAGTGACCATCTGCTCTGGCTTCCCTGGTCAGGAGGAAGACTTCATTCCCTTTGCCGTCTTAAACATGATGATGGGGGGCGGTGGCTCTTTCTCTGCCGGGGGCCCCGGCAAGGGCATGTTCACACGGCTGTATCTCAACGTCCTCAACCGGTAAGTCCCTGGGCTTTTCTGAAGGAACAGGAAAACTTTATTGCTAAGAGCTGGGAGTGGAGACAAGACGAGCCAGAGTGCGGTGGCGGGAATGGCTTTGTCACGCTGCTGTGCAGGATCTTCCGTTCGGAGGGTTTTTGGCAGGTGTCCAAATGGACAAAGGAGTAAAAATGTGTAGCCAGTTTACATGCTGTGCGAAGCTATCATTTGCTTTGTTTGAGGACCACCATATCAGCCCTACAAGGTAGGCCAGAACAAGAAACAGGCGCCACCTAGGCCTACAACTCCTTTTATTAGAATGGCTATAGGAACAGAATCTTGTGAGTCTGGATGTGCTTCCCACCCTCCCACTTCATGTGAACCTCTCTGCTCTCTACACACCATCGCCACAGTGGTGGATACCCAATCAGCAGAGAGCCTGCGTGTTAACTTGAAGGGTCTTGAGATGCGTTTGTATTGTTGGGAGAATGTCCAGTTACGCCAGGCAAACTGCTTGGGGCTGAGGTCTCCCGCTAGTCCAGTCTCTCAGGGTCACTCGTTCAACATTCCTGATGCCTGGACAGTATGTGGATGGTGTTCAGTGCCTGGCCCCGCTCCAGCTTCCAGGGACTTTACCAGATTTCCCAATCTGCCCGGAGTGGAGATCGATAGATGGGTATCCCCAGCACATCGTCGATACTTCGCCCCACACCGATGGGTGACCCTCCCCGCGTAGCCACCAAGAGAACCCATCCGCTCCGGGGGAAGCGGAGCCTCCGTACAACGATGCCCCGTTCCCAGCCCTCGCAGGCAGTCCAGAAGGATTCTGGAGCCACAAGTGTGGAAGGCTACTGAGACTCCCACCCCCCAAGCTCAGATGAGAGTGCCCAGCGTGGTTTCCATCCCACGCCCAGGCTTGAATCCCAATTGCTGTGGATCCAGATACCTCTATTCTCCCGTATTCTTTGTAGTTATTGGCCCACCCTTTTCTTGACAACCTCCTCTGAAAGGAATCTGGTGGCGGATCCACAGTGGGCCCTTTCTGGGTTCCCACGATAGATTGTGACCTGAGTGAACCAGATGGCTTCGCACAAGATGCTGAGTTGCTGAACAGCCCTGACCTGGGTTGTTGCCAATCAGCCTTTGCATGTCCTGTGAATGTATCCGCGAGGTTGGCAGAACTCTTCAAGAGTCTGACCGCCTCTGCGGCTGATGCCTTCGCCCTCTTTCTTCCTCACAGCAGCCTTCCCTAGGCCACCCAGTGGCTGTCTTGGCTGGGGCTGATGGGACATGTAGTCCCACTCTTGAGGACGACCCACAGTTGCAAGTGGCTCTCTCGGGGAACGCTGCAGGGGGCAGTTAATATTCACCCTTCCCCCTCGTCTCCTGCTCTCTCCCAGGCACCACTGGATGTACAATGCGACCTCCTACCACCACAGCTACGAGGACACCGGCCTCCTGTGCATTCACGCCAGCGCGGATCCCAGGCAGGGGGGTGCTCCTCAGAATGGCTTCCTCACCGCGGGGCAGTGCCCCCTCCTGCCAGGCACGTCATCGTTTGTTATGTTTAGAGTCTCGGCCGGTTATTTTTGAGGACGTGGGGAGGCAGGTGTTGGCAACGAGGGGGAGGAAGCTGCCGCACGAGCTCTGCGTCCTGATCGGTACGTCAACGGCTCAACGTCCCGACTTGCCTTGGGTTTTGAGGCTGCTGCAGAAGCGAGCCCCCGCTCCCCGCAGCTCCTTGTGGTGTTTCACCGGGGCCTCCCCAGCGGGAGCGCCTTCCCCTCTGAGCCTCCTCTTGTGTCGGACACCCCAGTCTCTGCCGGTTCTCGCATCTCACTGTTGCAGAAACGCGTCCTCCCCGTTAAGCCCATGTTAGCGGAGCAGCTTTGCGGGAGTCGTTCGCACACGGAGCCACGCGTGCTGAGCCTGGTGGCCTTGGTTTCCCTTTCCCACAGGCAAGGTGGGCGCGAACGACATCAGGCGGGTGGCGACGAAGATGCTGCGGAAGAAGCCGGCAGTGGCTGCCCTGGGGGCCTTGGGGGAGCTGCCCAGCTACGAGCACATCCAGGCCGCCCTTTCCAGCAAGGACGGGCAGCTTCCCAGGACGTACCGGCTGTTTCGTTGAAGTCCGTTAAAGTTAGAGCCACCGAGAACTTTGGTTAGGACGACCCATTTCTTGCCAAGATGCTTCTTGTCTGCAAGAAGGGCAGCTTGGTGCGCACTCTGGGCATGGGGGGGGGGCTGTGACAGAACCATTTTCACATGTCTGTCCAAATTCCGTTGATCCTCGAAATAACTTATTTTGTAAGACTCAAACTATATGAGAAGATGGAGGTGAGGCAGCAGAAGAGAGTTGCCTCCTAAAATCAGATTGCTATTTTGGCATTCATGTTGATTGTCTTTAATCGGGTGGGTTAAACTCCAGGGTGTAATACTGGCTTTCTTGCAGGAGTTGTCAATCTTTGATGTGGGTGATCTCACAACCAGCTGTGTGTTTTGGGAGGCTGGGCCACTCCGATGATGCCTGTCATGGGGCAAAGCCTTAGTTTACCAAAATGCCCCCTCTTGTCCCTCTGGTCCTCTTCTGACAGGATGTTCCCTTTGATTTCTCCTTATTTTTGCTGTTTTTCTTAGCAGGTGGGTAAACTTCCAAATAAAATACCCAACTCCACCCAATTTTCACTTTTATTATTTATTTTATTATTTTAGAATGCATAGGAGGAATGCCATTTGGGACCAATTCATTCCTTCTTAACATACCAGTAATATTTCCATTTCTCTCTGTGTGTGTGTGTGTGTGTGTGTGTGTGTGTGTTGTATGTCTGTGACTCTCAAAGTCAGGGCCAGGTTTAGTGCTGGAGGCACCTTGGCACTCCTGGGCACTTTGTTGGAGACCCCAGACATCATTGACTGACCGTGCAGTGAAGAACTTTCATCTCAAAAACAGAATGTAAGGTTCAAGCTAGACACGATGTTGGCATTTAACATCTTTAACAATGTAATTGGAAGCCGCAAGGGAAGGACTCTACAGTGGGAATATGAAGCCGTGCTTCAATTTTGATTAGCATTTCTGAGCTGCTCTCCGGTTTGGGAGGAAAAGCTGCCTCTGGCATAGTACGTTATCTTTGCTTAACAGATATTGTCAGGACTGGTGTGGGGAGGGAAGGGTTTAAATCTCCCTTCTCACTGTTCCATTGACAGTATTTTTCTTACCCCAATCCTCGGGCTGCTGTTTGCTTTTATTTATTTATTTATTTATTTATTTAACTAACTAACTAACTAACTAACTAACTAACTGGTATGGCAGTAGCTTCCATAGAAATGCACCTAGGGGAGCCAAAGTTTATTCCATAAATTAGAATAATCGCGTAATTGGGATTCTCTTGCCAGAATGTGTAAATTCTGTTATCAGAATGCTTGGAGGAGTGAGCCATGAAGAGAGTAAGAAGGGACAGAAGCCAAAACAGGAAAGCTTGAAAATCTGAGATTGGGTGGGGCGTCTACCCACTATTTTCTTGTAGAAATCAGGGTAATGCAATTCCAGGTTCTTGAAGGCCATAACAAGCCCATCTTCTGGAGAGTATCTAGAACAGGGTTTCTCAACCAGGGTTCCATGGAGCCCTAGGGTTCCATGTGAGGTTACTGGGGTTCCCTGGGAGATCATGATTTATTTAAAAATTATTTCAAATTGGGGCAACTTCACATTAAAGAGATAAGTTTCATTATTTCCGTTTAAGAACACTGTTAATGCATATATACAGGCCTACACATGAAATCAATATAATAATTTTGTACCGTCTGGCCTATATTTGAGCCTGAATGTGTAGGGGTTCCCCGAGGCCGGAAAAATATTTCAAGGGTTCCTCCAGGGTCAAAAGGCTGAGAAAGGCTGATTTAGAAGGAACCCTGCATGTGCAGAACAGCAGGACTTTTAGCATGAATGTGATGGCCCTGTAATGACACTTGGGGATTCAAAGCAGCACTTGCTTTGTGAATGAGAGCAAAACTGAATTGGATCACAAGCGATCCATGCAGCCCTAGCAGACTACTGAGGAATGCTGAAAACACAAGTCCAAACAAATTGTGCAGAACCTTACGGCTGGAACTAGGCCCAAGTGGCCTTTTGAAACACTCCTTCAGATTTGTGGGCAGAAAAATTGGTTGGATGATTTTTCCAGGGGAAGAATACATTCTCCAAGCACAGTCAAAGGTGAAATCCCCCTTTGTAACCACAGAAGCATTACTACTGAAAATACGGTTGATATTCACAGCAGGATATTTTATTTTAGTATTGCTCTGTAGTGCTTCTGCTGAACTGGAACTCTGCAGCAGCCCTGTCCGAAGCCTTCGGTTGGAGCTGGAGTGCAACTGCTCTCAGCTAGGTGGACGGGGGAATGGAAGTACAGTTCGTCTTGCTCGGCATTTTCTGCCAACCGGCAAGCAATAACACCCTTTCTAAATCAGGAGTGGAGTGAGTGAGTGAGGCACCATTGAAGCAAGAGGCACTTCACATAAGAGAGAAAAGTCAGGTCCTAGGAACAGGTCTTTCACAAGGGGAAAAGAGCCCTGTCAAAAGCTGCTCGTTTCTCACTCTCAGCTTCCAATTCAGGCAAGAATTAAAAGGTTCCAGTGATCTCACAGCAATCACTGAAACAGAAAATACTACACTAATTCCTAAGTATCTCACTCAACCATCAAATATGACCAAGCAGCTCTACTGGATTCTTTTCTACAGCCAGCAGCAATGAATCTCCTAAATTCACCTGGCAGCTTCAGAACATTTCACTTTGCTACTCTCTTAGCAAGCAACTTAGCTCACTCCTCTGCCCTGAATGAGAGGGGGATTCACCCAATGGTTTTTGGATTTGGGAATGTCCATAAGTAAATGGCACCTCTCGTTTCTTGCACCTATTACAGCTCGCTCTGAGCACACTTGGACTCCGCTTCATTGAGATAAAATATCTTTTGAAGAAGAGTACCATTTTCCAGCACAGAGACTGTATGGGTTCACACCACATATTTCACCTGATCGCTCAACTAACCATTTTTCTGGATTCTACTTATACATTGAACCATAAATTCACCTAATAGGCTGGGTTTGGGCAATCACATGTGAGAATTAAACAAGGAAAAACACTGATTACAGACAACATTCCACAAGTGGCAAACATGGATTACGTCACTCCCTTTCCCAGCCAGGTTTGTATGTTTCTTAAAACTTGCAAGTATATTCAAGGACTTGGAGAATACGCTCTCTAGTTGCTGAAAAGGGTAGTTTTTGCACATGAAAGAAATAGTAAAAGGAAAACATGGTTTCTTGAACTTCAAAAGAAGGCATGAATGCCATGCTAAAATACTAATATCAACTTTATTAAAAAGCTAATAATGAAGCCTAAAATTCCAGGTAACAGCTTGGCCGCAAAAAAAATCAAGGGTACCACTAACCAACTTAGTGTGTCGCGTGAACGTAAGCTGCTCCAAACTTCTCCAAAGCAACTGAAATTTCTACTGGACGTTGTCCCTGACCTCAGGGTGGCAATATTTTTGAGAAGGAGGTACTGAAGCTTATGGAAGTGCAGGGCGAGATCCCAGGGAGGGACGTCCTTAGCTCCAAGAGAGGGCTTGGAAACTTCTCGGAAATAAGACTCTGGTCATATACCATTTAAAGGGGCGTGGTGGCTCAGCGGGTAAGACGCCAGGCTTATCGATCGGAAGATCCCAAGTTCGGAGGTTTGAATCCCTAGCCCTGCGTGCGGAGTAAGCTCCCGCACTAACCCCAGCTCTTGCCAACCTAGCAATTTGAAAGCATGCAAATGCAAGGAGATGAATAGGTCCCACTTCGGTGGGTAGGTAACAGCGTTCCGCGTGTGTCATGCGGCCACATGACCGCGGAAGTGTCTTCGGACAACGCTGGCTCTTTGGCTAACAAACGGAGATGAGCACCGGCCCCTAGAGTCGGACATGACTGCACAAATGTGGGGGGGGGGGAACCTTTAGGTAAAGGTAAAGGTTCCCCCCGCACATTTGTGCAGTCGTGTACAACTCTAGGGGCCGGTGCTCATTGAGAGAGCCAGTTTGGTGCAATGGTTAAGGCACAGGCATCAGGCTAGAAACCTGGAGACTCAAGAGTTCTAGTCCCGCCTTAGGCACAAATCCAGTCACTCTCTCAGAGCCCTAGCAAAGAGGCAGTGGCAAACCACTTCTGAAAAACTTTGCCAAGAAAGCTACAGGGATAGTCCAGGCAGTTGCCAGGAGTCAAGACTGACTCAAAGGCACACACACATATATACATTGCAAGGAGAAAAGGAAATGGAGGGAGGGGCTTGTTTACTGAGGTATAACTGAAAAGAGGCACAGGCAGGAAATGGAAGATGGGTGTAATCAAGGATGGATGCAGGACTCGAGGCTGGGGCTCCACCTTTGGGGTATACTGTATTGGACAATTTTCTTCCTGTCTCCCACCTCCCCTTTTTGGGGAAGGTGGTTGAGAAAGTGGTGGCATTGCAACTCCAGAGGATCCTGGATGACACGGATTATCTGGACCCCTTCCAGTCAGGTTTCAGGCAGGGATATGGGGTGGAAACTGCATTGGTCGCGCTTATGGATGATCTCTGGTGGGAGCGGGATGGAGGGAGCGCATCCATCCTGGCTCTTCTTGACCTCTCAGCGGCTTTCGATACCATCGACCATGGTATCCTTTTGGGACAGCTCAGGGAGCTGGGGGTGGGTGGCGTAGTTTTGCGCTGGTTCACCTCCTTCCTCCAGGGCTGGTCGCAATCGGTGGTAGTAGGGGATGAGAGATCCGACCCTCGCCCCCTCTTCTGTGGGGTGCCGCAGGGTTCAGTTCTCTCCCCTCTCCTATTTAATATCTACATGAAACCACTGGGTGAGATCATCCATCACCATGGGATGAGGTATCAATATGCCGATGATACTCAATTATATATCTCCATCCCGGGTGAGGTACATGATGCAGTGGCTGCCCTTTCAGTGCCTGGGGTCTGTGGGGGTCTGGATGGGGAACAACAGGCTTCTACTGTTTTTAAAGGCAACATAACCATGATTACCTAAATGGACAACTGTCAAGGTTGACTATGCTATATATTCCCCAACCCAACCTTAACCTCTAACCCAGTAAGCCAAAACTAAAACAAAAATACGGAATAGTGCTGGGACAGGTGAATGGAGAGCAGAAAAGTCGGAAGGGAGGGAGGAAGAGACAAAACCCCAGCTCGGCAGGAAGGGAGGAGAAGAGGGGCGGTCAGAAAATAAAAGAAAGGAAGGACAGAGGAAGAAGGAAGAGAAGGAGAGAGAAAGGGAGTAAGGAAGGGAGAAAAGGGCAGAAAAGGAAAGAGAGAGGGGAAAAAGGAAGGAAAGGGAAAAGGAAAAGAAAGGAAAGGAACCCTGGAGGGCGAAGGGGGCAGGCAGGCCTTCAGCGGACTCCGGGAGGGGCGAGGCTGGGGCCGGGCCTTCTTCCCTGCTCCGCCGGGGGGCGGACCCGCCAGGCCGGCCGGGAGAGCAGGCCGGGCCGATGGCCGCCCGGTCCCGCCCCCGGTCGCCGCCGGCCCTGCCTCCCTCCCTGCGGGCGGCGCCTGTCCTCTCGCGGCGGCGGCGGCGGCGGCGTTGGCGGAGGATCCCGCGCAGTGCCATCGCGGCCTGGCAGGTGAGCGGGAGGCCCGGCCGGGGAGCCGGCGGTTGCCATGGCAACGGGCCCGCCGCGCGGGCCGGGATCCCAAAGGCAGCGCTCTCGGCGGGGGAGGCGTGCCTCGGGGCGCCGGGGCGTCTGGAGAGGCCGGCGGCAGCGAGAAAGGGGCGGCCTCGGGGCCTCGCTCGGAGTTGGCTTCGGGCCCAAGCCAATGCCGAGGGAAGGCGGGCTCTCCGTGCTGCGCCTCCCTCCCGAGCGGGGTCTGCTGCAGGGAGAGCCGGGAACGGCCCGGGGCCCTCGGGGGCTGCAGGGGCCCGGGAGAGATGGGCCGGGGTGCCAGGAGGCTGCGAGATGGTATGGCGCCCCTTGAGGAGCCAGCCTGATCACTGGTCCGGGGCCGCCTCGGAAACCAGCCGCGCTGGGGCTTGTTCGCCGGTGGGGGGAGGCGGAGGGTCCCACGGGGGTCCAGACCCCTCCCGGTCCTGGCCAACCCGTGCTAAAAGGTGATTTTCATTCAAAATAAATAAAGGGGCAATGAATGTATGTTTGCCACTTTGACCAAAATATATTTTTAAAAGGCGGGATAAAAATCTAATAACAACAACAACAACAACACACCAACCTCTAGCATTATGTGCTTTGCAAGAGTGTCTTTGTGTCCTGCAAGGGGTGGGGGTGGGGGCTCAGTCACTTTTAAAAAAGGGGCCCTGAGTCCAAAACGACTGCTTAGTCCTGGAGAGTGGGATTGCTAAGCTTTTGTAACCTTGGTCTTGGGTTTTTGGTTTTTTGAGCCTTTTGACTTCCCTTTCAATTTCCCTTCTACCAGTCCCATGATTTTTATAACATTTCCTTTTTATTATTTCTGTATAGTCCCCAGTCATTTCACTGTTTGGGATTTTCTCTGAGTTTGTCTATTTACATATAAGATGAACTAGATAGATGTGCAGGCAGGTTTTCTGGTCAGTTCAGCAACAACCAGGCTGTAATTGCCTCTTGGAATTAAATCAAGGGTTTCCTTTCCTCTTTTGATTTGTATGTGAGTGTGATTGTGAGAGATTAATAAAAAGGTAAAGGTTCCCCCCGCACATTTGTGCAGTCGTGTCCAACTCTAGGGGCCGGCGCTCATCTCCGTTAGCCGAAGAGCCAGCGTTGTTTGAAGACGCTTCCACGGTCATGTGGCTGGCATGACGCACACGGAACGCTGTTACCTACCCACCGAAGTGGTACCTATTAATCTACTGACATTTGTATGCTTTCGAATTGCTAGGTTGGCAAGAGCTGGGGCGAGTGCGGGAGCTCACTCCGTCACACGGGGCTAGAGATTCAAACCTCCGAACTTGCGATCTTCTGATCGACAAGCCTGGCATCTTACCCGCTGAGCCACCACGCCCCTCAATAAGAGATTAATAAGGTGTAATAATTATGAGTGCTAGTTGAGGTTACACAATTTCTCGATAAACAAGTTGGATAAACAATCAACGGCAACTCTAATAATTAAAAAATCACGGAGTAAAGATTTCAAAAAAGATTTTTAAAAAATCTTTAAAAAAGATTTTTAAAGGGGCGTGGTGGCTCAGCGGGTAAGACACCAGGCTTGTTAATCAGAAGATCGCAAGTTCGGAAGTTCGAATCCCTAGTACTTTGTACTAGTACTAGTACTTTGATGCACAAGTATCAAAACAATCTTTGAACTTAAAGAAAAAATAATGATAGAAAAAATAATAATAATAGAAACAAACATACAAAAATGGAAATGAAACAACCCCACATACAAACTAAGAAAGAAAAGAAAAAGAAAAAAAATCTACCTTATATTTTATACTTAGTTACTGGTTTACTGTACTAATAAATACATGACTATAATGTAATTAGTACAAAATATTGTAAAATATCACAGACTCTGTACCATAGTAACACATACTGCTCCATCCTTTGATTACGTAGTAGAAAATATTGCCTTTTCCACAACAGACAGATCACACATTTCCAACAACCATTCCTTAACATCTGAAATAATACCACATTTTCAATTTCTCAATATGGTTCTTTTAGTCACCCCCCCCCCCCCATCAAACCATAATTCCTGATAAACAGTCAGATTCTAAAGCTTTGGTATCTTGTTCAGCATCACACTAACATCTTTAACATTTAAAGAGTTTCCTATAAATCTGCTTATATACATTAATGCACTATCCCAAAAAGATACCAAATGATTACACAACCATATGATATGGGTCAGTGAATCCTGAAATTTTTTACACCTCCAACATAGAAAAGCTGCGAGAACAACCCGGTCCCAGTCTCTCTGAAATGCTGTCAGGGTGGGACCTCCCGGATTCTGGAGGGCGGATGCCATGACTGAGAGGGCGTGCCCCCTGCATCCCAAAAGATGACACTGTTTGATTGAACGGGCCCAAAGTGTGCCAAACCTGTTGGCTCGTATCAGACACCACAGGAGATAGGTGACCCCTCAAATAACCGGACCCTATGCCATGTTTATCCCACTTCTGACGCATCCCTTTGTAAGGGGCGTGGTGGCTCAGCGGGTAAGACGCCAGGCTTGTCAATCGGAAGATCCCTAGTTCGGAGGTTCGAATCCCTAGTCCCACGTGACGGAGTGAGCTCCCGCACTCGCCCCAGCTCTTGCCAGCCTAGCAATTCGAAAGCATGCAAATGCAAGTAAATAAATAGGTACCACTTTGGTGGGAAGGTAACAGCGTTCCGCGCGTCATGCGGTCACATGACCACGGAAGCGTCTTCGGACAGCGCTGGCTCTTCAGCTAAGAAACGGAGATAAGCACCGGCCCCTAGAGTTGGACACGTCTGCACAAATGTGCGGGGGGAACCTTTACCTTCTTAAAGATTTCACAGATTTGATAGGAAAATCTCAGTGCAATTCTACTGAGATTTATAATGATTGTTTTGTTTTTATTGTCTTCCTCCAGAATAAACCCAGAGAAGTTAAAGGAAATTACAACAATCTTCTAATTGATAAAAGAAGTTCCCATAAATAATTTTTTAATTTAGTCTTGTTGCTTTAGGTAATACAGTGCAAAGTTAATGTTAAATAAAATCTTGTCTTAAAGTGGTTGTTATCCTGCAAATACTCAAGTAATATTTGTGTTTTTGTAGCTGCTTTATGCACATTTCTTATTTTTTTTTTGCTAGAATGGGAGAGCGGTTCGCCTGAGACACAATACATTTGCCAGCCTTCACGTTATCTGGGAGGATGTTTCTCATGAATACCTCTCCTTTGGTGGCCCTTCAGAGAAAATGGGAACCTTTTCCCCAATCAAGGAATTGCAGGTACCCGGTCTGTTTCTCAGAATCTGAAGAAGATCTTGCTAGAACAGCTGTAAATGCCAAAGTCCAGATGATCATAAACAATCTGCAAAGTGAAGAAGTGGCCTTGGGTGCTAGCAGTGAATATGGCTGCATCATGCAGAAGAAACAGAAGAGAACAAAAGATAGAGGACACAAATTTAGGAGGAATGACCAGGTGCTGCAGGAACATGTTAAGTACACCCTTCATAACTGCCCAGCAGACTCTGATGGAATGGACATGGAAGAGAGCATAGAGTTTGGACCCCTCTCCTTGAATTCTGACAGTGATGATTCTGTTGATAGAGATATAGAGGAAGCCATTCAAGAGCACCTGCGAAACAAGGGCCAGAACATTCCCCCATTGCCAAATAACACCACAAATTTGCCTGGTAAGGATGAATATCAACCTGTCCAAGAGGAATATCCTTCCCATGATGTGGCTTGTCATTTATGTCCTGCTGGTTGTGGTCCAGTCAGTGTGGCCCAGCAGTATGTCGTTCCTGATCACGTTGGAGATAATGTTGTCCAATGGGCTTCCTCCCCTTGTAGTGCGAGCAGCGATGACTCTTTCGAACAGAGCATAAAAGCTGAGATAGAACAATTCTTAAAGAAGAAGAAACAGCAAGCAACAAAGAAGATCACGAGGAGGAATAAGCAATTCCATCAGACAGTAGAGTTTCAAGAGAAGTTAGCTGTCAGTCAGAAAGGCAGCATTAAGAGAGGGAATCGAAATTCTTTAAAGCAAGGGGGCAAAGTGTACTTCCCAAAACAGCATCCTGAACTGCAAAGTATCGGCACGCCTAAATGCACGAGGTCAAAAACCACTGAGGAGCCTGCAGCCTTAGAAACGGAAAGGCAAACATACTTTTCAACTCCGACGGTTCATTATTCCTCTGTCCTGGAAGAAAGCAAAAGAAGTGGGAAGAGGCAGGTGCTTTGCAATGCCGGAAGAGAGGAAAGAGTCGAATGTATAGATTTATCTGATTCGAGCAGTGATGATGGGATTGAAGAAGCTATTCAGCGTTACCAGCTGGAGAAGATTAAAAAAGCTGCAGAGTCCAGAGCAGGCTATGTTTCTTTGCAGGAGGCAGAGAGTACCTCCCCAAGCCTGACGAGTGCTTTGCCAGCAGTCACTCAGAAAGCCCAGAGCTGCAGGAGGAAAGACACCAGCGCAAAGCCAGCAGTATTAAATGGGCCCGGTGCCGCTTGTAGTGATCTGGGAAAGAGCAGAAGCAATTCTCCTCCAGAAGACAGTTTTGCCAAATGCACAGTCACATTTCAGGCATCTTGTCGAGCAGACACTGCTGCCGAATTAATGTGTGCAGAAGCCATCCTAGATATCTCCAAAACTATTTTGCCTCCTCCCACAGCAAGTGATAACAAACTATTCACAACAAGTCCTTTCTTTTCTTCACAGAAAATGCTACCTTCCCAGCATGAAAGTGACAACAATACTGTGGACAGTGATGATAGCATCGAGCAAGAGATAAGAGCTTTCTTAGCTGTCAAAGCAAAGACTCAGCATTTGATAGCAAAATCCAGAGACGTCTCACACGCTTTCAAAATGCCTCCCTCTTTGGGACAGTCCAATGAGCAGACTCAGAGTTCCAAGCAAATGTTCCCCAAATGCTTAAAACTGCCACTGAATCACACAAAAAAACTTAAGAGGAAAAGTGAAATAGTCACCCAGAATGAGGACACACAATTGATCATCTCAGAGATGGACTATTTGGGTAAGAATCTTTCAAAACCCTCTGTAACCCAACTGAAAGATGAAAGAACTGGAACTGGAAATGTGGTTATATACCCAAAAGACACTCTAACGACTCTTAGTTCTATCAGTCTTGCAAGCCCTTTGTCTCATGCGCTTCATGGTTCTGGAAGTCTTGTAGAAAATATAACACGAGGTCAGCAGAAATATGGAGCAGATGATAAAAGCAGCTCATTTGATAGTGATGAGGATTTGGATACAGCTATCAAAGATCTCTTAAGATCCAAACGGAAGCTAAAGAAAAAATCCAAAGACCAAAGAGTTCACTGCAAAAAGAAAGTCAGATTTGGTGATGCTGAAATGCATATTTTTTATAAGAATGAGAGAGAGAGCCAATCCCAAACTCCCACCTTATTAAAAAAGTGTCTCGTAAGTTCCAGGAGAGACATTAGAGGGGGGAATGTAAGGAAAGGGCCCTCGAGAAAACCAAAAGGTACCATAGAGTTTGAACTTGAATGTAAAAAGGAATACCAGACCAAACCAGTTTCCGGAGCTGAAATCCAGGAGGCCACAAAGACTCATCCGTGTCTGTGGGCTGTGACGTCCTTGGCGGATGACAGCAGTTCCATAGATAGTGATGACAGCATTGAGCAAGAAATCCGGAAGTTCTTGGCAGAAAAGGCTAAAGCCTCCACAAGGGCCGGGGTGTTACCAGATGCTGGTGGAGTTGCTGAGACCTTGGGGGCTGGAAGGCCCCGGGCTGCTCTGTCGAAGCCAAAGTGGCAGTTCCTCGGGCGTGGAGGCAGTGCCTCGCAGAGAGAGGATAAAAAGATGGAGAGGTTGGACCCCCCAGTTCCTGAGCCGAGCAGCCGTCTGAGATGCACAGGAGAGACCGAAGGAAACGCATCTCGCCCCAGTGAACAAGTCGGATCGTTCGTGGATGATGGGGGCAGCCAGGCTCCAGTGGCAAACCCACAAACTCTGGAAACAAAGCGGATTGAGCTACCTGTAAAAAGAGCTGCAGTCCAAAGAGAGGACATTTGGGGTGACAGGCTTGATCGAAGGGCCCTTTCATCTGGGAAGGGCAGAGTGGAGAGTTGTAAATGGCAAGATTATTTAAAGACCATGCCCTCTTTCAAAAGGAAGAGCTCATATGAATTCAAAATATCCAGCAAATTTCTAGCAGGTCTCAAAGGCGGTGGGAATAAGAAGAAATCTGTGCTTTTGGGGAAAAGACAGGGCATCAACCTTTCTTTGCTCAAGAAGCATGGAGGTATCTTGGCAGCAAATTTGTTTGGTGAGAGGTCTCTGCCCAAAGAGATTGTGGGTTCCGGAAGTGAGGCAGGAATAAGAGAAGCAGGTCAGGGTCCTGGGTTCCAGGCAGGAAGTTTGCATCCCTGCAGACAGGAAGGGGATGGAAGTACCCAGGAGACCACCGTGTCTAACGAAGTGGTAAACTTGGCCAAACCTCATCCTGTGGAAGGGCACAGTGTAGATTCCAGCCAAAGCCTCGCTTTGCAAGAGCCTGGCATAGAGGAGACCAGAGAGGCCACGGTTAGCCCAGGGGTAGCACAGGTTGAAGTCCCTGTGAGGGAGGGAAAAATCCTGGAGTACAGCAGCAGCTGGGCAAAGTGTAAGGTTCTGGACAGCCCTTGCAATTTATCTCTGAAAGGGGAAGCGGTCAGCCAAGGTAGGGTAGCAGAGGAACAGACCCAGAAGCTTCTAGAGGGGCGTTCTGCAGAGTTTACAGGTGGCCGATGGGAGAATACACACCCTGTCTCCTGAAAACAAAAGGATTCCAGTTTACAAGTCCTTTTTATTTTACAGCATTGGCTTTTTAAAAGGCAACTAAAACAAAAGTTGTGTTCTTCGTTAAAACTTCTCACAAGAGGCTTAATATCTGTTGGAAGAGATGACATACAAAGAGTGATTCAAGTGCCAGTTGCATTAGTAGCTTGGATCAGTCCATTCGTAGTGAGAAGTGTGTACTTATGGAAATAAACACCTCTTGTCACAGAGATTAATCCATCTGTGTTAGAGAAAACATAACGATGGCAAAGCAGCCAAAGTGATCCTATTTTAGAGATCCTGAGACTGAAAGGAGAGGCAGCGAATACAGAGGTACTATCCATGATGCCCACACTTACAAAGAAATACATCTCCAATTACACCTATCCAGGTTTTATTTTCTCTTGATAAGAATGATTCCTTTATATGAAAAGGGTGATGCTTTAAGGAAATCTTTATGTGACTTTTTATACAGCATGCTTAACTGCAGCTGTTGTAGTTAGTAGGATTTTTCATAGCAGATGATTAAGGTCACTGTGTTTTCAGGCTGTTTTCTGGTGAGCCTTCCAGGTCTGTGGGACTCTGTTCCCCCTCTACCTCGCCTTCATGTCCCCAGGCTGCAAGGTTTTGGGAAACAGGGTTATTATGGGGCTGGTTCAACAAAAGAGCAGAAGGTTGGAGAAGGATGCTCAAACTGAAGTCCTCTCTGTCCCTCTTAAGCGTTTATCAGCGGTGAAGAGAATTTTAAAAAGATGCAGAACAGTGAAATCTGTTATAAATGGGCCAGTCAAAAAAAAAATCTTTTTTTTTAAAATAATGTGTTTTTATAATTGAAACTCATAGAGGGTTTTTTTAAAAAAAAAAAACGCATAGAGGCCATTCTTCTGTTCTTTGTCCGGCTTTGTCCCCCCCTCCCCATTTTTCCTTCCTTCCTTGTTCATGGAGTTGCCAGGCTGGCTCCTTTGTCCCAGTCCAGAGGGTTGCACAGGAACTCTCCGGCCTGCCGTCTGCGCTCCCTGGGCCCAATAAAACAAAGGGACTGGCAAACAGCTGCGTTTCTGCTGGAGGGCCTTCGGGGAGGAGAATTTACAAGGGCTTGGTTGTATTTGCCACTCTTCGACTTGGTGCTTCTGGAAACTCCTTCCGTTCAAAATAATGGGCATCCTCAATAATGCCAAAGTCTGGAGGCACTCTTTTTCTTTCAGATTCTTAAAAAAAACAAAAAAACTTGAGGTTATTTCTGGCTGGATCACTGAAGGGTAAATGTGGGGGTAGAAGAGCAGCCTTAATTCCAATTGAAATTTAATCTGATCTTTTTCTAGTGGCATTTTTTTCTGTTAATGCTGCTTTTATAGGACTGAAGTCCTGTGAATATCCAGTTAGCCTGTTTCTTCTCTGTGTGAACCCTACTGGATGTTCCTTACACCTACATTCTTGGGGACTGGGTGTGTGTCGGAGCCTTTGTATTCATCTCCTGTTGAATTTCAATACTTTGTAGCTTGTAATTTCAATGCTCTTTGATTGAAGATGCACTTTTTAAATTAAGAAAACTTGTTTTGTATATAAAAAACTCTGTACGTTCGTACATTTATAAGATTTAATAAAATGGATTCAGATCATGAACCGTGATCCAAAACCTATTTTTACTTTTCTGTCATATATTTTAAGGATAGATTCACAGCTCTGGGAGGCTTATTCTTGGAATGTCCGTGCTCCAAAGTGGCATCCAGTGATTTTATTCTTCAAGCAGTGGCTGGCTGTCGATTGAATTTGAAATTCTGCACTAAGCTGCTGGTTGGTCCTGCTTGCTCTGGTGACATCAGCACATCATCTATCACGGGCCACGGCCTGTTAGGAACTGGGCCGCAGGGCTCCCGCTTGCAAACCCCGCCCCCTTCCACGCAATTAGCTGCCGCCCGCAAACCCTGCCCCTGGTGCTTGTGATTGGCTCCCGCCCGCAAATCCCGTCCCCCCGGTCCGTGGAAATCCTGGAAACCCCGTCCCCCCGGTCCGCAGAAAAATCGTCTTTTGAAACCGGTCCCTGGCGCCAAAAAGGTTGGTGACCCCTGATCTATCACACTCCCTGCAACCCTCACAGGCCAGAAACTTTTAACAAAAAAAAAAGGGAAAAAATGCCCACCTCTGCTTTAGGGTACCTGGATAGGGCCCCCGAGAAGGAAAAGTCTTTCCAAAACGTGGGATATTGAGGAAAATATACACTGCTCCTTACTTCTTTCTTTCTTCTCACCTGGGAAGACATGGGTGGGATTCTCTTTGGTCCAACCAGAGAGGAGCAAAAGTGATTTTACGGGGAACCAAAGATTGATCCTGCAAGAATGAATCTCGGCTTCATGAAACCAGTACCCTGTAGAAAGGTTTCACTCTTATGCTATGCCCCAATTTTGATAAATGTCATTTGTTGAACAAACCTCCATTGTCTGGATTCAGGGTTGGCAAACCACAGTGGCTAAGCCACAAAAAAGTTGAGCATATAACAGCTTTGCTGTGATATTGAACCCACTGCACTTTTGCTGGCAAGCCCACTGCACTAAGCTGTAGTTTGTGGAATAAGTAGCTATTGTGTCAGTGGTAGGCGTTCTTGCCACTTGCCTCCATATCCTTCACACTGGATGCTTTTCTTAATACTGGTTTGTAAAGGGTCACACACGTATGCATGCTTATTTCGACCCTTATTTTTCAACTAAGAGAAATTGATAGTTTAGAAGTGGTTGATAAAATTGCTTCAGGTTCAACATTAGAGAGGTAAAGTTGATGATAAGGCTATTGCACAATACTGTATTGGGAGCTCTCAGTGCACATCTGCACAACTCTATCTTCAGAGCTTGACCAGTCAGGAACCAGTGTGGAGTTTTCCTCCTTTTCAAATATTACATTTAGTGTATACAAGCTTTTCCTAATTGATACTGTTAAATCCAAGCCTCATAGTACTTCTGCTACGATGTCCCAAGCAGCCTGTTTTTGAAGTTCTCCACATCTCTGAAGTATTTCCTAGTTTAACTATGTTTGACCTACTGTCCAAATTACTTGGAAGATGTAAAAATAAATCCATAGCTTAACATTTCTTATCAAAGGCTGAAATTGTTGTATTTAGTTTTTTATTGACCCAACATGGAAATGTTTAATTACACACAGAGCCAGGGTCACAATTATGTTTTCCGGTCCCCAGATTTTTCGAGCGGTGGCCTCCTATCTTGCAGATCTCCTTTTTGCCCTATGAGGAAATTAAACCATTCTAGCCGAATCGTTAGGAGTTTCCTGATGGCCAAAACAGTTAAGCAGTGGAAGTTCTGCTCAGAACAGAGAGGGATTCCTCTTTGCTGGAGGTTTTCAAAAGGGGGCTGGAGTGAGTCACCTCTCAGGAGATGGTTTCTGCTCTAGGCAGGCGTTTGCCTAGGTAACTTGGTCTTGCCAACTTTAGAGTCTACGGTTGTGTGATTCTTGCAGTTCCACCACAGATAATTGCTGATTCTGCAGCAGCATTCAGACATTCCCTGGCTCTAGATGTAGCAGAATGCCGTTTTCATAGGATGCTTGTTTGAGCTCTGCAGAAAAGAAAGTCTATTTTTTTTAATTTTTATTTTTATCCCGCCTTTATTGTTTTTATAAATAACTCAAGGCGGCGAACATATTTGATAGAAGACAGCCACAAACAGTGGCTATTATAAATGCCCCCACAATTTACTGAAGTTCACAAACTTGTCCATGGTCACCAGTCCCCCAGCTTTTTCCTTCATGTGTGTTGGGTACATTCAGAGAACCCCACTTGGCATCAAAGCTGTTGAAGCAGGAACACCACTGCTTCTTCCAGCAGGCCCCTCAGTACTGGATCGATTTTACAGTGGTGTTTGCCCACTCTTGCCCCCTTCTGGGCAACCCAAGCAGCAGCTCAGACATCACTCTTAACTATAAAACACAGTGAACAGGGCGTGGTGGCTCAGCAGGTAAGACGCCAGGCTTGTCGATCGGAAGATCGCAATTTTGGCAGTTTGAGACCCTAGCCCCGCATGATGGAGTGAGCTCCCGCACTCGCCCCAGCTCTTGCCGACCTAGCAATTCGAAAGCATGCAAATGCAAGTAGATGAATAGGTACCACTTTGGTGGGAAGGTAACCGCGTTCCGCGTGCATCATGCCGGCCACACGACCGTGGAAGCGTCTTTGGACAATGCTGGCTCTTCGGCTAAGAAACGGAGATGAGCACCGGCCCCTAGAGTCGGACACGACTGCACAAATGTGCGGGGAGAACCTTTACCTTTTTACAGTGAACATGTCTGGTTTCTCAGCCTGTTTGAAAATCAGTGCTTTTAATTTGGGGTTATATGAATTTGCTTCTTTGATACTGTGGGTTTTATGTTCTGTTTTTTTAAATTTTATTTATTTTTAGAAAGCTGCCAAAAATGGTCATAATGAAATGCATAGTGTTTCGATCTGTGTTGCTTTTCAGTTGCCAATTAATTTAGCCTCATAGTCTTTGGCCAACTAAAAACACGGGCTCGGCTTTTCCCTGGTACAGAGAAGGATGGACGGAACACACAGGCAGCCCAGAACAGAAGATACAGAGAGAAATTAATTGTTCATTTCTTCTATTTTTTTCCAGGAAGGAAAAGAAAATTGGCATGACAAACTGCAACTCTGGAAGAAAAGCAGTAGCAGAGAAACTAAAGGATTCCAATTCCTGTTCTCATTTGCAACTGTCAATTGGATTTTGCCCACTGCAATTTAGTGCAGCTAATTCTGCTTTTCAGGAAATAAAAGGACAGAAACCAGTGGATTTACCCCACCCCTTCCCAATAATTTAAGTCTTTTGTTGTGCAGATTCTTCATTGTTACAAATGGCATTCTTTTAAAGAGTTTTGTAGGCCAGTGATTCTTCTTGTGTAAAGTTTACATTTTGAAATCATGCTGGCAAAGCACCTTGGAATCAGCCTGGTTCCTCTGCTTTGATAGAGATTTGGTGGGAACCTGTTGCAATGCAAGCCACCTGGACGGCCAACCACTGTGCTTTTTCAGGTCGAGATTCTTCCAAATTGCCTGACTTCCGAAGCCCCCTCATTCACCCTATGTTGCTTTTCCCCAGCATTTGTGCGAAAGCAACATTTCCCTTTCCTTGATAATCATATGGTTTTTCTGGAGGATGATGGCAGCAGAAAATCACTCATTTTCACAAGTTTGAAAAATGTTCTGTTTGCAGCCACTGTATCACTTAAAATAATAAAAGATTCTTTTTCTGAGTGAGCAGAATTGTATTCAATACAGTTTCCCCTTGGTAGCAAAGTGAATGTTCTCTTCAAGAATCTTTCAAGACAGAAATGGATTGTTCCTATATATGACCAGCGATAGTTTTGCTCATAAAAAGAAATGCCCATTACTAGATTATAGTTATCTATTATTTATTATATTTTAATCTACCTAATAACCAAGTTCTCTGGGCAACTGATCTGGTGATTTCAAACATGAAAACAGTAAAATAACTTTTCAAAATGCATAACGCATGCATTAGCAACCACAAGGGAGGAGGTGTGCTTTCAGCAGACTTAAGGCTGGCCCCATCCCCAACAGCCGCATCCTGGATGGTTCATTCAGTGAGACTTGTGTCTGGAGAAAGGCAACTTCAAGTGGGCTGAGGGTGGGGGAGGTGATGTCACGAGGACACACCCTTTTGCAACTATTAACAAGGAGTCTATACCATAGTACACAGCTTTCCAAACTGTGTCACGACACAATACTGTGTCGCCTGTGGGGCCGGGTGTGTCGCGTCAAAACCTGGAAGTGCTGATGGTATGCTGCCACGTGCCACACGCACAGCGGCGGGCCATCAGCGCTTCCGGGTTTTCGCACAGCACACAAGGACACCGCTGCAGCCACTGCTGCGGCGCACAAAAATCTGAAAGCGCCGCAGCAGCGGCGGTGCACAAAACCCCAAAAGCACGGAGGCACTTCCGGGTTTTTGCACGCTGCAGCAGCGCTTCCAGGTTTTCTTGTGCACCACCATTGGTGTGTCGCCATGGGAAAAGTTTGGAAAGCCCTGCCATAGTAACTGGGACATGAGGATGAGCCCCAAGAAAGGACTGTGCTTCAAATAAGGCAAGATGATGGAGAAGCTGTTCAACCACGCATGCAACTCACCTTTCACAACCCTCTTCCAGAGTTATAGGATTGGAATGTTGTTTGCAAATTCCCAGGGTGGAATAGCAGAGTATCAACATTACAGATACAGCATATTCCACAGCACCTTTCAGTCTGGTGAAAAGATGATAATGGACGATCCTCAACTATATTTATTACACAGGAGTGACGGTTGCGAGTATGTTTGAAATATGTTATCTCTAGAGCCTCCCAAACGTTGCACAGAAATTAGTTTCGCTGGCCCAAGAGCAACCAGGAGATTTCTCGTATAGGGATTGCTTTTGCTTTGGCACCTAAATATAGCCTCAGCTCTCATCTATATATCAGAGGGCCCAGGGGACTTCTGGGCAACCCACGCAGCAGCTCAGGAAAGCAGCTAATTCCTCACTCGCCCAAGACCTCCTTTCGGTCCTGACTGTTGCAATCACAAAACCCT
The DNA here is from genome assembly GCA_023362775.1 of Charina bottae. NCBI lineage: Eukaryota > Metazoa > Chordata > Lepidosauria > Squamata > Charinaidae > Charina > Charina bottae. Next base: position 3,116,717 of record JALMGJ010000046.1, on the reverse strand, counting down.
AACTGGGCCCAAGTCCTGGGGGATGAGCGCAATCCCCGTTTGGAGCACACCCAGTTGGGGTGCAGACGGACCATCCTCCTTGCACCCCCCTCAGTGAGCTTATCGGACATGGCAGCAAGCAGAGATCCTCCCTTTTCGGTCTTAATGAGTCCCGCATCCCGTAATGAGCCTCAGAGGGACGCTGGAAGGGCTCGGCCCTCAGCGTCCGTGTTGTGCTCTCTCAATCTTTTAAAAGAGCAGAGCAGAGACTCGCTGTCGCCTTAGCATGCTGACGTGCCCCTGCAACAGAGACGGCCAGAAAGCCAGAGGTGCCCCACGAAACCTCCAGAAGTTGTTAGGAAAAAATTAATATTTAAAGAGGAAATTACTAAAAAGAAGAAGAATTAAAAGAGTATGTTTAATTCAATTTAAACGTAAATATTAAGGCTGTGGAGCACTTTGGATGAAAAGGCCAAAAAAAGCACTTTGGAGCACGGGAGGTGCACACTAATATTCTGACCCAAAGTGGGAAAGATGCTTCGGAGGGGGTGTGGGCGAGCGCTCTGCCTTTTCTTGGGCTCTCACAGTAGAAACGTGTACTTGAGTTTTGGGGTGCCCACGGGATGCAACAAGGTGTCCACACCCTGTCACTGCCTCCTAAGGGCAGTGAGTGCCCCCCCGCCCCCCCAGGAAGGTTTTCCATTTCAGATCCAAAAAGCTGCCCACCGTTCCTTAAAGCAGACGCATCTTTTCCTGGGGTCGGGCTGCTGCTGTTGCTGCGTAGGTCATCCATGTAATCCTGGGAGAAGGTGCACTTGGTTTAACAAACTGCAGGCAGGGGCCACATGTACATCCAACAACTCCCAGCATTCCCGTTCGGCTTCATACCTGAAGCACTGCACATCCCTAGTAAATGTATTACAGTATCAAATTCAGATTTTCTCCTTCCCCCACTCACTTCTTTTTGGACTGCAGGCCCCGGCGGATCACTCAAAGACCAGTACAGCTCCCTACCCAGCGAAAGCCGCTGCACTTGCCACAGAATTAGGAAACTGCCTTGGACATAGTTATAATATAGCCCTGGTCGGTCCAGCTCAGCCTTTCTCCCTTGACTGACAGAGCCCGCCTGGAAACTTTCAGAGCAGTGGGATCTTTGACAGGCAAAGTAGGTCTTCCCCTAATTTTGAAAACAGGCACCATGGACACGGCAATTCCCAACATTTTTATGGCAGATAGTGTTGCTCTAACGTGGTCAACCTATTAAGAAAGATGCTAAAACAGTTTGCAACCTACAAGCCGGTGTGACCTTATGGAATCGTGTAGGAGCATCTTGGGAGTCTCTCTGGTGCAAGTCATGTATAGTAGGCACGGCACATACTTGAAAGGAAATTTCCAAGGGAGGGGAGCATTGGAAACATTTCTTCATCTTCTCATTAGAACAGTAAAAAGCTAAAGGAGAGAGGGATGTCGTCTGGTGCCCCTCACTCGCAAAGGGAGGGTCCTCCAATTCGGTAACTGGGGTGGAAGTTGAGGGTGTCCAAGTAAGTGATGAAGTTGTCAGGGCCAGTCACGTAGCTTTTTTCCATGGCAGTGTTGATTCCAGTGTTCCTGTACATGCCAAACTTGATGAAATTATTAGAGAAGGTGTGTGGACTGACATGGAAGCTGGTCTGTGAGGAAGAAAAGAGGAAGACAGCCTTTAGTTATTTGGAAAGAGGCCAACCAGGCCATCTCGAGAATCATGAAGCCGGGGATCACTTCCAGGAGCCACGTGAGGACCAGGTCTGCCTCACTGCTAGTGCAAGAATTCCCAAAGGGGTACAAGAACCTGGAGCATCCATCCAAGTATAACGACCTTGTGTTCGTGGGCTGCTCAAGTGCCAATTTGTGAGGGTGAGCCTAACCTAAAAGAGCCTGGATGGGGCTGTGAAGAGCTTGGACTCAGACCAGGAGACCCAGGTGCAAATCCCTCCTCAGCCACGTGAGCTCCCTCCGGGACCTTGGGCCAGCCACCACCTCTCAGCCCAACTTACCTCACTGGAGACAAAACGGAAGAGGACCTACCCCCTGGCAGATGCTTAGAAACAGATGTCAAGGACTGAACAGAGGATGCACTTTCAGCATGTCTAGTCAGCCTAGTCAGACAATGTTGTGTCAGAGCCACTTCGAGTTAGTCAAGCGCCATCAAGTTCCTCCTCCTTCTCGAGGCCAAAGCTACATTCCTCCACATGACGGAGGCTTCCCAAACCTGGAGCCCTCAAGCCTGCTGAGCCAATCGTTCTCAGCCAGCCGGTTCACTGGAGCCCGTTTTGATCCTTTTATGTGTTGGCCCCAGAAACCATGATTAAGGCTCCCCAATGAATATATGGCTAGCTGGTTCAGGTGTTTCTTCAAGGCCATACTGAAGTCCCTTGATACACACTGGCCTCCAAGGTTGGGACAACTGTCATTCTGAAGCCAGGCAAAGCGCCTCGCTCTCCCTCCCCTGCCCAATTGCGTGAGTAGATTTCTTGCAAAGATCCTACCGTGTGAAGCCAGACTGTCCCATCTATAATTTCTATAATATTATATTCTACCTTTCCTATATTCGGAGGGCTTGGCGGGGTTCTCCTGACCTTTCCCCCCACAATATAAGAATGTAGGCTCATAGCGGAGTTCACAGAAAACAGTAAAAGGTAAAGGTTCCCCCCGCACATTTGTGCAGCCGTGTCCAACTCTAGGGGCCGGTGCTCATCTCCGTTTGTTAGCCGAAGAGCTCCGCAGTCATGTGGCCGGCATGACGCACGCGGAATGCTGTTACCTTCCCACCAAAGTGGTACTGATTCATCTACTTGCATTTGCATGCTTTCGAATTGCTAGGTTGGCAAGAGCTGGGGCGAGTGCGGGAGCTCCCTCCGTCACGCGGGGCTAGGGTCTTGAACCTCAGAACTTGCGATCTTCCGATCGACAAGCCTGGCGTCTTACCCGCTGAGCCACCACGCCCCTTACAGAAAACAGTAAAGCTAAAATAAGACTAGGGAATTTGAGGTGTACCAAATTGTAGGAACCTGGCCCTAGAACACAACTGCTTGCGTTCACATAACATGCCATGCCCAACCAAATACATCAGAAGGTAGTTTATTTCCTCACTGAACCAGTTCATTTACTTCCTGATCAGGAACCAACCAGCATAATATTCAGATCTCATTACTGACCGGCATCTCATGAACTGTTGGTGCTTTCCCTCCATAATCCATGTTGGTTGTCCTGAAGAATGGATTGCGCTCTTTCACTCTGAAATGACAACAACCAATCATCCTCAGCCAGGTTAGCATTTTCCCTCCTTCCCCCTGCTGCTCCTCTTTATTTTGGAAATAAATAATTCACATCCACTTCCTTTTCTTCTTCTTCTTCTTCTTCTTCTTCTTCTTCTTCTTCTTCTTCTTCTTCTTCAGAAAAAGCTTTTCTTCCTTGAAGGAACCAGTTTCACAGTCATGTTTGTATTCACACATTACATAAGCCAGAGCTTTCCAAACTGTGTGTCGCGACACAAAAGTGTGTCGCCACACACAGTCTGGTGTGTCGCCACACAACCCGGAAGTGCTGATCATCATTACACTGATCATCATCAGCGCTTCCGGGTTTTCCTGCGGCGACACGGGAAAAACTTTGGAAAGCCCTGACATAAGCCTTCAACAGGCAAACCATGTTAGCGCTATGTCTGAACCTGTGTTCTGTAACCAGTTTGCAAGCCATTTCCTGTACATCTTACCCCTTAAACCGCTCCCCCCCCCAACAAAAAAGGCCCAACTTTTCCAGCCTCACTTACTCTAGTGAGCACTCAGGTGGCTGCAAGTGGGCTGTCCTCCCCTGCCATAAACTATGGTTTACCGACCACAGTGGCTGGGTTTCCAAATCAGGCTTAGCCAACACCCATCAGAGCCCCCTCTCCGCTCACGGCAAGGACCCTATCCCTTGGCGCATCAGGTCGGCAGCTTGGCGCGCATCAGGGCTGAACCGGACCGACGAAGAGCCTCCTGCCACGGAGAGGCACCCGAAAGCCTCCCGCGGATCTTGCTAGCTGCGTGTTCAACCTGCTTCTCCAAGCTGGTGCTCCAACGGGGTCCGGCACTTCGTGGGGGCTGGCTGCCCAGTCCACTCACCTGTAACCTCGGAACCATCCTGGGTGGTTGAACCGGGCAGGTAAGTCCTCACTCACTCGGTAGTGATCGCTGGTTCTCTGGGCTGCGCTCCCTTCGTCCGCCATGCGCGAGGCAGCGGATGCTTCCGGCCCGGGCTCTTCCAGGGACATGGAGACGGGCGGGGGGCTCGGAGCAACGCCCCTCTGCTCAGGAGAAGAGAAGACCCCGTGGGAGAGGGCGTCTGGACCTCGCGGGTGTCCAAGACTGGCTTTGCCTGGAAACAAACCCCAGGTTGCTAGGAAACAGCTCGAGGAATCCGGCGCAATTAAAGCAACAGCAGCTTCCACGCAGCATCCGTCCCTGAAACGCAACCGGGACTGCCCAGCCCTGTCCGGAGCGGGGGAGGCAGGCCGAATCCACCCCTTCTCCGAGTTGGCAAACGACTCGGCACCTGGCGCAAACGCTGCGCGAGGAAGGCAGCCTCCTTTAGGGAGCAGGAAACGAAACCATCACAGGAGACCCAAAGGTGAAAGGTTCTTTTGGTGCTGAAAGCTATCAGCAGAATGACCCCCCTTTTCCCCAGGATCCAAGGATACCCCGGATTCCAGGACTAGGTCTGTTCTGTTCTGTTCCCTCCTTCCTCCTCCTCCTCTTTGCACAAATTGAGGCCCAGAGGTGTTTGCTGCCCCCCCAAAGTCTTACCACAGCCCCCAACACCTCCCAAAGTTACCTGAAAATTGTAATTTTTAACATGACCAACAATGACAACATGGAGGGGGAGTAACTGTATTAACTGTATTTAACTGAAAATAATTCAATTTAAATTGATCAGATTTAGCTCTTCTTGCTCTGCCCCATTCTGTGTCCTTTGGGTCCCCCAGTGCCCCCTTTGAACACGAGGATTCAAGACTGCGTAATGTCTCTCCTTTTGGTGGTGGGGAACAAGAGGCAGCCCATTCTCGCTGATGGTTACCGATGAATGAATCCAGGCCTTTAAAGGCCGAAATATCTCTTTTCCGAGTCTGCAGCAGGTTTGTGGTCCACTTAGCCCATTCCTGCAGCCATCACCCAAACAGGTGAGTTCAAAATAAGCTTTTCTTCTGCTAACTAGGCCACAACCCGGAAGCGGTAGCGGGGGTGTGCACGGCGGCAGCAGCGGGGCGCCATCAGTGTGTCGTCAACGGCGGCACTTTAGAAAGCACTGACTTAGGGTGTTGCATCATCCTAACAGCTGTGTTCTGCAATTATGATGCATTCGATAGCCCAGAACTTTCCAAACTGTGTTTGGGGTCGGCTGCAGTGTCTGGGTGTCGCAGCTCCTGCTGCCTCCGAGCCCTGGCAGGATTCCACGCAGGTCCTAGTGCAGAGCTTTCCAAACTGTGTCGCGACACAAAAGTGTGTCGCCTGCGGGGCCCAGATGTGTCACGTCAAAACCCAGAAGCGCTTCTGGTGCGCCATCAGCGCTTCCGGGTTTTCCTGCAGTGACACACCAACGGCGGCGCGCGAAAATCCGAAAGCGCCGCAAACATGGCGGCACGCAAAAACTGAAAGCGGCAGCAGCGCTTCCGGGTTTTTGCGCGCTGCGGCAACAGCGGCACTTCCGGGTTTTCCCGCAGGAAAGCCCTGTCCTAGTGCCTGCCTGGTGCCTTGCTGCCTCCAAACCTGCCCTGCCAGGATTCCACGCAGGTCCTAGTGCCTGCCTTGTGCCCTGCTGTAAGTGTGTCGTGAAATGATGCCCTGCTGTAAGAGTGTGTCGCGAAATGATGCATGTCTAAAAAGTGTGTCACCCACATGAAGAGATTGGAAAGCTCTGCTATAGCCCATTGTCAGAACCCCCAAATAGTCGTTTATTCAACCATTGCTAACAAACCATAGTTCACATGATATATAATTTAATTTATTAAATTTAGGCATCACCTAACTCCAAATGACTCCAGACAATTCACAGTATAACAAAGAAAATAAAATATGAAACATAATTAGCAAAAAACCAAGTAAGTAAAAGCAGATAAAAAACAAAATGGTGAATCTGGCCAACAATGGAAGTCCAGGTACTGCACTTTTTAATTTTTTTTATTTTTATTTAACATTCTCAACATGCACAAGTATCAAAACAGTCTTTAAACTTAAAGAAAAAATAATAATAGAAAAAAAAATAGAAACAAACACATACAAAAATGGAAATGAAACAACCCCACATACAAACAGAAAGAAAAGAAAAAGAGAAAAAAAATCTACCTTATATTTTATACTTAGTTATTGGTTTACTGTACTAATAAATACATGACTATAATGTAATTAGTACAAAATATTGTAAAATATCAGACTCTGTACCATGGTAACACATATTGCTCCATCCTTTGATTACGTAGTAGAAAATATTGCCTTTTCCACAACAGACAGATCACACATTTTCAACAACCGTTCCTTAACATCTGAAATAATATCACATTTTCAATTTCTCAATATGTTTCTTTTAGTCACACACCCCCATCTAACCATAATTCCTGATAAACAGTCAGATTCCAAAGCTTTGGTATATATTTAAAATTTAAAGAGTTTTCCATAAATCTGCTTATATACATTAATGCACTATCCCCAAAAGATACCAAATGATCATACAACCATATTTATTTATTTATTTATCGTATTTATACCCCGCCTATCCCCTCCCTATCGGAGGACTCTAGGCGGCTTACATACATTGTATTTCATATATTTATACATATTATATATCATACATTTTAAGCCGCGCGCTAAGGGAAGGGGTAAGGGAACCGACTCTTTCGTGGGTATTGGACTACATGTCCCAGAATACCTTGCTTCGGAGCCGGATGCTGACGTCCTGGATGTTGCTGTTTCGGGATCCGTCGTCTCCGCCGCCATTCACGAGATCTTCTTCGTTCGGTGGGCGACCCCCGACAGGACGCCAGCATATTCTCCCACTTAAGGTGGTACCCATTTATCTACTTGCAAAGCTTTCGAACTGTTGGGTTGACAGGAGCTGGGACAAGTAACGAGAGCTAACCTCGTTATGTGGGGATTCGAACTGCCGACCTTCCGATCGGCAGTCTACAGCTCAGCGGTTTAACCCGCTGAGCCACCGCGTCCCATATCATATGGGCCAGTGAATTTTTTACACCTCCAACATAGAAAAGCTGCGAGAACAACCCGGTCCCAATCCCTCTGAAACGCTGTCAGGGTGGGACCTCCCGGATTCTGGATGGGTGCCATGACCGAGAGGGCGTGCCCCCTGCGTCCCAAAAGATGACGCTGTTTGATTGAAGGGACCCAAAGTGTGCCAAACCTGTTGGCTCATATCAGACACCACGGGAGATAGGTGACCCCTCAAATAACCGGGCCCTGTGCCATGTAGGGATTTATAGGTCATAACCAGCATCTTGAATCGCATTCTGAAGCACACTGGCAAACAGTGCAGCCCGCAGAGCAGAGGTGTCACACGGGCATCCCGAGCCAAGCCCATCACTGCCCACACTGCTGCATTCTGGACCAGCTGTGATATCCCTCAGTGTCAGAATTCCCAATCAAGAAATCCCTCAATCAAGAAATTAAAGGATTCATTTATTCAGGATTAGTACACTTCAGGCCAAGAGAAGCCTCAAATAACGTTTTTCGCGCCTGAACAGTATTATCAAAAGAAACATCTCTCTGACATCAACCAGAGTCCAGCCATAACAATCCAGTTCCCACTCCAAGAATCCCCCCTCCCTACAGAATGTCCGCTGGAAGAACAGGTGCTGATCAGTTCTCGCCAAGCGATGCAAAAATGCGAAGAGGGAAACCTCTTGAAGCAAAATAGTGCAGACCAGCAAATTACACATGTAGAACAGTCAGAAGCATGGCAGACGAGCATGCGAGGCTGACACCAGCTGAGACTTCCACGTGATCTTCAAGGGCAGCCCCATGTAGAGCGTGTTGCCACAAGGGAGCCACGAGGTGAGGGCGTGAGTGACTGTCTGAAGGGCCAATCCAGGAAGGGGCGCAACTGGCGCACTGGGTGGAGCTGGGCAAAGGCCTTCTTGGCCATAGCTGCCACCTGCTCACCAAGCAGGCACTGAGAGTCCAAGAAGACCCCCAGGTTGTGCACCACCCTTGAAAGGGCAAGTGTAACCCCACCCGAGGCCAAAGCTGGGATCTCCCCAGAGCTGAGCAGCCCAACAGCCACAGCCAGCCAGTGGTGGCACGACTGAGCTGGAGGTTCCCTCCCCATCCAAACTTGCACAGCCTCCAGGCACCGGGACAGGGCTTTGACAAACTTACTCAGTTGGCTAGGGGTCAAAATACAGTATATAATTGGGTATCAAAATAACCCCAAACCTGCAGATAGATGTTAAATGTTTAACATATAGATCAGGGCTTTCCAAACTTTTGCCCACAAAAACCCGGAAGCACTGCGGCCAGTGCGGCGCAAAACTTCCGGGTTGCCGCCGCAACGGCAGCGGCTGCCCCTTCGAAAGGGCAGGCTCCGGGAACCCCGAAAATGCCCTCGGTTCCGGCAGGGAGGCGAAAAGCCTCGCTGCGCGCACGTTGCTGAGCTTTCCGCCGCTCAGCTGATGCACGGGGAGAATTTCCACCCCGGCCCCCATCAGCTGTGCCAGGAATCCTGGCAGCGTGCGCGCACGGCGAGGCTTTTCACCTCCCTGCCGGAACCGAGGGCATTTTCGGGGTCCCTGGAGTCTGCCCTTTTGAAGGGGCAGCGCCGCTGCTGCCGCTGCCCCTTCAAAAGGGCAGGCTCCGGGGACACAGTATTGTGTCGCGACACAGAGTTTGGAAAGCCCTGATATGTTAAATAAGAGAGTGCTGAACTGAGAATCCTAGGGAGTGACGACACTAACTGGGGAGGGAGGGAGGAAGGGAGGGAGGAAACCACTGCAGAGCTGTACCCCCAATTCCTAGCCCCTGGAACTGATCCAGAAGGCTACTGGGGTCAACAGTATTGAAAGCTGCCTAGAGATCAAGATGTGCCACCTCCATCCTGGCTTCACCACAGATCAAGGGCGACCAAGGCTGTCCTCCATTGAATCCCCGCCTGAAACAGGCTGAGATGAACTGCTTCCAGGGTCCTCAACAGATGCAGTCCGACCACCTTCTTAACGACCTTCCCTAAAAAGGGGGGAAGGTTGGAGATGGGACTATCTGTTGGTCCAAGGCAGCCTCTTGAGAAGGACAGAGGCGCCCGCTCCCGCAAAGAGGCTTCTGCCCCACAAGGAACTCAACCCCCCCTCGGCTGCACCTGCCCGAGCCCTTGGCGGCCTCCAAGGGGGCAGACCCTGCCGAGGAAGAACAGCAGGCCCCTCCTCCCCCCATGGGGAGATCACGCTCCCCAGAGAGGAAAGGGGCCAAGACGGCGACAGCCCCAGCCCCAAAGAGAGCCCACCAGGGAGCCCCCAAAGCACACCTTGGCAAAACTAACGCGGGCCCCCCAGCCCTGCCCTGCCCCCCCCCCGAAGAACCCAGTCCGGGGGGCCGGGCAGCACGCCTGGGGGGCACGAGGCGCGGAGCCGTCCGGGGCTCGAAGGCTGCCGGCTGCGAGCGGTCTCCGCCTCGGCAGAGCGGCGCCGGGCGGCCTCCGCGGAGGGTCCGCTGCTCGCGGCCGCGCGGGCGGAGCCAACGCGGCGGGCACGCCCCCGCCCCGCCCGGATCCTGGGGCGCGAAGGAGAGCCAGCTGCGCCTGCGCCTGCGCCAGGCATGGCGGCCTCCAGGCTCCTCTGGCGGACAGGTGGGGCGCGCCCCGGGGCGCAATCTTGCCGCGCTCGCAGGAGGCTGCGCTGCGGTCCGGCGGGGTCGCGCTGGGAACGGGGCTTCGGCCCTTGGCCCGCAGAAGGGGGCTTTCGGCGGCGCGTGGGGGGCTCGCGGCCCAGGAGACCCGGGCGGCGCGCTTTGCACCGCGGCGTGCGCATCGCCGCGGCGTGATGGGCGCTGCCGGGCCCGGCCCTCGTCTCCGCTGCTTCGGGGCTGGCTCTCCTTGCGCACGTTCGCGCAGCCCGCGTGTCCCCACCTGGCCGCTTTAAGATGCTGGACTTCAACTCCCAGAATTCCCCAGCCAGCACAAAGTCCAGCACCTTAAAGCGGCCAGGTGGGCGTTGTGGAGGGCTGCGGTATTGCAGACTTCGAGAACCCCTGCGGTTGTGGGGCTTGGAAAACGCGCCATCCGACCCCCACCCTGCGCATTGCATGAGCCCACTCTTGCGGCCTTCCCCGCTCCATGCCCTCCAGGCCTGTTGGACTACAGTTCCCATCCCCTGTAGCCTGCTTGCTAGGAGCCATGGCGGGCAGCAGGCAGGCAGGCGCTTTTCTTCGCACCCTTCACCCCTCGCCCTCTTCCTCTCCCCCACAGCAGCCGTTCTTCAGCCCAGCAGGTGTGGGACTGTCGTAAGGTCCGCTTCTGGCCTCCTGAGATGGCATGGTACCCTCTCTGTCACAGCAGCGAGCCCACCGGAGGATGGTAAGTCTCTTTGGGGCTGGGGGTGCAGAACGTGAGGCTCGGGGGCCCTTTCAACCTTCCAGAAGAAAAAGAGCAGAGGATCCCGGAGCAAGATGTGGGAGAAGGAAGCCGGGGTGGGGCTGGCGGCTGCGTGCTTGTCCGTGGGGAAACCGAGGCCTGGTTCTTGCGGGCTGCCCACCTTGAAGCTGTTGCTTGGTTTTGTCTTCCAGACATCGAGGAGAGACTTCTGCGCGAGCCGTTGAAGCACGCGGACTTTTTCAATCTGCAGGAGCTCTTTTCTGTGCGGGATCTCTTTGAAGCGCGAGTCCACCTCGGCCACAAGAAGAGCAGCCGTCACAGGTCAGTTATTCCCCAGGCTTGCAAACCGCTTTGGATAGGACGGGGCAAACTCCCTGGCCAGGTTTACACAACCCTCGGCCCGGATTGCCAAAACACAGTTGCCATGTTCAGGTTAGGCCCAAAGACATAATCTCCGTGATGGGCTAATGGAGAGCATGCAAATTTAGTACCTGCATTCCCACAACCATGGCCCAACCCCATTGTAGCCCAGACTGGCATGTTGTTTGAATCCAGCCTCTGAGTCAGAACTTTGGAGCTAAGCATTGCTCACACTGGTTGCTGGCAGCTTTCCTGCGTTTCTAACTAGGATTGTCCTCAGATTTTCCTGAGATTCAGTTTAGGACTTTCAACATGTAGCAGATGGGCAGATGAGTTTTTCATCCTACCTACCCCGCAGCTCTCACTAAGATAAGGTGTAGTTGGGTATTGGGGGGTCTGAGATGTTAGTCATCTCATTTAGAGATATTAGTCATCTCAGTTAGATGTTAACAAGGTTAGTCTGAGGTTTAGTTATACTTGTGTGAACCTGAGCAACTGGTGAATTCAGTGAAGCAGAGTTTGGTTAACGGGGGATTCCTGCGCTGAGAGAAACCCTCCCACTGTAGCGCAATGTGATCTCGTTCGAGGGTGAGATTTGCCAGCTCTTGGGGAAGCGTCTTGCCCCCACCCTTTTAGCTCTGCTGACACTCATTTTAAGTTTTACCTATTTAACTTGAAACAAATCATTTTCTCCCTTGCTCAGACCAAAAACTGCTCAAAGACACTTTTAAAGCCCCAAACCTAGATCTCGCCACTCAATATTGTTCTGCCTGTTTGAGTTAAGAGCAGGAAGAAAACCTGTGAACGCAACGAAGTCTACCACGCGATGTGGGGCTGGCTACCAGCTGGGCTGCCTTCCAGACAGCGCTGGGGCGCTTCATGGAAGCCCTGGGGACCAGGGGCTCCTAGCCTCGATGGCGGTGGGACTCCCTCTGGGGTCCATCTGCTGGGAGACGCGTGGGCTTCCTTGCGCAGGTGGCTGGCCGCTGGGAGAACAGGCGGCTGGAGTAGATGGGCCAGGGGTCCGATCCAGCAGGGCGTGGCTTGGGCTCTTGTGTCTGGCTGGTTGATCTGGCCCCTCTGCAAAGGCTCCGCATTCCTGCCGTGTAAAATAGGAATATGAGACGGTTGTCCTTAATCAGGCTTTGTATTCTGCAGCTGGATGGTGGACTTTGAGGATCTAATAAAACAACCAAAAGTCCATCCCACCCTAGGTTTCTGTCAGCCCTTCCAGGTAGACCAGACTAGGAAACCAAAGTCATGCATGCTAAGTCTACTTTTATTATAAGGTTACAGTAACAGAGTCATGCAAGTCTGAATGTGCTTTCCCCTCCCTCCCTCCCTCCGTCTTTGTGAGAACTAGGGAGGGTGTTGTCTGAGACGCTTTCTCTGGTTACATTCCTGCCTCGGACTCAGACTCCTTTTATCTGACTGCTGTCTCGGTAGTGGCTCTTCCTACCGACCCTCAAGGCCAAACCCTTGTCCCACTAAGATACACCCATCTCCTCTCTCAGGGGAGCATCCTCAAATCGGCCCCTTCGGCCTGTAGCCCTTGTTGCCTAGGTATCTGGCTTGGGGACGGCTTCAGACGCACGGTTGCCTGCCTGTTTCCTGTACAGATTCATGGTGCCGTATCTCTTTGGCTGCCGCCTGGAGCAAGACATCATCGACCTGGACCAGACGGTGAGGCATCTCCAGCTGGCCCTCAACTTCACGGCCCACGTTTCCTTCCGCAAAGGCATCATCCTCTTTGTCAGTCGCCACCGCCAGACTTCCCACCGTGTGGAGACCGTAGCCAAGGAGTGCGGGGAGTATGCCCACACACGCTACTGGCAGGGCGGCTTGCTGACCAACGCCCCCATCCAGTACAAGGCTGGGGTCCGCCTGCCAGAGCTGCTCATCTTTCTCAACACTTTCAACAATGTCTTTGAGCCCCACGTGGCCATCCGGGATGCAGCCAAGATGAACATCCCCACGGTGGCCGTGGTGGATACCAACTGCAACCCCTCCCTCATCACCTACCCAATCCCGGGGAATGACGACAGCCCCTCGGCCATCAACCTCTACCTCTGGCTCTTCAAGACCACCATCCTGAGGGCCAAGGAGAAGAGGAGGCACCTCGAGGCTTTATTCCGGCTGCAGAAGAAGTCTGCGAGCTCCGCTGCCCCGCTCCAAAGCCCAGCAGCTGGGGTGGGTGAGGAGAATGGGCGTTCTGACCCCTAGAGCTAGGATTGGGGATGCTGGGACTTGTAGTCTCTACACACCTGGAGGACTGAACCTCCCACTTCCTAGCCTCCCTCTGCTGAAGGTTGGGGAGCAGAGGTTGCAGAACTAATCCCCAGCCTCCCTTCCCATTAACTATGCTTTTGGGGGATGCTGGGACTTGTAGTTAATCATCTGGAGGACCAGAGGTTTCCACTCCCTTCTGTGTGCTACGTTGAAGCCACTTGTTCGTTCTTTGGGTTGCCATTTTTTAATTATAAAAGTCGTTGGACATCGAACTGCACCAGGTGTGCAAGAATTGGCAGCTGAAGCGCTGGGGAGAAATTACTGTATTTCATTTTCCTGGTCCATTGGCTTCCGTATCGCAACTTGGTAAAAGGAAACTGTCCTGACCATCAAAATGCCCGGAACTACTTTACAGCATCTGTCAGACTCAGGGTTGGGGGGGGGTCAGTAGGCGCATTCTGCCAGTGAGACCCATTGCGACAACTTCTTTTGTTCTGCTAATTCCCTGGAGGGCAATTTTCACCTTAATTTGTTTGTTGAAGCCATGTTTTTCCCAAATTATATATGTAGCTGCAACTGGAGGAATCGGTGCATGTGTTGTGAGCATTTATCCAGCTGCGCTGCACACTTCTGGCTAGCTTGCTCACCTTCTGCAGGAAGAGGGGAGCAGTTGGATTTTTAAGTGTCAAAATTCCCCACCTGGAAACTCCTGGTTTGCATCTCTAATGCATCTCATTTACGGCAAGAAATCAATTCCCTGAAATAATCTGATTTCCCAGAAAAGTATTTCTGCTTGCATATTTCTGCTTGTGAGTGATCTCTTTCACTCTGAAGGCAGAAACTGCCATTTTGTCTCTGTGTGTGCTGCATTTAATTTTTTTTAAAAAAAAGCATTACTTTTTAAAGATGTGCACAGCTTCTCAGATGGAAAGAAAAAAAATACGGGTGGTCTTATGACCACTTTTCCTCACCTACAATTTTTTCCTTTCCATCTGAGAAGCTGTGCACATCTTCAAAAAATTAATTATGGAGCAAATTCTGACTGCACTGTGCAGGACATCCAAAGTGTAGAAAGGGAGGATGTCAGCGAGGTTTGCTTTTCTAAGTTCCCTGCGTTGTATTGTTTTTGAATTCTAAATTAGTAATAAAATCGAATTTCTACCCAGGACTATGTCTTCATTAATTAGGAGGTGGTTGTTTGCCTTACAGTTTCTCTTCCTCCACCAGAGACGAGAGTCATTTTAGCCACGGGTGAGACTCAAATTCCAAACCGATGCGTGTCCTGGTCCCTGACCTGCACCAGAGGACTCTCCTCTTCCCAAACGAAGGCCGGAGAGGAGGAGGCCAAGCAGCTTTGGGAAACAGCTCCTGGAACTCCATAATAGGGCAGTGCTCTTGTAGGTGCTCGCCCAGTTTCGGGGGGGGGGGGCAGAAGTCAGAAAATTGGAAGGGCCGTTGAGGCCACCAAGCCCAACCACCTGTGCAATGTAGGAACCCTCCTTAGAACAGGTGGCTGTTCATCTTTCCTTGAACACCTGCGTGAAAGGGAGCCCCCCACCTCGGGGTCACTAACCTCCTCCTGTTTGGGGGGTGTTTAACATTTAACCAGAAGTTGCTTTCTTGTAACAAGCCGCCTCTTCTGTGGTCAGAGGATAAGAGAATTGGTCCTGTCTGTCTGCTGCATGACTCCCTTTCTGGAATTTGAACTGGTCTAGTGTATCCATCCTCTGCCATCTTTTCTCATCGTGAAACCTACTCTCTTTCCTGCTAAGGCTGAATTTCAGGTCACCTTCGCTTCCTTCTCCTCTCCTGCACTCTTTTCAGTTTCTCTGAATCCTTTTAAACTCGGGTGGCCAGAACGCATCATAGATTGAAGCTTGAGTCTGAGCCTTGCAGTTGCTAGAGAGAAGATGTTTCTGGCTGAGTTCACACAACACGTCAAAATGTGGTTTGCTTCCTTGTGGCTTGGGTTCAGTTTAAGCTTGTAAACCATGATTCATGGCTTGATCTCCCCAGCCACAAGAGGGAACAACAAGCAAATGTTACTACATTTTCCCAGCCTTCTGCCAGCTGTTCCCTGATGCCTTTGCAATCCAGGCACCTGTTCCAAACTAGTTGCCTGGCAGGGCACCAGCTCTGTAGTTTTGCAGCCCTATTGCTCAGGAGAGTGCCTTGATCCACATTCTTGGACAGAAAGAAGGGGCAGCCCTGTGCCTGGCTCTCCACAGCGCCACCACCAGGAAAATGCAGATTCATTGATTCTAGAACTGGAAGGTACCCTGGAGAGCATCTATTTATTTATTTATTTATTTATTGGATTTATATTACCGCCCATCTTCTCCACAAGGAGAACTCTAGCTCAAGCCCTGCTCAGAGCTGGAATCTAAGCCTTGCAAGTACCTTTCATTATCTCAAGGCTGTGTCAGGGGACAAGGGGGGATGCTGGTTGTATCAGGACACGACTGCATTGTGGTTCAGCGCAAGTGAGGTCAGGGCCATAAAATGTGTGTAAGTGGAAGGGACCCAGGTCATCTAGTCCACCCCTGCTCAGAGCATAAGGCCTAAACTGAGAGGTGGCCACGCACCTGTTTCTCTGATTAGAAAGCACTCTTGCCATCAGGAAATTCCTACATACTCAGCTGGAATCTCCTTTTTTCAAAAGGTTGGGCCTTGTCCTGCCCTGAGTTTCAACCCAACCTGGTGCGGGTGTATCAAGCAGCAAACAACAACCCAATCAAGATACTACCAAGGAGAGTACAACACCCCCACCAACACAGGCAGGACAAGCCAGGGTATATAAACAGAGAGCAAGTTCCACTCCCTTTTTGCACTGAAGATGTTGCCTAGCCTGGCAATGAAACGTCTGCAAGAAAACAACAAGGCTCAGAGAGCACCATGGACTCCACAATACACTGGATTTTAGTCTCAACACAGATCAGGAATGAAGCCGGGAAAGGATTCTGGAAGAGATCAGTGTTTCTCAACCTCAGAAACTTTAAGCTGTGTTGACTTCAACTCCCAGAATTCCTCAGCCAGCATGCTTTATACAGTATTTCCTTCCCTCTGTGATTACCCCAACATGGTAAGTTAAAAAAAAAAAAAGGGCTGGCGAAAGAGGAGACTTTTTGCTCCTCGAGCCTTTCCGTCGAGCCTGCGCGCGCACTCCCAGTGGCTCCGCCCACTTCCTCTCTATATATAAGCCATAGGCAGCGCGTGTGCTCGGCCATTTGTTCCTGGATCGTGGTGTCCTGTTGCTGCTCCGGTTCTCGGTCGCGGAAGCAGATGCCGGCGAGGGCGCTCTTGGCCGTATTAATTCCTGCCCCTCTCGCTGCAAAGTATGTCGGAGGCGCCTTTAATGCGCTTCGTCGTTTGGGGGGCGGTGCTGGCATCGTCCTCAGCCGGCTGGGGATGATGGGCCGCCCCCTTCACGGCGCCAACTCGGGCTGAAGCGCCGGGCGCACCTGCCGGTCTCGGCCGCCTCCATCTCAAGCAGGCATCCGTGCGGGAGGGACCTTCCTGCCGCCGCCTCCCAGCGGGGTCTTGCCGAGCGGGGCTCGCACGGGGCCCTCCCTGGTCCCAGCTCAGCCTCCGGCGTGAGCTTCCGTTCGGGGGGAGCAGAGGGCGAAACGGGGGTCTTCTCTCCTCAGGGGCTGTGCCGTCTGCGGTCACGCGCCCCTCTTGCTTCCTTTGCCAGCAGCGCACGTTCCCGCGGGGGGCCGTTTTGGGGGAGCCCGTCCTTGAGTGCCCCAATCCTGTTATGCGCACCTGAGGGGGGGGAGGAAGGAAATCCTGCCCTGCCAGGAGTGCCCTGGGAACGGCGGGGCCCGCAGCCAGGGCTTGCGGGTTGCCCGCCTGGAGGCGGGGCTGGCGACAGCCCTTTTCTGCAAGGGAGGCGGCCAGCCAAGCTGGCTTTGGGAATAGCCTCGCCTTCCTTCGAAAGGCTTCTCTGACGGTGGGCCAGAGCTGTGGGGAGAGCGTCCGGTGCCCTCCCGCAGCTCGTTGCATAATTCAGCTCAAGGGTGTGCAGCTGAAGCCGCCTTTGCTTCCTGGTCTCTTCATTTCTGTCCTGTTTCTGCTTTGCTTCTGTCAGACTTCCTGATGAAGTCGTCCTTCCTGGTGCAGTTACGCTTCGGAGTTAGCACCTATCAGACATGGGAAGCTTTTATGTGGGGATCAGTTAGTTGGACTTGCCATGCAGTGTGTTTGCTCTTGCAAGTAAATTCTTAAATACTTTGATCTCCACCCACTGCACGGAGAGATTCAGAAGATCTAGCAGAAGGAGACCGTAGATTATTATGATAGTTTAATCCTGTGTTTGAGCCACCACTTGGTTTATAAATAATTTAGGTATGGCGGGTGTGAGTGGCTGGTTTGGACTCTTCCTCACCGTTGGGCTTTTTTTTCCTGGTTCTGTTGTAGAATTGGAACTAAGAAGCCTCCATGGGTCCAGGAGGTTCCCCCCTTGAGTGGAGGTGAGTCTGGCTTTCTGGGAGACCCTTGCCCCATCAGGTGCAGCTGTTGTGCTGTGTTTGTGTCATCGGGGCAAAGAGAAGCTGGCTGTGGCCTGTGAGCACCCAGAATGATGTGTTGCCTAACGAGCAACCATCTGGTCCCTTCTCTTTAACTGGTTGGTGGCACAATTCTTACAAACTAAAGCATTAAGCAAGTGAAGCGGGAACTAGAGAGAGAGGTCATGTCCATTTTGATCAGCTGCCCTCCAAAGCCACCAAGGGAATGGACAGGTGCTTGTTAACTTGGAAAGGCCAGCAGAAAAGCCTGGAATTTAACCCCTGGAGCAGAGACCTATACTAAGACTTTAAATCCCCTCTACTGCAATATCCATGAACCTTTCTGAACAGGATGAAGTTCTGTGAATGGCCCCAAGTGGCTGTGTGAGAAGCTGCTGCTAATGCTGGTTAAGTCTCTTGAACTGGGTTAGGTCAAACTTGCACGTGTCTTGGCAAGAAGGATGAGATGCGTGTTAGCTGGTCTTACGAGCACAGCATCTTAACACTTTTAAAGGAGGCCAGATGCTTCAGTGTCTGGCAGGGTCATAAGACTACTTGGAACCCGGTTAATAACAAGGCAAAGTATCCCTGGGTGGTCTGGAGGGTGGGGGGCAAGGATGGTTTAGGGACAGTATTGTCTGCCATACCTTGGGTTTAGGGTGCTTTGGCGTGCATGGAGGTGGCTTCAGCTAAATCTTTGGATTGCAGAGATAACCAGCAAGGGAAGAGGAGACCGCAGCAAGGCCTTGGCAGTGCTTGGTAAGGCTGACCCACAGGATGGGACTTCTGGAGCTTCGTGACAAAATGAGAGGCTTAAAAGAGGAGAGGCAATGTCGCAGCAACCTGTGAATGTAAAGTGAGTATCCTGGGGCCTGTCCTGTGCCTCTGCACCACCCATTGGACATTCTCTGGCATGCAGATGGGAGCATAAGACTGTGGGCAGCGATCCTGAAGGGCACCAAGGGAGGGGGGTGTCTGGGATGCTTTAAACACAAACACCCCTTTGCTACACAGCAAACCGATGATGCTCGCTTCCCAGCCTTCAGGCAGATGGAGCAAGGAGACAGCAAGGGAGGCACCTGTAGGATTCCGTTCTCAAAAGCATTCCTGAGGGAGGAGGAGGAGGAGGAGGAGGAGGCTGCCCCTACAGGCGTTGCAGGCACAGCTCCTGTGCTGTGTTTGTGTCAGTAGGTGGCACAGAGAAGCAGGCTAGGTCTACGCTCAGTGCTCTGGTGGGTGGGCACTCAGAATGATTACTAGCCTGACAAAGCTACAAGCTTGCTTTCAGTCTCTTTTTGGAGGGGTGTACGGGCTGATCTCAAAGGGGCGTGGTGGCTCAGCGGGTAAGACGCCAGGCTTGTCGATTGGAAGATCACAAGTTCGGAGGTTCGAATCCCTAGTCCCGTGTGACGGAGTGAGCTCCCGCACTCGCCCCAGCTCTTGCCAACCTACCAATTCGAAAGCATGCAAATGCAAGTAGATGAATAGGTACCACTTCGGTGGGAAGGTAACAGCGTTCCGCATGCGTCATGCTGGCCACGTGACCGCGGAAGCGTCTTCGGACAGCGCTGGCTCTTCAGCTAAGAAACGGAGATGAGCACCGGCCCCTAGAGTCGGACGCGACTGCACAAATGTGCGGGGGGAACCTTTACCTTTTTAGGGGCTAATCTCAGATGTTATGTGATTAAGTCTGGATTGGATGGTGGGAAAGGAGGCATTCATCTGTGAACTCTATTTCCAAGGATACCAAGTTCAGCATTTTATCAGATGATCGGGATTATTGCCCTTTACGGTATTTTATGGCTCTTGTAACTTTAGAAAAGGCAAGTCAGTCTTAAAGAATATTCATCGGGTTTCTGTTGATCCATATTGTTAGGAATTTTCAAAATGCATATTTTTGGTTTTACTGAATCATTGGAACAATCTTTAGAACCCAAATGAACTAAACCATTTCATATTTACAGGAACATGTTGCTGGCCCTTTAACATGTGCTTTCAAATGAGCTCTGAAAGGTAAGATTGTATTGTCATATTGTAAGAAATTGTTCAAATGAATACTGAAACTACAATAACTTCACGAAGTTTGTGCAGATAAAGCATCCCAGTCTTTTCTTTAATACAGGGAAGTTTGGGTTAAGCACTTTCCCAAAAGAATATAAACTTTTCAGTGTCTTCATCTGTTGATTTGAAGCCTTTATTCTAAAACGCCATAATGGGTGTTCATGAAGTAGGAAAAAAATGAATCTGGAATTCAGTTTCATTAGTTATCCTGAACTGTTTTGGGTCAACCTCAGATCAGCAGATCCAAAACTTGGGACGCTTTGGCCCTTCTGAGTTTTGGATGAAACAAAATCTGGATGGAGTGAATACAGCAAGAATGGTGTGTGTTGCAAGAACCTCCTCTCTTCAGCAGCTGCAGTGTTGTGTGCCTGCCCGCCCGCCCTCTTGACCCATCTAGTGCCTTCTGGCCCTCCTAACAGCCACACGCATGCAAGTACACCCATGCACCCATATCTCCTACCCTTCTCCTCACCTGAAGCACTGCTGAGCATTTCAGTCTGCCCAGAACAAGCATGAGAGAGCTGGTGGGGTGGTTAATTGTTGAACTGGGAGCAGGGAGGTCAGGTTCTGGTCCACCCAGTCAGCCAGTGGCCGACTTGGGGCCATGCACTCACTGCCCAACATATACAGTTGTTATATAAAGGAATTGGAGGGCATGTTACGTATGCCGTGTTGAACTCCCAAAGGAAAGGTGGTATGTGACTTAAACAGCCTCATTTTGTTGCATGCACAGAACAAAACAGTTGAAACATGCCTGCATCAGTCTGGGCACCAAATGCACAGAAGCAGCTGCTTGTGCGTGGAACAGTTTGAATCTCCCTGGTATAAACCCATTTCCTGCATTCCACACAGCAGAGAGCGTGCCCATGAAAACAAAAGACTGTGAGGGGGGGAGAAGGGGGCAAAGAATGCCTTCTGGCCCTTAGCGCGGTCAGCGGTGATGTGGCTGAACCTTGTTGGTTATCTTGCGGTCAGAAAGAATGGAAGCAGGTTGTGCCAGTCTGTCTTGCCCTGCCTGGCTGCACCTCTTCCCCCAAATGCTTTTTGCTCAGGTACAGGTGGCAAATTCTGGGCGGCTTTTTTCAAGCTGGGAAGCCAGGCAGGGTTGGGTCTCGTTTTTGTTTGGGTGGGAATGTAGGGTTGGCTGAGAAATTGAGGACCCATCCAGGAAGAAGGCACAAGAGGAATCAAGAAATGATTAGGGGGCTTTGCAACCCCCAAGAGGAGCACTTTAAATTGAATCCTGCAGGGGGGGAGAAGAGAGCCCAGAAGGCGATGGGCCACCTCGTTCGAGGATCGGGAGGGACACCCAGGACAAGGAGGCGGCCAGTAACGAGCAAGCAAATACCGGATAGGCCAGGTTGGGAGGTCCCAGAGGTGGAATGGTGTTCTTCCCCTACCATATTCCTTGGAAAGTTTAATTGAGGCTTGCATGGAAATTATGCTTACCTGTTATATAGGGATTGCTAGCCTGTGGTTCTGTAGCCCCTGAGCCTGGATCGGAGTCTCAGTGGTATTGGCTATGGGTATTTCCTGTTCTGAGTTGGGAAACACCACAGGGTTTAAATATGACCCCTGAACTTGCAGTCAAAGAACAAGGTGGAGGAAGATGTAGAAAAGCCTGTAGAAGAATGGTAACCCCACTGATTTTGCATTGTGGCCTCTCCCTGCTGTCTATGTTAATAAGTTTTTTACAGTGAAGAAACCCTGGAGCATGTTGAACCGAGTATTTGTACACAGCTGATTTTGCATATGACCAAGAGAGAGAGATTGATTTTGAGGAATGGGGTCATTTAAAATCTTGGTAAAAGCAGGCAAGCTGCATGAGTGTGTTTAAAAAAAACAAACCCAAGTTTAACCTTGACTTATCACCATTCTTTTCAAGAAACTCTGGTGAATCTTCCAAAGAGCATGCTCAATTTTATTGCGTAAATCGTCTCCCTAAGAGCATACCTGCAATGTTACTTCTATACTACGAGGGTCTTGCAAGTCTTGCAAGTGGGCAAAGACGCAGAAGGGCAATGGGAGATCTACAAGCTGTTTCAGAGCCTCCCTCCCTGCGGGGAATCTGAACCCCTGAACTTCCAATCCAAAAGCTGATCCAGGGGTAAACTAGGCTGGACAAAAAATATCCCAGAAGAAAGCTTGGCAAACTGCACTTTTCTGTAATGCCAAGAAAATAATGCAGGTACAGTACTGTAAATAAACAGTATGTCACCAGCAGTCATGCTTAAGTGAAAGGAGATACTCCCTATACAGTTCATTTCTACTTCTATATCTCAACATTTGGTCAAATTAAAATTGCTGCTTATCTCCAGGATCTTTGGCCAACTTTGGGCCAGCCTAGGGAACATGGGGCTGAAACACAGCTGGAGGCCTCGCCACCTTCCAAAATAAGGGATTTCTCATTAAACAATTTTGAATTGATTAAGGTCAGTTTCCCTAGGCCAGGGATCGGCAAACCGCAGCTCGCGAGCCACATGCGGCTCTTTGGCGCCTTCAGTGTGGCTCTTCCCCAGGCAGGCGCGGCAGCGGGCATGGTGTGCGTGGCGGGGGCAGGCGCGGCAGCGGGCCCTAAGTGCACGATTGGCTCCCGCCCGCGAGCCCCGCCCCCTTCCACGTGATTGGCCCCCGCCCGCAAACCCCACCCCCTTCCATGCGATTGGCTCCCACCCTCAAACCCCGCCATACATATTTGATACAAATTTTATAAATGGCAAAATGGCTCCTGGCATAAAAAAGTTTGCCGACCCCTGCCCTAGGCGTTACGGTAAGACTCTCGGAGGTCATTGGACAGCGGTATGTGCTTGCAAAAATTCATTAAGTTTTTTTTTTTTAGATGGAACAGGATTTGAATATGTTAATTCATTTCAAGATGTGGAAACTACCGTTTTCTAGGAAGGATGCTAAAGCTGCATCCTAGGGACGGTCTTCGCATCCCAGCTGGACGCTGCCAGGAACCGGTCAGGAAGGGTTGTTTGGTCTCGAGGTTAAGAGCTTGGCCTGGTTCGGACTCTGACCTTGGTCTGTGTCTGTCCTTCCCCCTTGTGGAACAAGGGCAAGGGCAACCTACTTGAGATTGCATTACAAAAACATTTGCTGCAATTTAAGCTGCCAGAGATTGATCGTTCACATCCTTCCAAGGTGAACCTGCTGTTAATTCCAAGCATAGAAAGAAATGTGCCCTGGTTTTCTTGAGGCCAGCGGGAGAGTGAAATAATGCAACAAAGAGCTGCCTTAAAAGTTGAAGCCAATAAAAGCTGAGTGTTCCTATCCCTTCCAGGTCTGCTTTCATTTTTTTGTCTGTCTTCATATTCTGATAGCAGTTTGAGAGTTGGATTCAGATGCCATTTCAGAAGCCTGGGGAAGTGGCCTTAGGGCTTCTCGTGGTTGCAAGTGGCACAGATGGCAGAATTCCTCCCTTGAAAATGCAACAAACCGCCCAGAGTCCCCGTGTGGGGGGAGATGGGTGGTGATATAAATCAGACAATTAATAAATAAATAAAAACTTGTACGGCTCCTGTGTTTGGGGGAGGGGGTAGCACAGACTCAAGTATTGCCCTGTTAGTAGGAGATCTGCCAGCTTAAGCGAGGGATGTGCCAAGTGCAGTAGAGTCAGCTCTGCTCGCTTAAGCTCCCTTGGAGGAAACCTGACCACAGGAAAGGAGGTCAGCGTGGTCATCTTTTTTTTAAAAAGAAAATACTTGTGAAGTCTACCACTATATGCTGTTGAGATTTGAAAGCATGGGTCTGTGGTCAGCCTGGAAGCAAAGCAACCGGTTTCCTATTTCCAGTGCAAAACGGCCATTGCTTTGAGCAAGTAGTCCCTGTCAGAGAAATGGACACAGGTACGTCTCAGATGATTTCTACAGTATTTAGAGCATGGTGCTAAAGGTGAATATGTGGATTGGTACCAATCTCCTGAAGCATATGCCATTGCTAAGGAATCAGAATTTTTCATTTCACAGCTGGGAATGATGCGAAGTCAGAGAATTGCTTAACCTGATTGTTGAATTAACCTCCTACAATACATTGAATTTTACTTTACTAAAGGAACTGAGTTCACAGCACTAAGTTCCACATATAAAAAAAAAGCTGTTGGAACCCAGCCTTGGCAGCGTATATCCCACAAAATAGTCCAAACCATTTTTTTTATTGTCTCCCCCAGCAAAGGAACTGTACCAGCAGCCATGTCATTTAAGCAGAAGACAGAGAAACTATTTATTTACATCGGATGGACATTTCCCCCCTCCTTGGCCCAGCTTGCCCCATCAGTTCAACAAAACCAAAAGAAAAGTTGCTTTTCTTTCTCATCCCTCCCCCTCCCCAAGTTCTCTCCTGCTTACAAAGTCGTTTGCAGAGGCTGCTGCTCACCCAAAGGCCTGAGCCCGAGATGGGGTGAAGGGGAGCCGCTGTGGCTGGCCTCTGTCCTCTCTCCAGCATCCCAGGTGCCTCTAGGAATATTTGGTATTTGAAATTTTCTTCCATAAGAGAGTCTTGAGGCTGTTCAGTACCAGCGAGTGATGCACCTCCATTTGGCTTGCAAGGCCGCTGAGAGTGGTGCATGTTTTCAGCTGTTTCTGCAGCTCCTCCTTCAAGTCACTTGGGGCCCCGTGCAACAGGTACTCCTGCAGGAGGCCACAGACCTTTGCTAGGTTGGGCTGGACCACATCGCTCTTGCACTGTTTCATGAGCTTATCGCACGGTGCCACGCAGTCCTTCCCGTAGGTGCAGTCCGTGTTCTGCTCACAGTGACGGCCCTTAAGGAACCCCTGGAGGGTCATCTCCGTGGCCACTCTCCTGAGATCCACCATTTTGAAGTCGTATTTGTTACTGTAGCCCATGTTTGTGAAGCCGGTCTCACAGATGTAGAAGTTGCCGTAGGTCCCGTGGAAGATCTCCTCCACGAATTCCAGAAGTCCAATGGCGATTCTGGCTCGCCGTGGCCAGGCGGGGGAGAACCACTGGCGGATGACTCTGAGGACAGCAGAAGGCAACAGGGGCTGCAGAAACGGAGGAACGTCCATGGTGTAGAGGGAGGTGTGGTGGATCTTCTCTGTGAGATAGAGATCGCCGCAGTGCCCCAGCAACCTGGGGGCGTGCTCCTTCTCATGCAGAGAGAAGGTCAGCAGGAAGTCGTTCAGCTGGAGAAGGGCCCAGATGGATTTCGCTTCAGCCAGAGAAAGCTTCCCATCCCGACTGACATCGGCCATGGCAATAATCTGGTTCACTAAGTTTGTGAGGGACACTTGATCCCCAAGACCAGCCTGTGAAAACAAAGAAGAGGCTGCATCCAACCCAATACATCCTATGACGGGTGGGCAACGGGCGGGGCTCCCACCCACAAACCCCGCCCCCCAGTGCTTGTGATTGGCTCCCACCTGCAAACTCCGCCCCCTGGTCAGCAGAAATCCCAGAAACCCCGCCCCCGGGTCCCTGGTTATAAATATCCAGGTGGCCCTTGGCAGAAAAAAGGTTCCCCACCCCTGTCCTGTGAAGACTTGACATACAACATGGTAAAGCAGGGACGAACAATGTTTGTGGCGGGGGGATACTTTGAACGTTGGGAGAAACTCAACATGGGTGACCCTTCCGTTTACAAAATGGTCATAAACGTGAAATGAAAGTGAACTCTCCCCTGGGTATTCTCGTGCACCGCAGTGGGATTTTTGTAGGATCCAGATGATGGCTTGCTTTGCAACAGACAAGCTTCCTGTTTCATTATCTTTCCATTAAGAATTTCTTTTAAAAAGTCACGGCAAAAGCCAGGTGCCCCCCAACTGGACGATTGCAATGCCCTTGAAAAGCATTCAGAAGCTGCAACTCGTCCAGAGCGCAGCGGGCACAGCTTGGTCTGCCCCTGTAACACGCTGCTGCGCTGGCTCCAGTAGGCTTCCGAGTGCAATTCAAGGTGCCAGTTGTCACCTTGAAAGCCCATGGGGCCAGGTTACTTGCAGGACCTCTTATCCCAGATGGGTTCTGCCCATCCTACTAGATGCTGGGTGGGCATCCTCCGGGTACCCTTGGTGAAAGCGGTCTTGCCTGGACGACCTCGGAAGCATGCCTTCTCTTTCATGGTGCCCATCTTAAGGAGCAGCCTCCCCACGGGATACGGATGGCTTTCAGGAAGGTGGGGAAGACTGGCTTTCCCCCCAGGCACTGGGGCCAGGATGCCAACAGAGCTGGCACGGGGTGGTTGGTGGATCGATGTAAGTTTTTATTGGGGCCTCCGCACAGTTTGTTTTACATTGTTTTTAATGTGTTGTGGTTTTATTTTGTTCGCCGCCCAGAGTTCCTTCTGCTAGATGGGTGGCTCTATAAATTTAATAAAAAAGAAATGTCTGAGGAGCCACCACGGCCACCACCAGCTGTGTGGGCTGGTAAGATGGCTGATGAGGACGGGCAGTTGGGTTGGATTCCCAGAAGGCCAACAGCTCCTCCATTTTAGGGCAATCTCTGGGTTCAGATGGCAGGCAAGAATCGCAGCCCCGGCCTATCTCTTAATGCTCCAGATTCTCTCTTCAAACTAATCAGCGTTTCAGAAGCCTGAGAATATACGAGGACAGGGTGCCTGTCAGCACCAACCGATGGGCTATGTTTATAGGTAAAAGGTAGAGGTTCCCCCCCACACTCCAGGGGCCGGTGCTCATCTCCGTTTCTTAGCCGAAGAGCCAGCGTTGTCCGAAGACACTTCCACGGTCATGTGGCTGGCATGACGCGCGCGGAACGCTGTTACCTTCCCACCGAAGTAGTACCTATTTATCTACTTGCATTTGCATGCTTTTGAATTGCTAGGTTGGCAAGAGCTGGGGCGAGTGCGGGAGCTCACTCCGCACGCAGGGCTAGGGATTCGAACCTCTGAACTTGTGATCTTCCGATCGACAAGCCTGGCGTCTTACCCGCTGAGCCACCACGCCCCTATGGGCTATGCTTATGCTTACCCCTAAATTCATGTTGGGAAAGGACCATTCCTATGTTCACCCGCAGAGCCGCTATTGTGGCTGAACATGTTGCCCTGGTTCATACAACCAGTACTATCAGAAATTATCCCACCCTATTTGAGTTAGTCAGGCATTTTGTGTGAACCTGGCCGGAGGACCACTTTCTCCACCGCCAAAGCAGGAAGAACTGCAGGCAGGCAGCTGTAAGCGGTTTGAGAGTGGGACCGGTGACCCAAAGAGGTGGGGTTCCTCTTTGCTGGATGTGTTCCCACGGGGGTTGGACAGCCATCTGATTCGTCTGGGTTCCTGCTTTGGGCAGGGGGTGGACTGGATGGCCTCAAGGATCTTTTCCAACTTTTTATGATTCTATAAATACCACACATGCAAGACTGCATGACATGTGAGTGTCCGCTATTTAGATTAGAGGTCTCATGTCAGAGTTTTTAAATGTTAAAGAATAAAATAGACATTTGCAACATACACGCACACAGTCTGGTATAGGGGCGTGGTGGCTCAGCGGGTAAGACACCAGGCTTGTCGATCGCAAGTTCAGAGGTTTGAATCCCTAGCCCTGCGTGCGGAATGAGCTCCCGTACTAGCTCCAGCTCTTGCCAACCTAGCAATTTGAAAGCATGCCAATGCAAGTAGATGAATAGGTACCACTTCGGTGGGTAGGTAACAGCGTTCCGCGCACGTCATGCGGCCACATGACCGCGAAAGCGTCTTCGGACAACGCTGGCTCTTTGGCTAACAAAGAGATGAGCACCGGCCCCTAGAGTCGGACACGACTGCACAAATGTGCGGGGGGAACCTTTACCTTTTTTAGTCTGGTTTTACGCAACATGCTTAATCGGGCCAGCTTAAAAACCTAGTAGCTGCATTTTCAAATAAATACTTGTTTAGTTTTAATGTAGGCTACATTTTTTAAGTCTTAAAAGCGTCCTTAAACTAGCCCTTTTTTAAAAAGTGATTTTCCTCAGTTAATTGTTTGAAGCCACAAACGGCTAATTCAGCAATAAAGTTAAGTACAGTGTGGCATGATCCAAACCATTTTATTCTCACTCTCTCATTTTTTCAGTCACAGTCGATGGCACATAAAATATGAATTCATTTATTTAAGACACTTATATGGCTGCCGATCCTTTGTACCATAAATCTTGGAGACTCCTAACAACACTAACACTCCCCGATGCATAGACATCCACAATCGCTGTGCTCCAGCCTCACCAGATCCCACCCGATCCCTGGGAAAAAGCCAGCTTTGTAAGGCCTTCCAGAAGGGTGGGGGCTGGTGGATCTCAGGGGGAGGGTGCTCCACCACGGGGCGGGGGCCGCTCCTGAGAAGGCAGGCTGCCTTGGTCCCTCTAGATGGCAACGCTTGCAGGCGGTAATCCTCAGGGGGAGAGGGTCCAGGCAGGGCTTTAAAGGTGACAACCAGCACCTTGAATTGCATAATGACGTGGCCCCTGGGATTGTTTTTAACTCTGTTGTCCTGCAGCCTAGGATGAAAGAGTTGATTCGCTTCATCATTTCAAAGACGGGCATTTAATCTGGAGGCTCCTCCTTCCGTGGGGGCCTGGGGCAGTCGCGTTCCCCCTAAAACGGGCCCTCTCTTCAACCCAATGCGCTTTTCCACAGCATCTGTTCACACATTCTGTAGCAAGGGCAGCCTGCCAGATCTGATGCCGCAAATGCATGTGCGAATCAGCCCTTGAGAGGTTGTCAAGGGCTTAGGTCTTCCCTTAGGAATGGAGAGAATGCGCTGCTGCAAACGCACTCACTTTCAAGAAATTGAGAAGCATCTCCCGAAATTCATCCATTGATGTCCCCCTTGTTGGTTTGCTGAAGAGAACCACATCTGTCCTGGGGTCTGCGTCCAGGTTACTGTCGGCCTTCAGGGCTTCTTCGATGCCACATTTGATCATCACCTCTTTCTCCTTCCAGAGGCCGCTGTAGACCTGCAAGGTGCGACAAAATGGTGCCTGGCCTGAAGTGTGCTAGCTACCATAACCTCGGTAGCTGAAGAGTTACTGAAACTCCAGTCTACTGGCTTCTTCCCACTTGGAGACCAGAGATGAGATCCAAGTTGCTTCTGCCCCTCCTAAGCCAAGGTTCAGCTACACGTTATTCTGAGCATCCGGGTGACCATGATAAGCCAAGGCAACCGCTGTAGACCCTCAATATTATTTTTTTAATGAATGAAATGGCAATCTTTTTAAGGACAAGATTTCAGATGAAAGCTTGGAAGCGGCATCATAAAACCTCACAAGATTTGACAGATGGGTCAGTGATCCAGTGAATCACCACGGTAGGTTCTCTTAGAAATCAAAGATAATAGTATCCTGGTGTAGTGTTCCAAGCCAACCAGGCTACATTTTCTTCAGTTCTCTGAAGTTACTTTTTCTGAAAATCAGGGTTTTTCGCTTCCTTCCAGAAGCGGCCCTGCCCGTTCTAAACAGGGAACTTGCCCGTAGCGTAAAGCGTTCACATGGCTCCTCAGGACCTACCTGCTGGGTGGGGGAAGGTGACAAGCAGTGCTCGAACACCAGCGTGTGGTCCTCACAAAGGTCTTTGCATGTTGATCCCGAAATGATCCCTTTGTTATATTGATCGCACTGAAAGAGAAAGAGAAGCATCTGGGATCCATTGTTACTTCCTGTCTTATAAACTCTTGCTCAGGTTTCAAATATGTTATCTGTTTAACGATACTGAGAAACTGCCCCAATCAAAAAAGGACTCTGGACACTTTTTTACTTGTTAGATAGAGAGATAAACCCCATCTTGACCTTTTCTGACCCTTCCTGTGGATGCCCCTGTAAATAGACAAAAGGGCCACGTATCAGGAGCAGCCTGGCAGCCCCTTTTCCAGCTAACACAATTTATTAGAAGGCATCAGCTAGCGTGAGCTGCAGTTGATCAGATGCATGGAGCGGCTAGCCCAGTGTTTCTCAACCTTGGCAACTTGAAGAGGTGTGGACTTCAACTCCCAGAATTCCCCAGCCAACTTTTGAGTACATTTAATGATGTTCTCCGGTCACCCTAAAAATAAAAATGTGAGTCCTGGGCGAAAGATGCTTGTGGTCCAAGGGCTGCAGTTGGGCACCTCAGCAGGGCCAGGATCTGCCTTACGTAGGTGGCGCACACACCGCGTGACCGAAACTCTGGCGCGGCTGTTGGTTAACAAAACTTAAAAGAGTTTTAAGTTTTTTCAGTCTTTTTCCTGCTTGACTGGACTGCCCAGCACCACTAGCTGTGATACGCGTCTTGCAAACTGCCATTATGAATGTTGGTAACTTTCCCCCTTCCAGCTATTGTTTTCAGTGGTGTGTATCTCTCTAGAGCCAGTTTGGCATAGTGGTGAAGGCATCAGGCTAGAAACCGGGAGGCCGTGAGTTCTAGTCCCGCCTTGGGCACGAAGCCAGCTGGGTGACCTTGGGCCAGCCACTTTCTCTCAGCCCTAGGAAGGAGGCAATGGCTAACCTCTTCCAAAAATCCTTGCCAAGAAAACTGCAGGGCAGGACTTGTCCAGGCAGTCTCCGAGAATTGGACACGATTGAACAGATTTTAAAAAATCTCTCTAGCAGATCTCTGGCAGCCAAACCTAATTTGAGTTGCTAGCCATTTGTTTGTTAGTTAAACCAATGTCAGAGTTAATTATTTCAGGCATCTGAAGCCTCTGGAGAGTTGTTATCCACGATCCTTCTATATGACCAGCAGTCAGAAATGGCCGTTGGTGGCTCAGCCAGCAAACTTCCAACTAGAGCTGTTTCTGCTGGCAAGGGCTCTGGCACAAATCGCTGGTATAAAGTTGCAGGTGGTGCAACTGAAACATATTCAGAAAGAGGATCTGTGGCCTGAATATTAAAAGTAGAAATGACCCCCGCCTGTCAAAACCCATTCAAAAGTTGTTACTGAATAAAGTGTGACAATAAAGGGAAAGGATTAAATACATGGGGAGTAATTGAGTTGACTATATTTAATGTTAATGCAAGGTCAATTTAGTTTAGACTTACATCAAGTTGTTTTTGACATGGTCTCAACCCCCTTTTTGGCATGCGATCTCCAACAGAGCTGCCACAGCCTGAATAATTGTGGGACCCAGTTTTGGGGGCGGGTGGGGCGTGGCTGGCAGCACCTGAACCTGTGGCTCATCTCAGCACAGCGGTGCAGGGTTAGACTCGGCGGTGCGTGGGGACGGGAGGTCACCAGGAACCCCACAGCCCTAGGCTAAAGCAGGGAGTTGGAAAACACCCTCGGAAGTCGATGGTGAACCTCTGACGTTTTGTTGCCAAGTAGTTCTGGGGTGCGATGGCTCAGTGGTTAAGACGCCAGGCTTGTCGATCGGAAGGTCGGCGGTTTGAGATCCGAGCGCCGCGTGACGGAGTGAGCTCCCACACTCACCCCAGCTCTTGCCAACCTAGCAATTCGAAAGCATGCAAATGCAAGTAGATAAATAGGTACCACTGCGGTGGGTAGGTAACAGCGTTCCGTGCACGTCATGCCGGCCACTTGACCATGGAAGCATCTTTGGACAGCGCTGGCTCTTCAGCTAAGAAACGGAGATGAGCACCGGCCCCTAGAGTCGGACATGACTGTGCAGGGGAAAACCTTTACCTTTACTAGTTCTGGTACCCGGATGCCAGGCAGATTGGGCGGCACATACTATAGGTCATTATTTGCAGGGGATACTCGGAGATCCGTCCTCCTGAGCAGTATCTCATGGAGGAACCGGGTTAGGTGCG
Organism: Charina bottae; assembly: GCA_023362775.1. Taxonomy (NCBI): domain Eukaryota; kingdom Metazoa; phylum Chordata; class Lepidosauria; order Squamata; family Charinaidae; genus Charina; species Charina bottae. The sequence continues at coordinate 3,085,292 of JALMGJ010000046.1, read as the reverse complement.
GGCAGGGGACGTCTGCACGGACAGCACTGGGCCACTTCTCGGCCTTGAGAGCACTTGGGGTGCAGCAGGGCCGGGGGGAGCCCCACACTGGTCATCAGGAAAAGCCATAAGATTGTTTAACAGTAGCAACAAGAAAGGGGGACTTTGCTGTAGCAATAGTGAATGTGTGAGTCCCAAAGATGGCACAGAATTCTTCATTGCAAGGGGCATACGCGACACTCTCCTTGGCAACTCTTACCTGAATTTCTCTGCTAGAATCTGCGATGCACAGATTGCTCCAGTTTACGAGTCATGGATGCAGAGAGTAAGAGATCTCTCAACCTCCTTTTTGCTCGGGGATTCCAATAAAAAAGCCAAAAAACAAAATATTCCACATGCCGGAAGTCTGCTCAAGCCCACGCTCCAGTATGAGCTTAATGAAGCTTGTTGGGGTTACACAGCAATGGAGCTTTGGGGACTGATGGGGGGGGGGCTACAGTTCTTTACATGGTTGGCATGCTATGTGGGCATTTCATCATCTCACTCCCTGCAACAGGAAGCATCTTGCGAGGAAGGCATGTCTTGCAGAGGGAACTCCTGCTAAGATCATAGCTGGAAATCACTCAATGAAAAGCTTCATGGAGCCAAGGATGAATCAGCAGCGCTTCCTTCCAAGTAAGAACAAAGGGCTGCATTATCCGGAGGGCATGCTCAGAAGGCCAGGGAGGCAAAAGACAGGCAAACCAGCATTGGCCTACAAGTCCACCTTTGCTGTTTCTCCATTTTTTCCCCTCGCAAAGGGGCTTCTGGTGGTCTGTGTGTTCTCTAGGAATTCAAATGTCCCGGGGGGGGGGGTGTTTGGGGCCCGGCATGATTGCTGGAGGGGCTGCTGTTGCAAATGTTTCTACACCACTGGTGCCCAGACTTTCCAATCTGAAGCAATCTCTCCTGGCATCTTAGTCACTTAGACAGTGAGATGGGTGGCATATAAACCTAATCAATCTTCCCTTGGGAGCAAGTAGAAAGAGAAAGCCGGGGAGGCTACAATGAAAGGAAAGGGTTCACACATCCACCCTTGGCCCCCTTGCAACTGAGTAAGGGCAAAAAATAAAATAAAAATAAAAATAAATAAATAAAATAAAATAATAAAATAAAATAAAATAAAATAAAATAAAATAATAAAATAAAATAATAAAATAAAATAAAATAAAATAAATAATAAAATAAATAATAAAATAAAATAAAATATAAAATATAATATAAAATATAATAATATAATATAATATAATAATATAATAATATAATAATATAATAAAATATAAAATATAAAATAAAATAAAATATAAAACAAAATTAAAAAAACCCTCCACCCAGAATTTCACCGAAAACCTCTTCTGCTTTAACATAGTCTTTGGAATCTGTGGCTTGAATCATGTCAACTGGATTTCTATTTTCTTAGTGGAAACGTTTCACTCCTTATCCAAGGAGCTTCTTCAGTCTGAGTAAAGTTAGTAAGGGAATCCTTAAATATGTTTCTAGGCTGGCTGTGTGACCTTGCACCTGGGGCTAGGTCATGGTTATTTTTGAGATGTTTGTTTCTAAGTCCCTTTATCATCTAAAGGAGGATCGTTAAGATTACCCTGCTGCTGTTGAGCTTGTGAAATGGTCTTAATCTTCCTAGGCACAGAAGACAAAGCAGGAAGGAAGATAGGGGAAAGGTTATGCCTGAGGCCCCCACCTCTATTCAAGGAAGGATTTTCCAAGTTGGCATGAATGGATTCCTTGACCCCTCTCTCAAACCACCTATCTTCTCTGTCTAAAATGTGAACATATATATATATATATATATATATTACATTATAACCATGAGCTAGCCCCAGGTGCAAGGTCACACAGCCAGCCTAGAAACATATTTAAGGATTCCCTTACTAACTTTACTCAGACTGAAGAAGCTCCTTGGATAAGGAGTGAAACGTTTCCACTAAGAAAATAGAAATCCAGTTGACATGATTCAAGCCACAGACTGTTCCACCTGGATGACTGAGAACCTTCATAGACATATAGTCTTTGGAAGCAAATTCACTTTCATTAACTTGAACAAGAATTAACGGGGGGGGGGGGAGTGCAGAATTTATCTGCCTGAATTTAGAATAAACTGCAACAACAGGAGCTGGATGCCCACCTGTCAGGGATGGCTGATTGGATTTCTGCACTGAGCAGGGTGTGTGTGGACTAGATGACCTCTAAGGTCCCTTCCAAACTCTTAAGATGCCACAAATAAGAATGAAAGGTCACTGATCATCTGTGGGAAGGGAAACCAAGCATCAGGGCAAATTGAGGGATGCTCTTTGGTTAAAAGGGAGCAGCTGATGTTTTCCACTTCTCTTTCCTGGAAAGAGATGGAACCAGGCTAGGAAATGGATAGATTGGCCTGGCAGGAGGCGGCTCCCTCTGTCTCCCTTGGGCCAGAGGGATGCTCGAATTCAGGCCAGGATGGCAGGCTGTTTCTGGGGAAGAAGAGGGAAGAGGTGCTTCCAACGCAAGGGCACCCAGCGCTCACGTTTCCCCCGTGGACCCTCGGCTGCCTGCCCACCATTCTTCTTCCAGCCATTGCAGGAGCACAACACAGTCTTGGCAGGCAGCTGTGGCCTTAGAATCTGGTCTGTTTCGGTATTGCATTTATGTGGCACAGAGCAGCTGTGATTAATTAGGAGAATAATAAGGGTTGAGTGTGAACTACCCCTTGGTGATTTGGGGATCCTCTTGTAGCTCGGCCTCCGCACACACTACCAGAGGGTGGGAAATCGCCTGGGGCACAGATGGGGCTGCCGAGGGGCAGCCTCTTCTGCCGTGAGCAGAGGTACGCTTGGCCCCTCCTTGCGTTTCTCAAAGCAGTTGGCTCTGGTCACTTATGAGACGTCGTTCTTTTGTGGATCATTGTCTTGTTTTTGCTTGGTTTCTGCCCAGGGTCATTAAGGAGGGGGGGGCGGCTTATAAATGTCAATAAATAAATAAACGTTTGCTCCTGTTGCAGCGCCAAGTCATACAAGGCATTTCACAATCAGGAGAGGAAAACAAATCTTGCTTGCTTTCCCAAACCTTGGCAGGTGTTTCTGCTGCTGTGTGAAACCTCTCTCCAAGTTGGGTGCACCCTTATTTAGCCATAATTAAATCGGAGCATGCGTCACTGGGGATGGGCGCCAGGAAGGGAGCGATGTCAGAAACAGGAATGTTTGCTTTAATTTTGCAAAAGCACAAAGTGTTCTTTTTGATTGCCCAGGGCAGGCTGAAGGGCGAGAGAGGCGCCACATCCTAAAGGTTGAAAGGGGAGAGACAGAACAGCAAATCAACTGACCCCCACCCCCACCCCGGAGGAATCAGCCCCCTTGTTTCTGGCTGCCCCCACCAGCCGCCCTCCTGCCGCAGGGGGACCGGAGAAGCGCAAGCAATGGGGAGATACCGGAACGCAGACCGGAGGAAGCCTCTTCAAAGGTGCCATTTTCTTCTCCAGTTCCTTAGATTAGGATGTTGAGCTTTAGATGCTCAATTTTATAACCATTCATTAAACTTTAACTACGGGAAAAACTAAAAACGCCAAGCCTGGTCTGACTCGTGAGCTCACCCTACCGCTTACTCAGAGAACCTGAAGGGGTGGCTTGGAAGGTGTCACCCGCTATGCCGAGAAGGGATGGCATGAAGCCCTTCATGGCATCAGGCCCAGTTATTTGAGGGACCACCTACCGTATATACTTGAGAAGCCAACCCTTTAAATTTTCGTATGCTTTAATTATCACAATTGGCTTATCTGCAGGTGGCGCAGTTTTCATGTTATTTTGGTTAAAAATTCGGAGGTTGGCTTATCCGTGCATGGGCTTATATGCGAGTATATACGGATACTTTAAAAAAGTATTACCATATATATTCATGGACAAGCCCATCCAAAGATTAAGCCGAACCCAATTTTGGGGGTGTATTTTGGCACCTAAAATTCTCGGCTTATCCATGATACAGTATCTCCCATGGTATCAGCCTTAATTGTTCCACTTTTGAGTAGATCTTGCCATCTGGAAGTTTTTCCTTAAAGATTTAAATGAAATCAAGGTAACTGCAACTTATGCCTGTTACTTCTGACTTCAGAGCTCAGGCTAACATGGAGAACCTGGAAGGGCGTTCCTGTGTTGGGTCACTGGGCCTGAGATCCACAAAGAGTCACGTGAGTAGAACTGGTGTGCCTACACTCCTAACACCTACAGTACACTGGGACCATCATTTCATGAGGCCCGCACAGGGATTTCTGTTCCCATGGCTTAATCCTTCAACTTTCTGCTGTTCCAATAAACTAGAGGTGGGCAACTTCTGGGAGGGGGCACTGGGTCTGGACTATCACACACTTGGGCAGGGCTGAGATTTTGCCTGTGGAGCTCAGGGTTGCACGGGGGGTTGGGGTCCCGAGCCAGGTTTTGGGGTTGTAACTGCTTCTCTCTCATACTAGGTGGCATCATCAGTAGAGGAGATGTGGGCAAGTGGCGCTGACTGGTTGGCAAGGGTGGTATCCTGGTGACAGAAGGGCTGAGATCTCCCTGCTTTGCGGGGGGAGGGGGGATGTGGAGGTGTTAACGTCTTTAGCTTAGTTCCAGGTAAGATTTGTGAGTCTCAGCACAAATGCACAGGGGCAGCTGCGCCTTACTTCGGGTCCCTAACCCACCCACCTTTGGTGATCAAGGTTTGCTCACTAAGCAACCGTGGCTAGTTCTTCCCTCCAACCACGGCTGCCCTGTTTATAAGCATTCACCACCAGAATTTTGGCCAAGGGCTGCCCCAGATGACACTGCGAGTGTGGAGCTCCTGATTTCCCCCCCGTTTGTAAGGTTCGTTCAGACAGACAGACAGATCTCTGACTTGCCTTTGGTGGAAAAGCAAGCGGAATCATGCCTTGGGGGATCTGCCGCTGAATTTCAGTCGCTGCCAACAGGAACGCAAGAGCCGCCCTGCGCTCCCGCCGCGATGCAGCTGCGGGATGGCCAACCTCGCCCAGCTGTGCAGGGACCGGGCCAACTCCGGAGCTCCTGTGCCCGGGGCCAAGGCCGCTCTGGGAGACCTTTGGAGGGGGGGGGGGTTAGGGGACAAAATAGGTGACTCTTCTACCCCTTAACCCCCCGCCCCACATTTCTAACAAATCAGGCCGATTTTTCCCATGCAAAAGGGATACCCCATTTTACTCCCCCCCCCACCTCCCCAGATTGGCCCAGTGAGTCTTGGGCTCTCTATCTATGCCCCCCAGGCCTCAAGGGGGCAAAAACATGAAAGCGCCGCCTCCCCCTGCCAGACTGTGGGTGCTGTCAGTGCCAACTTCCATCGGGCATCCCTGATGCACCCAGTCGCCTCTCTGGGCTTGCAATCACCCCCAGCAAGCCCTTATATAAAGAGGTAAAGGTTTCCCCTGCACAGTTGTGTCCAACTCTAGGGGGCGGTGCTCATCTCCGTTTGTTAGCCGAAGAGCCAGCGTTCTCCGAAGACGCTTCCGCGGTCAAGTGGCCGGCATGACAAGCACAGAACGCTGTTACCATCCCACCGGAGTGGTACCTATTCATCTCCTTGCATTTGCATGCTTTCGAATTGCTAGGTTGGCAAGAGCTGGGGCTAGTGCAGGAGCTCACGCGGCGCTCGGGTCTCAAACCGCCAACCTTCCGATTGACAAGCCTGGCGCCTTAACCACTGAGCCACCACGCCCCCTAAGCCCTTATTATCTGTACCTGCAAATACCTGGGTTTGTAAGAAAAGGCACAAAAAAGTGGGAAAAGAAAAAAGAAATAAAGTTCTCCAGAAATCTTAAGCGAGAGGGAAGAAGGGGTGGTGGTGGCAGAGATTTCATCTCTTTCAGGCCGCCAGCGTAACCAGTCTCGGGCCAGGCAGCCTGCAGCCCAGGCACTGGGAGCAGGGATCCGTGCTGGGAGACTTCAAGGAGTCACGTTTGAGAAATTCTGGAAAATCGAGTGCTGAAGTTGGAGCACGATCTTTGCCGTCTCTCCCCAATTGTACACAAATGAAAAATGGATAGAGAAGAGAGCGCTTTTTCTTTTCCGCCTGCAACTGCCAGGTCGGGAGGTGGGAACAGGTTGGGCATCGATTGCAGACTGAGGAGAAATCACATCGGGTCGCCTGCCTGGCCATGCCCGCCGGGGGAGCGAGTGCCCAACCTATCGCCCGGGAGGTCCAGGTGAGCAGAAAAACGCTTTGTAAAGCTTTGTAGAGCTGAGCTGTCTGGGTGGGGTACCCAAAGAGCTCAGAAATTTTCTTTTTGAAAGAAAAGAAAAATTTGGAGCTGTTTGGGTACCTTGCCTTGTGGCCATATTTGCACAAACATTAACACCCTTTGCTCCTAAGGCAGAGGTTCAGAGCCCCGTCGTCGCCCTGGCTCCCCTCTGAAGCCCCCCCCCCCAGGCAGCAGAGTCTCCCGCTCCCGTCCCGTGCCCACAGGCCAGGGGCCAGGAGAGCTGGACTACAACTCCCCGTTCCTCCTGGCTGATGGTGGAGGGGGTTGTGCCCACCTGGAAGCTGCCCCAGCCCTGGCCCTCCACCTTCCGGACGAGCCCTTCCAAAGAGAAACACTCACGATGACCATCTGGCAGACGTGTCCCCTGCAGAGCTCGGAGTACGAAGAATAATGCATGTAGACCATCCAGCTGCCCACAAAAATGCCCAGCCAGGCAAAGAAGAGGTACTTCACCTTGATGCCAGGAAGGCGGCTCTGGGGGGGGGGGAGGAACAAAGCAAAGGGAGAGAAGGGGGGTCAGCACGTTCCAGACGCTCTGAGGCACCGTCCGGAAGCCACTGGGGCACACTGGCCGCGACAAGGTGGCAGCACCTGGCATGCCCTGGTGGACCTCAGACGCTAAGCAGGAGGGGCCTAGCGGTCCCTTGGATGGAAGACCACTCAGAAGGCTAAGAAGTGCAGTTAAAAAAAAGTAATCACAGCTCGAGGGCATCTTTGCCTTCGGGTTGCAATGGGACTCCCCAGCTGGATTCCATCAACTTACTAAACCCACGCCAGCAACACACAACGGCTGCGTTCTTCGCATCTGCTGCACTACCCCGTATTTGGATTCGAAGGGGTGGCTGTTCCCATGCTAGTTTCCCACGGCACGAAATGAATCACAAAATGCCCCCGCTCTTTGCCTAGTCTAGTGTGTTGTGTGAACCCAGCCTTTGTGCCAAACAATTCAAAAATCACAGTGGTTTCATGCCTGCCTTTAACAAACTAATTAAACCACTTTAATTTGCATACAAAGCAGGAGCCCCGCCCCCCAGGGACAGATTAACTAGAGCAGACAGCATGTTCCCTCAATAGATCAATACATAAGCATCCAAACATCCTTCTGGTGTCTGCCACGTCTCCTCCCTCCCCCAAATCACTGGCCACGGGCCACCAGGATAACCTCTGCAGAGCAGGAACCACCATCTGCCACAATGAAGACAACACCATTTGTTCTAGTGGTTAAGGCAACGGGCTAGAAACCAGGAGAATGAGAATTCTAGTCCCACCTTAGGCATGAAAGCCAGCCGGATGACCCGAGCCCAGTCCCTGTCTCTCAGCCCTAGGAAGGAGCCAACGGCAAACCAGGAGCCTGAGAGTTCTAGTCCCGCCTTAGGCACGAAAGCTGGCTGGGTGACCTTGGGCCAGTCCCTGTCTCTCAGCCCTAGGAAGGAGCCAATGGCAAACCAGGAGCCCGAGAGTTCTAGTCCCGCCTTAGGCACGAAAGCTGGCTGGGTGACCTTGGGCCAGTCCCTGTCTCTCAGCCCTAGGAAGGAGCCAATGGCAAACCAGGAGCCTGAGAGTTCTAGTCCCGCCTTAGGCACGAAAGCTGGCTGGGTGACCTTGGGCCAGTCCCTGTCTCTCAGCCCTAGGAAGGAGCCAATGGCAAACCAGGAGCCTGAGAGTTCTAGTCTCGCCTAAGGCATGAAAGACAGGTGGGATAATAAGTAAATAAAATAAATAAAAATGCTAACCCACTGCAGATTCCGTTTGTTTGGGCGTTGCAGGTTACGTGAGGGCAGAAACTCTGTTTTCTTAACTGCCAGATGTGACCCCCAAACCACTCCGTGTTCCTTTACACACCCAGGGCTGGGTTTGCTTGTTTTTGGCTTCGTATGGAAAGCAAAGCAGGGCTGGAACTAGCAGATGCATAGATGGGAGACTACCAAGAAACCCACACAGCTGTTGGCTAGACTAGAATTTTTAAAAATTGCAAATTCCACATTCTTGTTAAAAAAAAAAAAAGGAAGGGTTTTTTTTGACCATATCTGTCCACTGGGTCAGCAGGAATCAAGCTTCATTCGTATCAGACTTTAACAAAGTTTGGGTAGCTCCAACTAATCATGGCTTATTCAACAACCCATGATTATGCAAGTCATGGTTTAATAACCTCAACACAATTCTATTGAAACTCCCTAATTGCAGTCAACCACTGTAGCACACTACTTCTCCACTGCACAGGCTCTGTGTCTATGGCCAATAAATGGGGTTTGCACAATGCAGGGCGAGGCTAGGTTAAAACAGGGTCAGGGGGTATGTGGTTGTGGGACGCAGCCATTGTAACAATTTCATTTGGTTGGTTGAGCAATGCATGTTCTGGGCACATGTCTCTGTAACTTCTAAACACAGACTCTGAGGAAATGATTTCAATTCTAGGCAGGAATTGGGACTTCCGGTGAGGACATGGCAAGCTAGGCATCCTTGAAGGGGCAGGGACAAGATTACGGTGACGATCAGCAGCCAGGGATGGATCCTGGCTGGTGAAATCTCTCTGGAGGAAGGAGAGAGCGTGGAATAGCTTACTCCATACATCTGCTCCTCGCGAGTAAACCGCAGGAACTGGGGGTTTTGCGGTCGGCTAATGAATGGAGCGGCTGGGAGTCAAGGGATTCCATCTACGCCCAGAACCATAATGCAGCCTATATGGACATAAAGCTCGGCCGAGCCTTATTTCTTAAACACCTTTGGAATTACTTTTTTACTGCCTCTTAAATATTAAGAACCTTTGGAATGGCAAGTTTAACAGCATTCTTTGGGTGCGTCTCCAATCCTTAATGAAATTTTAAGTGCAACTTTAAAGACTTTAAATTTGGGGGAATAAATAGCAAAAGGGTAATTAGAATGTTGTTTCTGGAAAGTTATAAATGGACTAAGGGTCTAGATGGACTTGAAATGGGATTTTAAAATTAATTGAATGATTCTTTCCTGTGGGAAAATGGCTTGTGTTTTGAATTCTGGAGAAAAAAAACAACATGATAGGATGGACCTTGAAGATTGGACACTAGAGGGAGCTAGAAGGAAGTAAAGATTACAATTAAAGGAGAAGAATCTCTATTTGATTTGCTAACACAGAATGGAGTAAAATACCCTAACATTGAATCTACTGAAGAATATCTGTGAACAATGAGCTCAGAAGTTAATTTTAAGAATGTCTGCCATCAGAGATAGAAACTGTGTGAATAATGTTATGGAAGAGGAACAAGCTCTACCAGATAAGATTGAATTAGATCTGAACGTGGATTTAAAAATGACAGGGTACAAGAATGATCTGGAAAAAGATGAAGTACTGGATGTACAAATGAAACCAGCTGATGTTTTAACAATTAAAAGGGACATACAAATAACCAACCAGGAGAGTGCCTTGGATAATTTTCCTGTATTGGATTTACAAAGGAGACCTGTTAAAGTTTTGAAAGACTTGATGAGAAGAGACAAAGAAAAAAAAAGAAAAGAAATCAAGTTCTAGTGGTTAAGGCAACGGGCTAGAAACCAGGAGTCTGAGAGTTCTAGTCCCGCCTTAGGCATGAAAGCCACCTGGGTGACCTTGGGCCAGTCACTCTCTCTCAGCCCAACTCACCTCAAAGGGTTGTTGTTGTGAGGAAAATAGGAGGAGGAAGGAGTATTAGATATGTTCACCGCCTTGAGTTATTTATAAAAATAATAAAGGCGGGACAATAAATAAATAAATAAATAAATTGAAGGAATTAAAGATCAAGATTGTTAAAAGGGGAGGAATATAAAATTGGTTTATTTGATCAAAGTTAAAATAAAAAGGTTAAAAAAGTAAAGGTTTCCCCTGCACAGTCGTGTCCGACTCTAGTGGCCAGTGCTCATCTCCATTTGTATTTCTGGTAACCCTTAATGGATTTTTCCTGGACTGAACGAGGTTTTAAGGATCTGTTTATAGATAAGAGATATGATATGGGATGAAGAAATTGTTTCTTGTATTTTAAGAGAAAGTGATAACTTGTTAAAATAGTTTATACTTCAGATGAAGGAGGAAGTTACTTCTTTATTATTATTTTTTCTTTTTGTTATATTCCAATTTTGTTTCTTTTCTAATCTTCTATATTATTCTTTTTTCTTTTTTGCACTTTTTCTTTTTTCTTTCTCTTTTATTTTGTAGTTTGTATTAGTTTTTATCTGTTTAATTGTAATTTTTAATAAAAAATACTTGAAAAAAATTCTTGGCAGGAATTGGATCTTTAATATCCTGTGGCTGAAGCTCGATTTTTAATTTGTTGTTGTTGTTCAGTCGTTTAGTCGTGTCCGACTCTTTGTGACCTCATGGACCATAGCACGCCAGGCCTTACTGTCCTCCACTGTCTCGGAGTTTACTCAAATTCATGTTCATTACATCGGTGATGCTATCTAACCATCTCATCCTCTGCCGTCCCCTTCTCCTTTTGCCTTCAGTCTTTCCCAGCATCAGGGTCTTTTCCAGTGAGTCCTCTCTTCACATTAGGTGGCCAAAGTATTTGAGCTTCAGCTTCAGCATCTGTTTTTAATTTTTAATATCGATTTTTATATCCTGTGGGAACTGCCAGTTCTCCAGCAAATGACCCTTGAAAGAAGAAAAGGCCAGATTATGTCAGCTGAAGAGCCCTCCAGGCGACAGGTGAGATCATGGGAACTGTATTTGGAAAGCACCAAGTGGAGGAAAGCTAGATTGTGTTGGGGGGAAGGCATTAAGGCATAAAGTCCAACTTCCTGTTTGGTGCAGGAATCTCCATTAAGTAGGCTGACCATATTTCCTTCAGACAAAAACGGGACATTTGGAATGGCAAAACGGGACAGGGTCTTATGCTACCATGCCGGCCTCCAAACCCCGCCCCCCAGTCCACGCAATTGGCTCCCACCTGCAAACCCCGCTCACGCCCCACACGATTGGCTCCCGCCTGCAAACCCCGCCCCCATCAGCGTGATTGGCTCGGATTTTAATTTTTCTTTATTTTTAAAGGGTTTTTTTTTCTTCTAGCAGTAAATGGTGCGTCAGAGCTGGTGTGTTTGGGGGAGGCCGGAGTACACACACTGTGCACACAGCACCGTCATCGGCCGGGGAACAAGGGGCGGGGATGGAGGGGATGGAGGCCCACCACTGCCCCATCCCCCTCGGGCTTGGCCGAAGGAGGGAGGAGAGTCACTGCTGCTGCCACCGCCGCAGAGCAGGAGAAGCAGGAGGAGCCGGCTGCGCTCGGCTGCTTCAACCACACCACTCCGCCCCTTGCTGCCCACTGAAGCTCCCCAGGGTGGCCGGCTCCTGCTTCTCTTGCTCGGCGGCCCGACAACTCTCCTCCCTCGGCCAAGCCCGATCAGATGCACATACACACATTTTTCTTCTTATATCTCTTTTTTTCCCCCGCCCCCCCCATGTTTGTATTTTTATTTTTATAGTTTATTAATCTCTACTTAATATTATATTCTTTTTGAATATATATAGAAGAAAGAAGAAAAATGTAAATCAAGTATTTACACAATTTTTTGTTAAGAAAACTGGAGGTATTTTAATGAAATGTACGTAAGTATTGTATGGTAAAGATGCATAAGTCAAAAATTGAATTTGAAATAAATACTTAATAAATCAGTAATATAACATAAGAGAAGAAAAAGAAAATAGTGATAAGGTTAGAAATAGATATATATAAATAAAGTAGTTAGAAAGGGTTAGAGGAAGAAGAAGGGAAGAGGGAAACGGAAAATAATTTAAAATAAAGATATGTTATATGAAATATATTAGATAATGAATATTATAAATCAAATGTAAATATGTATACATAAATGTAGTTATTGTTATGTGTAGCGGCAACAACTCTCCTCCCTCGGCCAACCCCGATCAGATGCACACACACACACTCACAGGACAGACTGCCCTCGGCAGGAGCCGGCCACGCTGAGGGGCTTCAGCCACACCACTCCGCCCCTCGCCACCCGCTGAAGCCCCCCAGCATGGTCAGCTCCTGCCAGGGCAGTCTGTCCTGTGAGTGTGTGTGTGTGTGTGTATGTGAGAAGCAGGAGCGGCCACCCTGGGGAGCTTCAGCGGGCAGCAAGGGGCGGAGTGGTGTGGCTGAAGCCCCTCAGCGCGGCTGGCTCCTGCCGAGGGCAGTCTGTCCTGTGAGTGTGTGTGTGTATGTGAGAAGCAGGAGCGGCCACCCTGGGGAGCTTCAGCGGGCAGCAAGGGGCGGAGTGGTGTGGCTGAAGCAGCCGAGCGTAGCCAGATTCTCCTGCTCAGTGGCCCGCCAACTCTCCTCCCTCGGCCAAGCCCGATCAGATGCGCACACATACACACACACGCACCCCATATGCTCTTTCTCCAGCCTCCCCATGACCAAATGCACCCGGACCTGTTGCAGGGAGGCTGGAGAAAGAGGGTGTGGGGTGCGCGCGTGTGTGTGCGCGCGCGCGCGCGCGATTACGCTGAGCAAGTAATCTGCGCACGCGCACACACACACACGCACCCTCTTTCCACAACCTTCCCCTGGCCTCACCACTGCTGGGCAGACAATCTCAGGATCAGGTAAGGAGGCAGGAACCTGGACTGTGGTGCTGCTTCTGCTGCTGGGATCGCACGTGGCAACTGGGCTTCCAGTTGCCACGCTGATAGGGCCTCTTCCGGGCTGCCTCCAATGGCACGTCCGGCTCCAGTCCTCCTTCCTGTCTTCCTGTCCTCCCTCCCGCCGGGTTTAAAAAAGTGAGATTTTGATCAAAACGACGGGACGGTGGAAAAATGCTAAAATAACTGGACTGTCCCGTTCAAAACGGGACGTATGGTCACCCTACCATTAAGGCATCTTTGCAGGGTGGCCCTTGAGGCTCAGGTGAGCACATCCAGGAAAGGGGAGCGGATTCCCCCCTGGGTCACTGGCACCATCATCAAACTGCTCTTACTGTTCGAGGGAAGTTTCTTCTAACGTTCACTTGGAATCTGCCTTGAAATCCCTCACTCCAAGTTCTTCATGCTGGATCATGAGGGATCGTCATGTATTTTGAATAGGGCGCCACATGCCTCCCGCAGCCACCTTTTCCAGGACTAAATATACCCATTTCTTTTCAGAGAACTTTTCACCGCCTTCTCGGAACCTGCTCCAGTGTCTCTGAATCCTCCTTAGTGCAGTGCCCAGAGCTGTAATATTCAAGATGGGATCTGATTAAAGCAGAATGAGGAGGAACTATTAATTCCCACGAGTAGGAAATTATATCTCTGCTGTTGCAGGGTAAAACTGCATTTGATTTTCTCAGAGCCAAACAGCACAGCTGGCTCAACAGAGTTACCACCAAGCCAGAGGGATATTCCCCCCGTGAACACCTGTGCATCTGGGGTTGGTTTTTTAAGCAAAGAATTTTGCATTTGCCTTTCTTGAATTTCATTCTGTTACTTCCAAACCATTTCTCTAGACCAGAGCTTTCCAAACTTTTAATGTTGGTGACACACTTTTTAGACATGCATCATTTCGCGACACACTCTTACAGCAGGGCACAAGGCAGGCACTAGGACCTGCGCGGAATCACAGCAGGTTTGGAGGCAGCAGCAGCCGCGACACACCCAGACACTGCAGCCGACACACTAACGTGTTGCGACACAGAGTTTGGAAAGCTCTGGTCTATACGGTGTGAGCAAATAAAGAATTGGAGTTTCAATGGACTGACTCTTCGTTGTTCTTGGGCTGGGCCTGACAGGAGGCTGGAGCTGGCGGCACCCCAGAGCCGCACGGTTCCGGGTCTGCTTGCTGCCCTGCAAGGCAGGGTGCGGGGTTTCCAAACGGGCAGAGATGGGGGCGACATAGGGGGGAGTTGCAGTGTTTCGGGCTGGGAGGGACCAAGCCCGGAATGGCTTGGATAGGGGTGGGTGCTCAGGGTAACGACTGGTAAAATTCACTTAATGACAGCAAGGGGAATTGCCAGGATTGCCGTCTCTAAGCGATGCCATCTCGCTTTACAACCGCATGGCTTAGTGATGGAAATTCCAGGCTCAATTACCATCCCTAAATGAGGACTACCTGTAGTGTGTAACTCCCTGTAACTTCAAAGAAATTTGAATAGGTCTTGTTCAGGAAAACACTTTATGCTATGGCAGCTTGAAGGAACTTTTTGTTATAAACAGCCTATCCAGCTAAAGTGTCCACCAACTGACATAGCATTTGTACACCTTCGCAGGAATCCTATCTTGAACCAGGACCAACGAAGAATGTTCTGACCCCTGGATTACAGAAAGGAGCCCCCACATTCCCAGGAGGGGGGCAAGATAGGAGAAAAAACAGTCCAGAAATGGAACTGGGAAGGCTCAGAATAGCCCCGCCCTAGAGCCTTCCCAGGCTATTCCCCCTTCGGTTAGGTAGAGCGGCTTCAGTCTGGCAAGAGTCTGTCTATACCAGAGCTTTCCAAACTGTGTGTCGCAACACAAAAGTGTGTCGCCACACAGAGTCTGGTGTGTCACCACACAACCCGGAAGCGCTGATCATCATCAGCACTTCCGGGTTTTCCCGCGGCGACGCACCAACGGCGGCGCGCAAAAACCTGAAAGCGGCAGCAGCGCTTCCGGGTTTTTGTGCGCTGCCGCAATGGCGGTACTTCCGGGTTTTCCCGCGGCGACACACCAACGGCGGTTGGTGTGTCGCCACGGGAAAACTTTGGAAAGCCCTGGTCTATACGGTGTGAGCAAATAAAGAACTGGAATTTGAATGGATTCTCTGTCGTTCTTGGGCTCGGCCCGACACTTGGGCAGCTAGGCCCCCTTAACCCTCAGGTGCCTGCGTGGGGCGCATCAGACAAAGTTCTCAAAGCATGGTAAGTCTGGCCCATCGCTCTGGAAAATGTCAAACCTCCCTGGGGAGGTTGCCGTCTCGAGCGGCCCACTTAAAGGATGCCAGGACTTTTCCCTAAAATGCAGCTTGGCTGAGACAGGCACGTTCTTTTCCTGAACTACATCCAGTGCCTTTCTGAACAACGAGGTAGAGGGAATGTGCATCAAAATGGTCTGAAAATGGAGAGCGCGCATTAATATTCTAGCACAGAGCTTTCCAAACTGTGTGTCGGGAGACAATAGTGTGTCGGCTGCAGTGTCTGGGTGTGTCGCGGCTGCTGCTGCCTCCGAGCCCTGCCAGGATTCCACGCAGGTCCTAATGCCTGCCTTGTGTCCTGCTGCCTCCAAACCTGCTGCGATTCTGCACAGGTCCTACTGCCTGCCTTGTGCCCTGCTGTAAGAGTGTGTCGCGAAATGATGCCCTGCTGTAAGAGTGTGTCATCAACATGAAAAGTTTGGAAAGCTCTGGTATAGACAGACTCTTGCCAGACTGAAGCCGCTCTACCTAACCGAAGGGGGAATAACCTGGGAAGGCTCTTTTTGTTGTTGTTTATTCGTTCAGTCGTTTCCGACTCTTCGTGACTTCATGGACCAGTCCACGCCAGAGCCCTCTGTCGGCCGTCACCATCCTCAGCTCCCCAATGGTTGAGTCCGTCACCTCCAGAATACCATCCATCCATCTTGCCCTTGGTCGGCCCCTCTTCCTTTTGCCTTCCACTTTCCCTAGCATCAGCTTCTTCTCCAGGGTATCCTGTCTTCTCATTATGTGGCCAAAGTACTTCAGTTTTGCTTTTAATATCATTCCCTCAAGTGAGCAGTCTGGCTTGATTTCCTGGAGTATGGACTGGTTTGATCTTCTTGCAGTCCAAGGCACTCTCAGAATTTTCCTCCAACACCACAGTTCAAAAGCATCTATCTTCCTTCGCTCAGCCTTCCTTATGGTCCAGCTCTCGCAGCCATAGGTTACTACAGGGAATACCATTGCTTTAACTATGCGGACCTTTGTTGTCAGTGTGATGTCTCTGCTCTTTACTATTTTATCAAGATTTGCCATTGCTCTCCTCCCAAGAAGTAGACGTCTTCTGATTTCCTGGCTGCAGTCAGCATCTGCAGTAATCTTTGCGCCTAGAAATACAAAGTCTGTCACTGCCTCCACTTTTTCTCCCTCTATTTGCCAGTCATCAATCAAGCTCGTTGCCATAATCTTGGTTTTTTTGAGGTTTAACTGCAACCCAGCTTTTGCACTTTCTTCTTTCACCTTCGTCATAAGGCTCCTCAACTCCTCCTCGCTTTCAGCCATCAAAGTGGTATCATCTGCATATCTGAGATTGTTAATGTTTCTTCCAGCGATTTTAACTCCAGCCTTGGATTCCTCAAGCCCAGCATGTCGCATGATGTGTTCTGCGTACAGGTTGAATAGGTAGGGTGAGAGTATACAACCCTGCCGTACTCCTTTCCCAATCTTAAACCAGTCCGTTGTTCCGTGCTCTGTTCTTACCGTTGCTACTTGGTCGTTATACAGATTCCTCAGGAGGCAGACAAGATGACTTGGTATCCCCATACCACCAAGAACTTGCCACAATTTGTTATGATCCACACAGTCAAAGGCTTTAGAATAGTCAATAAAACAGAAATAGATGTTTTTCTGAAATTCCCTGGCTTTCTCCATTATCCAGCGGATATTGGCAATTTGGTCTCTAGTTCCTCTGCCTTTTCTAAACCCAGCTTGTACATCTGGCAATTCTCGCTCCATGAATTGCTGGAGTCTACCTTGCAAGATCTTGAGCATTACCTTACTGGCATGTGAAATAAGTGCCACTGTTCGATAGTTTGAACATTCTTTAGTGCTTCCCTTTTTTGGTATGGGGATATAAGTTGATTTTTTCCAATCTGATGGCCATTCTTGTGTTTTCCAAATTTGCTGGCATATGGCATGCATCACCTTGACAGCATCATCTTGCAAGATTTTAAACAGTTCAGCTGGGATACCATCGTCTCCTGCTGCCTTGTTATTAGCAATGCTTCTTAAGGCCCATTCAACCTCACTCTTCAGGATGTCTGGCTCTAACTCACTGACCACACCGTCAAAGCTATCTCCAATATTATTATCCTTCCTATACAGATCTTCCGTATATTCTTGCCACCTTTTCTTGATCTCTTCTGCTTCTGTTAGGTCCTTACCATTTTTGTTTTTGATCATACCCATTTTTGCCTGGAATTTACCTCTGATGTTTCTAATTTTCTGGAAGAGGTCTCTTGTCCTTTCTATTCTATTGTCTTCTTCCACTTCCGCACATTGTTTGTTTAAAAATAATTCCTTATCTCTTCTGGATAACCTCTGGAATTTTGCATTTAACTGGGAATATCTCCCCCTATCACTGTTGCCTTTTGCTTTCCTTCTTTCTTGGGCTACTTCCAGTGTTTCAGAAGACAGCCATCTTGCCTTCTTGGTTTTCTTTTTCTTTGGGATCTTTTTGTTGCCGCCTTCTGAACAATGTTGCGAACTTCTGTCCATAGTTCTTCCGGGACCCTATCTACTAAATCTAGTCCCTTAAATCTATTCTTCACCTCCACTGCATATTCCTTAGGAATATTAGTGAGCTCATATCTAACTGATCTGTGGGTCTTCCCTATTCTCTTTAGTCTGATTCTAAATTTTGCAATAAGAAGTTCGTGATCTGAACTACAGTCAGCTCCAGGTCTTGTTTTTACCGACTGTATAGATGTCCGCCACCTTTGGCTGCAAAGGATGTAGTCAATCTGATTTCGGTGTCGACCATCTGGTGAAGTCCATGTATAAAGTCGTCTTTTAGGTTTTAGGGAAGGCTCTAGGGCGGGGCTATTCTGAGCCTTCCCAGTTCCATCTCTGGACTGTGTTTTCTCCTATCTTGCCCCCCTCCTGGGAATGTGCTCCCTCCTTCCTGAGAACCAGCAGCGCTACCGAAGCCCATCGCACCAAGGGCCGCCCTCTTGGCCAGCCAGGAAGGCCACCAATGGAAGGAGCAGAACCAGGAGACCTCTTTCGGCAAGGCAGGTCGCTCACCATTTCGGTCTCTGCCAGCACACCTGGCGCCCGGCCCCTGGCACTCCGGCTCAGCCTTTCACTGCAGCGCTGGCCTCCAGCCGGAGAAGGAGAGTCCCAGCAAGACCATTGGGAGAGGAGTTTCCTTAAGGGACCCCCAGAGGCGGCCAAGCGATTGTGACAGAAGACGTGGGTGGAGAAGGAAAAGCAACAGGGCGCAGCGATCCTCTTGCGCTCTCCACGATAATTGTTCTGAGCCCATCTGAAACCCCTACAGCATCTCGGTCCCGTTTGATGCCCACGGAGGGGGAAATAAATTTGGGGCTCTCCAAAAATGCCACAACTTTCCCAGCCTCACTCTTGGTGACGGTCGTGCACACTCAGTTTCCTTTCTTTCAACAACTGGAGGGCAGCTTTGTGTTTACTAACGTTTCCCCGCGTCTTCTGGATCCAGGGCAGGTAACGCTACCTTGCCCCAAAAGGCTTGCCATGGACAGCTGGTTGGTTGCGCATCTTTAGGCCAAAGATCAAAAAGGAGAGAGAGACCTCAGAGAAGAGGCAAAACCCAGTATTTTAAAAGCGGAGAAGGGTTGCCCCCAAAGAGAGTCTGGGCGGAGGCTTTCAACAGCAGAAATACACAGTGAAAATGTCCCTGAGCGTATGTGGAGTGCTTTTCACTACAAGTGTGATTCTCCTCTGAAGTTGGCGATCTGTGTTTCATAAAAACAACAGGGAGGAAAGCAGGGGCAATTTCCAGACAAGCATAAAGTCTGGTAGTTCTTGGTGGGAAGTGCTCCATTTTTTTAGAATTTGTGGGAGGAAAGGATTGCCAAGGAATGCAGCTTCCTTCACATTTTGACCCCTGCAAAAAGCAAGCATAAAGGTGTTCCCACTGCCCTTTTACTTTGCCAAGCTAAATGCTGAGGGGCTGGATCAACCCTCGGCTTCTAAACTCTCTCCTGGAAAATCCAGAGTGCTGCATGTGGTTTTCCTCTAGAACTTCCTTTCTAGGCTAGTCCTGACATTCATTTCCGACGGATGGACTTTTACAACTCCCTTGTCAGAGTATCTACAACTTCCCCTTCCTGGACACCCAAGAAACAAAATGAGAGTAACAGAATGAGTTGCATTTGCAACTGATTTATTTTCCACCTAGGCCTGCAAAAATGTATTTGCTTGCTTAATGCAATCTCAACTTTTGGGCCAACTTCAGCCAGCTCTAGAAAAGAACGAAGTACAAGAAAATGATAAAAATCCATTTGGGAACAATAAATGTTAAGGCTTTTTGCTATCTGCGCAGACAAGCAGCCTTCACCAGCCCCCTTACGAAGGGGGCGCACAGGCAGGTTAGAGCCTGTATCAATTTTGAAGGATCAAGAGCAGCTTAGCCCAAGAGCTGAGGACAGAGATCTGCCCTTGGGGACAGTGGGCTGGGTTCACACAACCAACTAAACCCGGGTTACCAGCCCACAATATAATTCATACTCATATGATCAGCGACGCTCCGACAAATCATAACGCACGCCCCGATTTCACGCGATGGCCCGGTTCACACCGCGCAATGCGCCCACGGGGGGCTTCCCACAAAGCGCCCAAACGCCTTTGAGCCCAGCATGGCGGGTCGTGCGAACCCAACCGCGGCGGGGCGGCGGCCATCCAGGAGGGCTTAGCGGGAGAGGTGGGTGAAGCAGGCCCCTCCGGCCGGCTCGGGCAAGGGCTGGGCGGCTTCGTCCCAGGTGCGACCCGGCTCTGGGCGCAGAGAAGCAACGCTTCCGAAACCGGCCCGATCCCCCCACCAGGAAGCCGGGGCTGGGAGAGGGCCGGAGGAAGCCCGGCGGCCCCTCCGCCCCGTTTCCAGCGAAGCCCGCCCGCGCGACCCCTCTCTCGCCGCCGCCGCCGCCGCCGCGGGAAGCGAGTCGAGTCGAGTCGAGGCCGCGGCCGCCCCTCACCTGCAGGCCTTTCGAGAGCGGGCAGAAGACCACCAGCTGCACGAGCCTCCGGAGCCGCCGCATGCTGGGCCGGCGGGGGTCCTTCCTGGCTCGCTGGCCCAAGCGCTCCGGGGACAGGCTTTCCGCGACCCCCCGGTGGAGGGGCGGCGGGCGGTTGCTCCGGGCGCCCCGGAAGGGAGGCGGCGCTGCGCTCAGGCAAGGATGGAGCCGGCGAGGCGGAGGGAGGCGGGCGAGGGGCGAGGCAGCCCAGGCCTCCCTCCGCCGCCGGCTCCTCGGCGCATCTGCCGCAGCAGCTGCTGCTGCGTGGTCCGCCTTCCTCCTCCTCCTCCTCCTCGCGGCGCGGGTGTCGCAGCGACCGGTTCGGCTGCAGCTCCCCGGCGGGGCTTCTGCGCTCAACCCGGCGGCGGCGGCGGCGGCGACCCTTAAAGGGGAGGGGCGCTCCCTGCAAGCCGCTTTCTGCCTGCCGATGGAAAAGAGGCGGGTGCTCCCCTGCCCTCCCTTCCCCGAAAGGAGACCGACCAGCCGCGTGTCCCCGAAGCGCCTCGGAGCAGCGAAGGCTGCTGCTGAAGACGGAGGCTCGGCCCCAAAGGCCACCTTCCCCCGCGGAGGACGCCTTTCCTCGGCAGGGCGAGCGCCTCCTCGCATCGCCGACCACCTGCCTTTGCGCTTAACCCGGTGGCCCTTCGCACGACCTGCTAACACCGTGGGCTGGCTTCACGAGTACAAGCGCCCCAACCCCTTTTAACGGCCGCTAGTACTGTAGGTTGTGAGAACCTAGCCTTTGCGTGCAGACAGCCGAGACTGAAATCCAGCATCTCCAGGAAGAGAACTTTCCACAGCTCTTCCCCCCCCCCATTTCTTACTCATGATTATGGGTTTGTGGGTTCACCATCGCCCTAAACTCTAATGTGTCATTTTGGCTTCACTTTAGGATACTCTATGAACTCAGTCATGGAGGTTTATAAGTCATGGTTTACGCTTGGGTGTAGTGTGTGAACCCATCCACACTGGCTTATTCAATGAAGTGAATTAAATTAAATTAAAGATTCAATTAAAACTTGGCATACTGTTTGGACAATGCATCAAGTTATGGTTAATCATGTTGAAGAAGCCATAGTTATCTGGCACACACCTAATTTTCTTTCTTTCTTTCTTTCTTTCTTTCTTTCTTTCTTTTTCTTTCTTTCTTTCTTTCTTTCTTTCTTTCTTTCTTTCTTTCACACACACACACACACACACAGTATATATAATTTTTATTAAAAGTTTTTTAAAAAGAATAAAAACTACAACAAACTAAATTAGAAGAGAAAAATTGAAAAGGAAAGAAAGAACAGAAACAACTAAAAGTGCAGTAGAAAAAGAAAATAGGAAAAAAGAATAAGATATAATGATAAAGACATAAAGAAGTGGCTTCTGATATCTTTCACAGCAGTTATTAAGTAAAATTATATTTTAACCTCTCTCTCTAAACTTACATCAGGCACACACTCAGTTCTAAACCATTATTTGGTAGAGTCACATAACATCTAAAACCAACAAAACAAACCATATTGTGTGAACTAGATGGGCCAATTCTCAATGGAGAAGAACTCAAGAGCTCAGCAGCAAAGACCAGCTTGGCAACAGAAAGGCCCTGACCAATAGACCTGCAGGCTGGAGCTCATGGGAGTTATACTGTAGTAATCTGAAATACCTAGGACCCCTGGTGTAGGTAAGAATGAGCTTAATGAATGCACTCTCTGAAATTAACACGAGGCAGGAGTCAAGATGAGAAAGCAGAGGCTGTGTAGAGCCGGAGCAGCCCATGAAGGGAACCTCATCCTTCCTTTGAGCTGCCTGCAGGGAGTCCCCACCCCCTGAGGAAGATGAGGCCCTTGAAGCTCCAGAGATTAGAAATGGCCATCGAATGGAGGAATTTCATTCACTTGACTATGAAGGTTCTCAGTCATCCAGGTGGAATTGTCTGTAGCTTGAATCATGTCAACTGGATTTCTATTTTTCTCAGTGGAAACGTTTTGCTCCTTATCCAAGGAGCTTCTTCAGTCTGAGCAAAGTTAGTAAGGGAATCCTTAAATATGTTTCTAGGGTGGCTGTGGGACCTTGCACCTGGGGCTAGGTCATGGTTATTTTGAGATGTTATTTCTAAGTCCCTTTATCATCTAAAGGAGGATTGTTAAGATTACCATGCTGCTGTTGAGCTTGCGAAATGGTCTTAATTTTCCTAGGCACAGAAGACAAAGCAGGAAGGAAAATAGGGGAAAGATTGTGCCTGAGGCCCCCGCCTCTATTCAAGGAAGGATTTTCCAAGTTGGCATAAATGGATTCCTTGACCCCTCTCTCAAACCACCTATCTTCTCTGTCCAGGTGCAAGGTCACACAGCTACCCAGAAACATATTTAAGGATTCCCTTACTAACTTTGCTCAGACTGAAGAAGCTCCTTGGATAAGGAGCGAAACGTTTCCACTGAGAAAAATAGAAATCCAGTTGACATGATTCAAGCTACAGTTCATTCACTTGAGTTTTTCTGGCCAGAAAAGGGGGAGAAACTCTTGGGATCCCTTCTTTCTGCAAAGAATGCACATGCAGTTTTAAGGTGCAACAATCAAAGCCTGGAATCACAAAAAGTAATGGTGCTTCCCTTTCGTTCCACATTGGTCAGACCCCACTTCAAATCCTGCATCCAGTTCTGAGCAGAGCACTTTACAGAGTTTTCAGAGAACCTGGAATAGGTGCCAGGAATGCAATGAAGGTGATTAGGAGACTGAAAACTAAGATCCGTGAACAGATGTTGAAGAAGTTGAGTATTTTTAACCTTGAGAAAGATTTCCTGCTTGCCCCAGTGTGACAGTGCCCCATTAACCTTTTTTCAAGGACAGGAATGCACGAAGTTGGGCTCAACCCACCCCCAGCTGACCTCAAAAGCAGCCCCCCGTTGTATTTTCTGCTCTGGTGGGTTTTCTACCTTCTACTGGCCCCAGTGGTGGTACACAGCCTATCTGCCGCAGTTTATTTCATTGTGGCTTTGCCTCCAACTGGCCTCTAGTCACTGACTATGCCCCTCCAGGGCCGTTTCATCCTAGCTGCTGGGATGCCTGTTCCCTTCTGAAGGACCATCCCACATAAAGTCTGAGTTCCTTTCACTCTGGGAGCCGCATCTCAGGCCTTTTGTGAGTCCTTATCTACCTGAAAATACAGGTGGTTTGGAGGACCGTTTCAACACTCCCTGTGTATCTAGGAGGCCTGTGTCCTGCTGGAAAATTGAGCAGCAGCTAGTTTGAGTTTGATACACACCATAGACATAGACATAGACTAGACATAGACATAGACATAGACATAGACATAGACATAGACATAGACATAGACATAGACATAGACATAGACATAGACATGCCGGCCACATGACCGTGGAAGCGTCTTCAGACAGCGTTGGCTCTTCGGCTAACAAACGGAGATGAGCACCGGCCCCTAGAGTCGGACACGACTTCACAAATGTGCGGGGGGAACCTTTAAGAGAGAGAGATGCACCATAGAAGTCTATTACTGTTCACTGGAGGACAGATGAACTGCTGGACCTTACTTCCTTTCCTGGCCCACTGGCAAACCAGTGAAATACTGGATTTTCTTGTCCAGCGGTCCACCACTGCACGTACAAAGAACGTCACATGGTCTTGGGAGTCTGCCTGAAGCAGAGGGATGAGGAAGTTCAAGAGTGTCTTGCAGAAGGGAGTCATCAGCAGGGGGTTCATCCAAAACCACATATTCACAAAGACCTTCCTATGGAAAGGCAATTGGTGCTTGCGTCCCCAGCATGGGTGGGAGAGGGAGAAGCAGGGGAATCCTCCAATTGGGGACCATCTGCCATCCGGACAGACCACCCAACACTGTCAAGCCAAAGCAGAGGAACAGGTTGTTATCCAGACAGCATCGCTTACACCACCTTCATTTCTAGTCGCTTTAGCCACGGCAGAGAAGCAGCTTAAGGCTGCCTTCTGGAAGATCCCTGAAGGGGGATATGCTAGTTCTCTTCAATCCCCCGAGAGGAAGGTCCACAGAAGAAGACAAGACCTATTTTCTCCTTATTCCACAGCATCAGTTGGTATCATATTCCAACTGAACATTAGAAAAATCTTTTAAGAGCAGTTGGACAGTTGAATTAAGTAACCCAAAGAGATAGAGACCTCAACTCT
Source organism: Charina bottae (assembly GCA_023362775.1). NCBI lineage: Eukaryota > Metazoa > Chordata > Lepidosauria > Squamata > Charinaidae > Charina > Charina bottae. Next base: position 3,061,044 of record JALMGJ010000046.1, on the reverse strand, counting down.
GCTACCCTCTAGTGGTCTAGAAGGAGGCTGGAGTCTATCAAGGTAGGACGGTGTTGCCCACGGCACTGGAAGTTTTTATTGTGTTATTTGGGTGGGTGGGTGGGTGTCTGTGTGGGTGTGTGAGAGAGCGAGCCACCCAGGGTTGTAGTTCATAATAAAAAAAAAAGTAAAGGTCCCCCACACACATTTGTGCAGTCATGTCCGACTCTAGGGGCCGGTGCTTATCTCCGTTTGTTAGCCAAAGAGCCAGCATTGTCCGAAGACGCTTCCACGGTTATGTGGCCGGCATGACGCATGCAGAACGCTGTTACCATCCCACCGAAGTGTTCATCTACTTGCATTTGCATGCTTTCGAATTGCTAGGTTGGCAAGAGCTGGGGCGAGTGCAGGAGCTCACTCCATCACGCAGCGCTCGGGTCTCGAACCACCGAACTTGCAACCTTCCGATCAACAAGCCTGGTGTCTTAACTGCTAAGCCATTGTGCCCCTTATTGCTAAAAATTAAGCACCACTAAAAATGAGGACAGGAAGGCCTGGCGTGCTATGGTCCATGAGGTCACGAAGAGTCGGACACAACTAAACAACTGAACAACAACAACAAAAAAATGAAGAACAGGAGCAGCTGTCAGTTGGTCTAGGAAGAGGCGTGCGTCTGTTTGCACACACCTTGGTTTCCCGGCATTTTCCCAGGCTACCCATAGGTGCGAACTGTTGGCACTTTTATGGGAAACTTCTGATAGATAATGATTGCCTATTATTGACTGACTGCAGTATTAAGTTGGTACAGTATTAAGCCTTGTGGGCTTGAGAGAACTGTGTGTAACACCATCTGAAAAAACATCCAGAAACCTTGCGGTTCAATTTTCTGATTTGGCCAGTAGATGGCAATGGAGGCGAAGGAAACTTCAGCCAGAAGCCCTGCTTGAAACTTCAGCCATCGCACTGGCCAATGCTGAGCTCAGTGGATCAAAGGCGGATTCCTGTGTTCCTTGAGTACTGACAGGAGTTTTACATCCTTATTTCCAGGTTATTACAACCCTGGGCCAACGTTGTTCTCCAAAGCCTTCAACTGTAGGTCAAGCGTCGCATCAGGCTCTGCAGTCCATCGCAGGTCCCAGCCTTGAAGCCTTCTCGGCTCAGCCACTTCGCGTCTGCCTAAACCAGGGGTGGGGGACCTTTTTTCTGCCAAGGGCCGTTTGGATATTTATACCCAGGGGCGGGGTTTCTGGGATTTCTGCGGACCGGGGGCCGGAGTTTGTGGGCGGGAGCCAATCACAAGCACTGGGGTGCGGGGTTTGCGGGTGGGAGCCAATCACATGGAAGGGGCGGGGTTTGCGGGCGGGAGCCCCGCGGGCCTTATACGGCCCATGGGCCGGACGTTGCCCACCCCTGGCCTAAACCGAGAGGACAAGAATGGAGCCGCACTCAGCCCTGCAGCGCAAAAAAAGCTGGAGACTCTCCGTCTCCGTTCCAGGGTTCAGCTCAGGGGTTCTTCTCCCACACTTCCGACATGAAGGGGTACTTGGCCATGACTGCCCCCTCTCGCTTGGGAAGGGATGGTACCCAGCTCACCAGCCTCAGCCTGGGCATCCTCTGCGGTCCCCAACCTTTTTGGCACCAGGGACCGATTTCGTGGAAGACAATTTTTCCACAGACTGGGGGGGGGGGGGGGGGAAGCGCGCAACCTAGATCCCTCGCATGCAGTTTAATGCCGCCGCTGATCTGACAGGTAATGCGAGCGATGGGGAGCAGCTGTAAATACAGATGAAGCTTCGCTCGCTCGCCCACCACTCACCTCCTGCTGTGCAGCTCGGTTCCTAACAGGCCATGGACTGGTAGCGGTCCGCTGCCCGGGGGTTGGGGACCCCTGCGTACAGCTCCAGGTGATCGTGTGCTGCCCCTGGCAGGATGGAGAAGTGCTTGGGCTGTGGCCTTCTTCTGGGAGATTTTTTCTTGCCCACCTAGAACACAGCTCTTTCCCAGTGGTCTCCCATCCAGATACTAACTAGGTCCCAGCTTCATCAGGTTGCTTAACCACTGCCCCTATGAAAGAGGCTTGTTCTCCCCCATTACCCTCAAGGTGCTTTAGAATTTCTCTTGGAGAATCCAACTTCCCAGTTCTCTGCAGCCTTCCTGGCTGCCCCCTCCCTTGTCCTGACTTCGAGTGAAGGAAAACACGCTGACACTTGGGAGTTGAAGCTCTTATGCTTTATTGTCCTACTCTACTAGACAGAATCCAGCTAAACTAAAATGAACTAGTAATGCTCAGAGAAAGGGCCCAAGAAATCAGGGCGGGGCCTTCTTTAGCTTCTTGGGAGGAAAGCAAAGCGATTCAGTACTGCGCATGCGTTTATCCCCCTGGAGGGAGCCCCCTCCTTCTTCGCCAGTTATCTCCCTGACACCCTTCCCAACTTGGAAAGCCCCATGGCGGGAGGAACCCTCTCCTGAGGGTGGAGAGAGGACTGGGCAATGAAGGGTAGGCATTCTCTAGTGCCCGTTGGCACCTAATAACTAAATAGTCAACTCTCCATTCCAGCCGGGAGAATAGCGCCAAAAATTATCAGATGGTCCTTGGTCAGAGCTGCTGTTGTGGATCCTGCTCTGAGCAGATGCTCCCTAAGGTTGCTTCCGACTCTAGGATTCTGGAAATGATTCCAGAAAGAGGACTTGCACAATGAAAGATAAAACACCTCTGACACCCCGTTGCTAAGTAAGTGCAAGAAATGCTGGTCCGCTAGTGAGAATTCCACAGAAACCCAGTGATCTTTGGCAGTACCTTTGATTCTAACTGTCCTTCCTCCACCTGATAGAGAAAGGTCACATTTTTGCCATGGCACTATTGAGGGCATCGCCCGAGAGCGGCTTCACTCCCTCTGCTTTAGCGCAGAGTGTTTCCTTTCAGGAGCGCCCTACCTCGGCACAGACCGGCCACGGAAATTCTGGCCTCAGGTCTGGAATACAATAAATACAGTCAACAATAAAAACCCTGCTAAAAGGGCAGCACTGTCTCTCCTGATTCAGAGGAGGGCGGGCTGAACTTGGACCCAGAACGATTCAGCAGTTGCGTCAGGGCAGTGAAGAAATCTTGCCCTCCCCAGATAAGGGCGAGAAGGCTCCGTCTTGCTCCCCACCACCACCACCACTTCCCTCTGAGGGCACAGGAAGTATTTCTGAATTTTTTCCACACATCAGCAGCAGTCACTAGGTCACGGGTTGAAGAACGGAGGCGAGAATCATTGCTCTGGGCCTCTGGCTTTCTTCTTTTGCAATAAGGAGACAGGTTAAGAAACCGTTTCCCCTCCTGGTTTTCACTCAGTTGCTCGACCTCTTTTGGTGACCTTCCCGTGGGTGGAGGGCTGGTCCTGTGCTGAGAGAGAGTCCCCTCTTCCCCCACAGCCCTCCCTCCTGGCCTCCCTTCGCTGTCCGCAGGGAGAAGCGAGCTGCGTAGGCCTCCCTTCCCGGCGGGCCTCTCCATCCAGGATGCTCAAAATCCCAGCCTGAGAAATTCGAAGCTTAACTCTCCAGCACCCAAACACGAAGGCGAAGGAACAGAAGCTTCTTGTGTAGGAAGAGAACACGCCTGAAAAATTGCAAGAAGATTTTGGCGTTAGCAAGAGCTTGGTTTCCAAACCCAACCACCGACTCTCACACAGCCGTGGCCTGACTGGAAGGAAGGTGTGCTGGGGGACGGGGGCGGAGTTCCCCTGTGGCCACGGCAGAGTTTGGGTGGTGGGTTTGACGCTGTGTGAACTCAGCCCTTGAGGTTTAGAAACCATTCTTCATGGTTAGCAGGGTGTGCGAAAGAGCTCATTTAACGGTGAGCAGGGTTGGGTTCAGATGCTGCGGAACTACACCTCCCAGCATGCCTCACTTTTAGCCACGCTGCCAGAATTGCTGGAAATAGTAGCTCAGCTATGTCTGGTGTAAGTCCGGCCAACTGGGTTAATTTGGTAAACCGTGATTAGGTAAGCCATGGGTTAGAGGGTTGTGTGAACACAGGCTACAACTAGTGCCAGTCCCTGCTGAGAAGACTGAACCTGCTTGTGGCCAGACCTGCCTTCCTCCTTCCCCACGGAGGAGATGGTTGCCCTGAAATGGGGGGGGGGGGCACGTTGGGGGTTCTCTGCGGGTCGTGTTGTTGTCTGAGCAGGTGGACCTGGCCAGCTCACAAACCTGGGCTGGCAAGATGGGGAGTGTGCCCTGTCTGGGATTTATATTTATATATGTTTATATTTATACTACATTGTTTCAGCGATGTGTTATTCTTTTATTTTAATTGTCTGTAAACTGCCCAGAGTCGTCGTAATACGAGATGGGCGGTAAAGAAATAGGACAAACAAACAAACAAACAAACAAACAAATAAATAAATAAATAAATTTGCCCGGTTGGATTCCAGATGCTGCAAAGTTTCTCTAACTGTTAATAAAGGGGGTGTTGAGCCGTGCAGAATAAACCTCGTGGTCTGCCCAGCGCCTTCTTCCGGCTCAGCCTCACACCTCCCAACCTGCAGCTCTAACGTAGCCGTTTTCTCTGCCTCATTCGCAGCCTGCAAGAGAGGCGGCTCAGGGCTGTCCTTCTGGAGCTCAAGTGCCTGCGGCAGATACGCTCTCGTGGACTATTGGCTCCTTTAGGCCTGACCCCTTCCTCCGGCCCTCCATGGTCATTTAGGCCTGGACTACGAGAGAGCCTGGACTGGCCTCCACAGAGGGATCTGCCCTTCTGATGCCCGACAAGCATTTCCACAGCAGTTGCCGGGTTATTGCTACAAATGAGCCCATCCCAGCCATGCAGTTCTGAAGTCTGCTCCACCGTGCCTGTTCTCCAGGCGTGCCCAGGAGCTACTTCTGGGCAGTACCTTCTGTGGCTGGGGATGGACCCCCCCTCCCCAGTATCAGTTGTTCCTCCCTCATCCTGCATGTTCCCTGTGAGCCGGTCTGACTCTGAACACAGGTTTAGCGCTCCTTCAGAAGAGCATTGCTGTCTGCCTGGCAGCGCACAGACACGGAGGAGAGGTTAGCCTGAGAAAGAGCCTCGGAACGGTCCCTCCTGTCCCCCCCGCCTTCCAGGGACTGTGACCCATCAGTCGAGAGGCCCCTGACCCCTCCATTCGAGTCTCCACCTCTGGTCAGTCCCTGTTCTACCACACACTGGCGAGAGTGATCCGTGGTTGGTTTTCCTGCCAGCTGGCAATGTTTGGTCAGAAGGCAAAGCAGCTGGGAATCTGCCCTCGGCTCTCTTTAACTTGCCTGGCATTAAAAGTGCCAAGACCCCATCACTCCCCAACTTTATCGCTGCTGCTAAAGAGAGCTCGGCTCTCGGGGCAGCACCTTTAATGCCGGTCAAGGGCTGGTGGACTTTAACTTGCCGCCACGTTCGGTAGTGTGTGAATTAGGATCAAATGAAAGATGAGATCCCAGGGATCCCTGGAAGTGTACTTGTGGGTCTGCGTCTGTGTGAGGGATTTGTTACTGTGGTTGCCCATGTGCAGCTTAATTTATTTTACACCTGGGAATCTAATACAATGTAGGGATTGGGGACTCTTAGGAGTAAGTGTGGGCTGTAATTTAACACGTAAATAGTTACATGAATTTATTTTTTATTAATTCATTTATTTATTAAATTTCTATGACCGCCCATCTCCCCCTCAAGGAGGGACTCTCGGCGGCTCACAGCCAAATCAACACCATTAAAATACAATAAAAACAACAATAAAACATAAATACAATAAAATCCAAGTGGCAGGTGGTTCTTACAGTGAAGCTAAACATATTTAAAATATTTGAGGCGGCTCTAAGAAATCAGCCATCCCCAATCATGACCACTTTCGCTCTTGCCCCAGGCGAGATCACAGAGCCAGGTTTTCAATTTTTCACTGAAGTCCAGGAGTGAAGGGGCCTGTCTTATCTCTGGGGGAAGGATGGTCCATAGGGCAGGTGCCGCTGCAGAGAAGGCTCGCCTCCGAGACCCCGCTAGATGGAATTCTTTCATAGAGGGGGTCCGCAGCATGCCCTCTCTGCAAGATCGGGTGGGATGGGACGATGTAATGGGGATGAGGCGGTCCCTCAGATAACCTGGCCTTTTTGCTCTGTTCCTTCTTTTTTAAAGTGACCCCATCCCTTTCTGTAGCACGGCCCCTGGCATGCCGTTCAGAACTGCACAAGGGTCGCTTGGAAAGCCATGGCAGAATGTGGCCTCCTTTGCACAGCTCAGCTGTTCTTGCTTTGGAGCCCCAGAATCATGCACTGGCGCATTGGAAGGGACCCCCGAGGATCATCTAGCAACATGCAGGAAAACCAGTTAAGCCATCCCTGAGCGCCGGCCGCTTCTTAAAACCCTCCGCTGACGGAGAACCCACCACCTCCATAGGTAGATTGTCTATTAAGCATCATCTACTTCAGGGCTTTCCAAACTGTGTGTCGCGACACAGTACTGTGTCGCCTGGTGGCCCCAGGTGTGTCGCACGACAACCCGGAAGTGCTGATGGTACGTCGCTGCCAGCGGTGTGCCATCAGCGCTTCCGGGTTGTCGCGCGACACACCAGGACGCCACCACCGCGCTGTGCAAACACCCGAAAGCACGGCGGCGACAGCAACCCAGAAGTGCTGCCGCCTCCTCCAGGATTTTGTGCACCAGCAAAGTTTGGAAAGCCCCGATCTACTAGAACTGCTCCGGACTGGGCCGCAATTCCATGCTATCAGCCAACTTCTCTGCTTTTAACAGCTGTTCCCTGCCAGGAAAAATTTCCTCTGCCCATTTCTTTGACTCAAACACTTCTTGAAGGCACAAGAGCTGCCCAGGAGGAGGAGCGATGGGAAAATAACATTTATTTTGTAACACATCCTGTTTATTTCAGCCCCCTGCTCAAGCCTGATGAGATCATTTTGAATAATTTGACAGAGAAAAATGTCAACTTCTGCAACTGGGTAGGATCCCACCCGTCGCCCTTGTGTGTTGCATGAACCAGGCCTCCACGTTAAACCCTAAGGTGGCTTACTGGTTGGGCATGGCAGGTCAATCCTGGCTTATGTGCTACAGCCAGAGTTTATGCTCTGGCCTATTTGACAAGCCATAGATTCATACAGCGGGCAAATCCCGGCTATAAAACAGCTCTCCCCAGCTGCTACCTTCTGTGGGTCTTGGACTGCAACTCCCATATTCCCCAGCCAGCGGAGCCACACATTGTATGCACCTCTTCCCTCAGCCTGGGAGGAATTCTGCTTGTTCCTTCCTTGTCCTTTGGTCAAGGCCGCAGCCTGCAGCACTTCCAAGTGAGCAGCCGCCGGTTCCCGCCCCGTCAAGGCCCAGGCCTCCCCTCACTCTCGCCTCCCCAGCAGGGTGCCCAAAGTCCCTGTGAAGGTTCAGGAGGCAGCACGACTGAAGAGGGAGAACCCCGGGATTGCGTTTCAAGCCATTTATTTCTGCATCCGGGACACCCCTTTGGAACCCCTTGGGGTGCTCCGAAAGCTGCAGCAGATCGGAACAGTCAAGTGGTTCTGAGCAACATGGTTGGACGGGAGGCTCCTTCAAGCAAAACCAGCAATACTAAGTAACGGGTTTGCTCACTTGTTTCCACACACACAGAGTAACAACCCAAAAAGCTACATTTCATGGCCCTCCAAAACGGGAGGGGCCTGAGTCAATCCACTGAAAAACCCGCACCCGTTTGCGTAAGACGACGCGCAGGTTCGAAGAAGGGAACCGGCTCTTCCTGGGCGAGCACGCTCGGCAGACCAGGGGCAGCGTAGAAGCGACGGACCCCGCGAGGGGGGGCCAGGAGACGCGGGAACTTTCTACCGCCCCAGGGGAAAACCCCCAACCCCCCTTCCTTCCTACCCACCCGAGACAAACGGGAAGACCCTCTCCGTGGGGGCATTTTCCTTCCTGCTATACTAACGCCATAAAATACCTAATTGCTCCCCGGGACTAACAGACCAAGCTCGTCTGGATGCAACGGAGGATCATGGCTTGTGGTTTCAGCCCTCCTTACCCAACTTTGCAGCGTCCCGACGTGTCTCGGGTGCCAAGCCCGCTGAGAGAGAGATTCCCTCCCCAGAGAGAGCTGGAGAGATGCAGCGGAGGGCGAAGTCCGCGCCCCGCTGCTGCTGCTCCTGCTCTTGGCATCGGCCGAGGGACGCCGCGGAGCTCCCGGGCAGCGGGGCGAGCGGGAGGAGCGAAGAGAATCGGCTGGGCGGGCGGGCGGAGCGCCGGAAGGCCGCGGGGGCAGCCGCGCACAGCCAGGCGCCACCCGCCGCGCGCCTCTGGGCGGAGGGGCGTGCCTGCGAGGCGTCACCCCTTAAGAGCGCGACCGCGACGGGGCAGCCGACTGCTTCGCTCACCTCCGTCCGGCTCCGTCGCTCTCGGCCCGCGGCGCAGGTGCGCGGCTCCGGCGCTTCGCCTCGTGGCTGCGCGCCCGGCCCGCGCTTCCGAAGCCGCGCCTCGTGGACCGCTCCGCCGAGATGGCCTCGGAGGGGCCGCCGGGGACCGCCGCCCTCCTGCTGGCGCTGGCGCTGCCGCTGCTGGCGCTGCTGCTGGCGCTGAGCCCGCGGGCCCGGTTCCGGGCGAAGATCAGCAGCTACTGCGTGCTCTGCGTGCTCTGCTCCGCCTTCACCAGCCTCGTCTGCCTGCTCTGGAACGGCGGGCGCACCGTCCGCAACATGACGTGAGCCCCTTCTTGCTTCTGGGGTTGCCCGCCGCGCCCGCTTCCTCCCCGCCCTCCGCCAAGGGCAGCCTCGCCCGGAAAGTCCGCCCGGCCACGTGTTGCCGCTTCGCCCCGCGGCCCGACTGCCCGCCGCCTCGCTCCGAGACCTCGCCTCCGGCTCTGGCGCGGCCCGCTCCGGCCTCGGGTTAGGGTCCCTTTCTGCCTGGACCCCGAAGCCCAGGGCCGGGCTCGCGCTCCAGGGGGGCGGCCCTTCGGACCTTCTCCCCGCGAGGCTGCAGCCACGCCTTCCCCCCGCCCCCGCTCCCGCTCCACCTGCCCGCAGCCCTTCCGAAGGGCTGTTGCTTAGCTTTCCGCGCTGGGTGGGATTGCCTGGTGGTGTTCCGTCCCAGGAGTCATCTGGCCCCCTCCGCTTCGCTGCTGAGACAGCCGAGGTGGGAGGGTGTGAAACAGACTCCTGCTTCCAAAGAAGCCCACTTCTCAGGGTGGTAAGGCAGTCTGGAGTAAGGCTGATGCCCGGGAAGGACCGTTGCCTTTACACCGCCCTAAGATGGAGATGCTCTTTCACTGGGCCCAGGCGGCTCTGCTTACCGCCTGAGGCCACCCCTCCCCTGGCTGTAGGAGAACTTGAAACAATTCTTCCAATGCGCACCTGGGGAAACACTGGCCTCGCATCCGCGCTCCCAGTGTTTCAGCTGAAGATGAGCAAGACTGGACTCCTTTTGCTTGTTAGGAGAACAGATCAAGAATCCAACCTGTTGTGTTTTCCCATGGAAGTTGCAGGGTATTTTCTCACTTCATTTCCCCAGGTTCTCAGAAAATCCCTTTTATTGCTTCGTCTTCCAAAACATGTGAAGACTTTTCTGGTTGGGGTGTTGTGATTGGCTTTGATGCTTTCGCTCACTGCCTTGGGAAGAGTGGGCAGTTATTTTAATTGAAGCTGGGCCTTGGGAAAGTCTGTCGAGACGTTGGGTGGATGATTTCTCCAGAATAGGGAGAAATTGCCCCGTGTTTCTCAAAGGAGGGATTCTAAAGCTAAGGAAAAACTTCTTGATGGCAAGATCTGTTCAACAGTGGAACAGCTGACCTGTGGAGGTGGTGGGTTCTCCATCTCTGGAGGTTTTAAGAAGATGCCGGTCGGCCACCTCTTGAGGATGGTTTCCCTGCAAATTGCAGAAGGTTGAACTAGATAACTGTTGATTGAAAGATATGTCTGGCTTGGCCACCATGTTACAGGTAGTCCTCGTTTAGCGACCACAATTGGGATCAGCAGCTCTGGCGTTAAGCAAAGTGGTGCCTAAGTGGGAAATCATGTGACCGTGACAGTGCTTCCCCACTCCCCCAACCTTTGGAATGCTCACCCCAGCTGGGATAATTAGCAAGAAGGGAATTAATGTCTGTATTCATTGGAGAGGAAGGGATTACAAGAGAGTACCCTGCAGCAAACAGCTGGTGTATTCCCCATTGTGTGCTTGCTTGCTCTCTTGTAATCCCTTCCTCTCCAATCTCTCCACTCCGTAAGGGGGGGGGGAGAAAAACAGCAGGTCAGGCACAGGAGAACGCCTACTGACTGTGATGGCGATCATGTGACTGAGAGACACTGCGAAGGTCGTAAATGCAGGCGTTGGTCGTAAAGTTATTTTTTCAGCACAGTCGTAACTTCAAATGGCTGCTGAATGAGGCAGTTGGTAAAAATAAGTGCAAGGACCTCTAGCCATGATAATTTCCCTGGGATTCCCTTCTTTGAAAGACCTTTCAAAGGAAATGTTCTTTCCTCAGCCTAAATGCAAACTGGTAGGGGAAAAAAGCAAGTGAATCCCTCTGCTCATCACTCACTTTAATAAAACATCCCCAATATTTGCACCTTTTTTTCAAGCCCAAGGCCATGGCTAACCCTGGGCCAAAGGCCCTACTCTTAAAAAGTAGATGGACGAAGATAGAAAGTCTAGGGACTGAACCAAGCTTTACACTTACAGGTAGTCCTCACTTAACGACCACAATTGAGACTGGAATTTTGGTTGCTAAGGGAAGCGGTCATTAAGTGAATCTGATCTGATTTTACAACCTTTTTGTGGCCACCATTAAGCGAATCACAGTGGGTGTTAAGTTAACCAAGCAGTTGTTAAGCGAATCACGTGGTTCCCCGTTGATTTTGCTTGCCAGAAGCCGGCCAGGAAGGTTTAAAAGGGTGTTCACGGGACACTGCAACGGTCATAAATGCGAACTGGTTGCCAAGCGCCCAAATCATGATCACATGACCACGGGGAAAATGCAATGGTTGTAAGTGTGAGGACTGGTCGTAAGTCGTTTTTTTCAGCACCGTCGCAAGTCCAAACCATCATTAAACAAATGGTTGTTAAGTGAGGACTATCTGTATTTAGGCCAGGTAAAGCAATGACGTGTTTGTCTTTGAAAATCAGAAGGAGTCTTTCGATGAAATTTGTTAGTTGGAAAAAGCGCTACCAGACTCCTCCTGACTTTTGGCTCTCGTATGGCTCTCCTCTTACAGTGCTTTGTCTTCAGTGAAGGTGACATTTCCTTCCAGCCCAGCTACCTTGGAAGGTGTGGCATCATCCAGTAACGGGGACAGGAATCCTGTATGGCTTCCTTGTCTCAATCCACGCCCCCTTCCCCCCCACCTTCCTGTCTGCTTGAGGGTTGGGTGTGCAAGTCCTTAATAGGTGTACAATTCCTGGAATGCCTTTCATTCAAGGCAGCAAGTAGAGACAGGAGATCAGCGCAGCTCCCCTTTCTCCTCCTAACACGATAAAAGCCAGACACGTCTATCTGCCCTTTAAAAAAAGGATTGGCCTTTTGGGTTGTAAAAGGGCCCTGGGGCTCCTTCTGTTTCATGTGATCCAGTAAGAGCAGCTGAAGACGATCCTTTTTTCCTAAGTGACTTCCTGTTTTACCTTGAACACTTTTTTCCTAAGTGACTTCCTGTTTTACCTTGAACACTTTTTTCCTAAGTGACTTCCTGTTTTACCTTGAACACTTTTTTCCTAAGTGACTTCCTGCTTTACCTTGAACACTTTTTTCCTAAGTGACTTCCTGTTTTACCTTGAACACTTTTTTCCTAAGTGACTTCCTGTTTTACCTTGAACACTTTTTTCCTAAGTGACTTCCTGTTTTACCTTGAACACTTTTTTCCTAAGTGACTTCCTGTTTTACCTTGAACACTTTTTTCCTAAGTGACTTCCTGTTTTACCTTGAACACTTTTTTCCTAAGTGACTTCCTGTTTTACCTTGAACACTTTTTTCCTAAGTGACTTCCTGTTTTACCTTGAACACTTTTTTCCTAAGTGACTTCCTGTTTTACCTTGAACACTTTTTTCCTAAGTGACTTCCTGTTTTACCTTGAACACTTTTTTCCTAAGTGACTTCCTGTTTTACCTTGAACACTTTTTTCCTAAGTGACTTCCTGTTTTACCTTGAACACTTTTTTCCTAAGTGACTTCCTGTTTTACCTTGAACACTTTTTTCCTAAGTGACTTCCTGTTTTACCTTGAACACTTTTTTCCTAAGTGACTTCCTGTTTTACCTTGAACACTTTTTTCCTAAGTGACTTCCTGTTTTACCTTGAACACTTTTTTCCTAAGTGACTTCCTGTTTTACCTTGAACACTTTTTTCCTAAGTGACTTCCTGTTTTACCTTGAACACTTTTTTCCTAAGTGACTTCCTGTTTTACCTTGAACACTTTTTTCCTAAGTGACTTCCTGTTTTACCTTGAACACTTTTTTCCTAAGTGACTTCCTGTTTTACCTTGAACACTTTTTTCCTAAGTGACTTCCTGTTTTACCTTGAACACTTTTTTCCTAAGTGACTTCCTGTTTTACCTTGAACACTTTTTTCCTAAGTGACTTCCTGTTTTACCTTGAACACTTTTTTCCTAAGTGACTTCCTGTTTTACCTTGAACACTTTTTTCCTAAGTGACTTCCTGTTTTACCTTGAACACTTTTTTCCTAAGTGACTTCCTGTTTTACCTTGAACACTTTTTTCCTAAGTGACTTCCTGTTTTACCTTGAACACTTTTTTCCTAAGTGACTTCCTGTTTTACCTTGAACACTTTTTTCCTAAGTGACTTCCTGTTTTACCTTGAACACTTTTTTCCTAAGTGACTTCCTGTTTTACCTTGAACACTTTTTTCCTAAGTGACTTCCTGTTTTACCTTGAACACTTTTTTCCTAAGTGACTTCCTGTTTTACCTTGAACACTTTTTTCCTAAGTGACTTCCTGTTTTACCTTGAACACTTTTTTCCTAAGTGACTTCCTGTTTTACCTTGAACACTTTTTTCCTAAGTGACTTCCTGTTTTACCTTGAACACTTTTTTCCTAAGTGACTTCCTGTTTTACCTTGAACACTTTTTTCCTAAGTGACTTCCTGTTTTACCTTGAACACTTTTTTCCTAAGTGACTTCCTGTTTTACCTTGAACACTTTTTTCCTAAGTGACTTCCTGTTTTACCTTGAACACTTTTTTCCTAAGTGACTTCCTGTTTTACCTTGAACACTTTTTTCCTAAGTGACTTCCTGTTTTACCTTGAACACTTTTTTCCTAAGTGACTTCCTGTTTTACCTTGAACACTTTTTTCCTAAGTGACTTCCTGTTTTACCTTGAACACTTTTTTCCTAAGTGACTTCCTGTTTTACCTTGAACACTTTTTTCCTAAGTGACTTCCTGTTTTACCTTGAACACTTTTTTCCTAAGTGACTTCCTGTTTTACCTTGAACACTTTTTTCCTAAGTGACTTCCTGTTTTACCTTGAACACTTTTTTCCTAAGTGACTTCCTGTTTTACCTTGAACACTTTTTTCCTAAGTGACTTCCTGTTTTACCTTGAACACTTTTTTCCTAAGTGACTTCCTGTTTTACCTTGAACACTTTTTTCCTAAGTGACTTCCTGTTTTACCTTGAACACTTTTTTCCTAAGTGACTTCCTGTTTTACCTTGAACACTTTTTTCCTAAGTGACTTCCTGTTTTACCTTGAACACTCCACGGTCCTGGGGGAAGTTCAACCCATCAGCCTCTGTTTTCTGATCTTCCCAGAGTCCCTTGGAGTGGATGTGATAAAAAAAATGGACCTTTTTTTTGTTTCCGCAGAGTAGGGAGATTTAAAAGCCTTAAGCTTTGGAGATGCATGCTTAAGATCCTCGATTCTCCCTCTCGGCTCCTGAACTTCCCAAGGGCCCCATCCTTTGGGGGGAGGGCTGGCCTTCGAGATCTCTTGCTGATCCTGATGTGAACGGAGCCAGCCCCAAGTGGGTCTGCTGCCCTCGGAGAGGCTGGGTTTTGATTATGGAGCTGTAAAAGCTGCTCTGTTTGGCTCTGGAACTTGCTGGAAGAGAACCAAGCAGGCAAGGAGTGTGAACAGCAAACAGTGTGTTGCCCAATTCAGGTTGAAACACCATGTAGAGTTTACTCTGTGTCAAAAGAGTTGCGTGTGTCCACAGTGAGGAAAAACAGCTCCATCCTGCTGGATGTGAAATTCACCGAGCTCTGGGTATGCTGAGGGAGGAATCTAAGAAGTGTGGGATTGCTAATGTAGAGCAACTGCTACTATCCGTATATTTTAAATGCATTTTAAAAATGTAGTTGAAATGCTGTTTTAAAAACCATGCATTTTGAAAGACACCAAAGGTTGGGTGTCTTATACTTTAATGTAGTTTGTTGGGTTTGGGTTTAATGTTTTGCATGGCCCCAGTGACTGGGATTTGTAAACCATGGTTTGTGGTTTACTGCAATGTGTGAATTTAACCTTTGTGGGAAGCTCAGATTACAGCATAATGCAATTTATGAACTCGGCCAGAGAAAAGGCCCTGGAACTCAGCCTCTCGCTTCTCCAAGGACTGCGCAGACAGCTTTGGGAAAGCTGGACAGGAGATGCCAGCCATTGCTAGCCAGGTTCTGGAGAGCGTCCGCAGTTCTGGGCCATACGGCAACCTTGCAGACGAGATTGATGTTGGCGGTTCCATTCTGCAGGGCCTTTGCAGAGACTGAGTGAAAGCCAGCAAGCCCCAACCTGGCGCCCTCCAGATGTGTGGGGATGTGCTGACTAGGGAATTCGAGTTGTGGTCCCCAGTGTTTCTGGAGAATATCAGGGAGGGAAAGGCAGCCACAAGCCAGTTTACAAACACTTTACAAACCCATCATCCCACGCATCTACGGACGCCCCAAAATACACAAGCCCGACATACCACTCCGTCCAATTGTATCATTACCAGGGACCCCCACATACAACTTAGCTAAAGAACTTACAAGAAAACTTGGGCATCTCACAAAGGAGAGTGAATACTCTATCAACTCCCCACTACAGTGCCTCCAGAAAATCAAAGACCTAAAAATAGATGAAGATGAAATTATGGTTTCATTTGATGTCACTGCACTCTTTACATCCATAGACCAAGCACTAGCGATTGAATCCATGGCAGCAGTTCTACGCAACACACCTGACCTAACTAGATACACCAAGATCAAAATACCCAGAATCATGGACCTCATCAACCTCTGCCTCACCACCTTTCAGTTTGATGGACAAATATACCAACAAATCAAAGGAACACCTATGGGGTCACCACTCTCAGGACTCATAGCAGAGATAGTAATGCAACGTCTAGAAAGGATAGCACTCCCACACATACAACCCAAAGTATGGATCCGGTATGTAGATGACACCTTCGTCATAATAAAAAAGGATCAACTGGAGGAAACACATGAAACCATCAACAACATCTTCAAAGGAATAAAATTCACAAGGGAAGAAGAAAACAACAACACACTACCCTTCTTGGACATCCTCATCAGTAGAGGAAATGAGGGCATTCTAGAAACACAAGTCTACCGGAAATCTACCCACACTAACCAAGTGCTCCACTACCAACGCAGTAACCCAACCTCCCACAAGAGGAGCTGTGTAAGAACACTATTCAGACGAGCACAAACGCACTGCAGCAACCCAGAACACCAGAAAAAGGAAATAGACCACTTATATAGCATCTTCCAGCAAAATGGATATCCACGCAACTTTATCAAAAAGTGCCTGACCACTCAACCCACCACAGCAAAACCAACTGAAGCTATGAAAAGGATTACACTGCCATACATCAGAAACATCTCAGAAACTACTAATAGACTGTTACAACCACACGGCATCACCATAGCACACAAACCAACCAAAACCCTTCAGAACATCATAAGTAAACCAAAAGACCCAGTAGCCCAAGAAGAAAAAACAGGAGTTATCTACAACATACAGTGTAAGGACTATAACAGCCACTATGTAGGACAGACTGGCAGAAGACTAGCAGAACGCATCCATGAACACCAACTAGCAGTCAGAAGACATGATGAAAACTCCTTAATCTCACAACACATGGACAGACTTAACCATACTTTCAACTGGGAAACTCTGAGCATCTTAAACCAAGCCATATCCAAAAATCCAAGGAATTCCTGGAAGCTTGGCACTCAGACAAAGCAGCCATCAACAGACACATAGAGGTAAACAACATTTACATACCATTCATAAGAGAGAATAGAAAAGCCAGAAGACCAGAACACCTCCTTGCCAGCAATCAACAACAAGATAGGCAAAGATTAACTGCAAGATTAGCAGCAGAGGAGCAATCAAACAACACAATAGACCCTAATCAAGGAACTATTAACTCAGTCAATCAACCAAGCAGCAAACAACAATCCAATCAAGATACTACCAAGGAGAGTACAACACCCCCACCAACACAGGCAGGACAAGCCAGGGTATATAAACAGAGAGCAAGTTCCACTCCCTTTTCGCACTGAAGATGTTGCCTAGCCTGGCAATGAAACGTCTGCAAGAAAACAACCAGGCTCAGAGAGCACCATGGACTCCACAGTTTACAAACCGTAGTGTCTGGGTTCACCTGAAGAGATGACCTGGTGGCTTAAGGAGATGAGAGTCCTGACCCTCTCCAGCTCTCGAAGTGGCTGTTCAAATCCAGCTCCTGAAGACTCGGCCTGCGTTGGGCTGTGGCAGCTCATCCCAGGACAAGTGCTTGTGGCTCTCGCCAGCAGCTGTGGGGATGTGGTTGGTCTCTTGGCCTTTTAAAAAAGCTTGTGCCTCCTCCGGGCTGTGGCGGTTTATTTATTTATTTATTTTATTGGTCAGATTTCGTCTCTGCCCATCTCCCTCAAAAGAGGGACTCTTCCTAGATCTCTCTAGGAAGGCAGCCCAGCCTTGAAGCGGCCCTGCAGGAAAGTACCTCCTTCGCTTGAGGGTGGCAGGATGGATCCTCAAGGCTTGTGACGTGGGTCTCCTTCAGTGCTTGGCGGCCTAGTTAATTTTGGGTGCTAAGAGCTGGTGGCAATGGAGTGGACCTCAAAGGGTCGCAATGGACTACCTGTTTGAGTTGAGGTTATGAAGACACGTATTTTGTAACATCAATATAAAGATTGCATGCAGAGGTTATTATTCCTCCTGGTTATTCAAAATGGCTCAGGTTCTCCCTTCTCTGCAACTTGAGTCTCCAACGGGCCAGTGAGGTAGGCTAAGGGAAGGTCTTACTGCAGGACCGCCTCTCCCCCATGGTTTCTGCCCATCCCATCAGAGCGGGCAGAGCGGGCATGCTCCGAGTCCCTTCCGTGAAGCGGCATCACTTGGTGGGTCCTCAGAAGCGTGCCTTCTCTCTCGTGGCAGTTGCGGAACAGCCTCCCCCCGAGATACAGGCGGCCCCGGCCCGGCCCTTCCTGATTACGATACCAGCACGTCTTCCCCTGCCCTGCAGGGAATACGATGACCCAGATAGATGGTCCAGTGGATTCAGTGGCACGGCTGGGCAAATTGCACCCCCCCCCAATCTGCCTGAGAACCAGAGAGAGGCTGTGCCACGCTTGGAATTGAGGCTTTCCCTCATAAAACTGCCAGTGCTTTGTTCTTGGGGGTGCTTTAATAACCTCTTTTTCCTATTGAGGAGGAGAAAAAGCCCAAACTGCCAGAATCCAAGGTCTAAATGTCCTGTGTGCCAGTTTCCCTCAGGAATGAAGAGTCATTGTCCTTGTTTAGTTCCAGCCTGGTGTCAGACTTGCATCCCTAACTTTTTTGTGCAGAATTTGTCCTGTTAGTCCTACGCAGAATCCAGAGGGGCATTGCTGGCAGATGATGGTGTGGATCGCATTGGAGCAAGAGCGTGTGAAGGTGCCTCTAATCTTGTGTGTGTACTTGTTGGCACCTGGCTGTAGATGTAGATGTGGAACAAAGTAGACATTGGGGTTTGCTGCAGAGTCTGGTTCCCACGTTAACCTCATTATTCCTTGTGGGAATCTGCATCTGGTTGCATGGTTGTGGGGTGCAGTTATGAACTTGCCCCCCCCCCCCCGTGCCTGAGAAACTGCAGCGTCCTTATCCAGTACGGGCTTGGCTTACGGATAATGCGTTTGCATGGCTTAAGCTCAGAGCTGCAGGTGATCGGAGGTGTTTTTTGTGGTCGGTCTTTCAACAGGTCCTCCCTAGAAATCAATCTGACTCTGTTGCTTTATCTCCTGATCTTGTTGGGTTCAGTCTCCTGAATGGCTTAATTCCACCAGTTGAGCATCTCTGTCAAGTGGGTCAGAACAAATGCAGTGGTAGTGTTGAGCTGGGTTACAAAGGATAGTTTTGGTGTGTGTTCTGGGTGGAAGCTGGGAGTGTGTAGATCTGCATGGCAACCTGTAGGTTTCCATTGTGTAGTTGTACTGTGACATCAGTTAAGTGGACTTGTCCTGTGGAGGTTAATGGTGGGGTGGAAGTTGTAGCCATGATGGAATTAATTTCCATGGGTCCAGATGAAAATGCCATCAATGAATCTCAAGCAAAGTAAGAGCTTTAGAGGGCAAGAGCTGAGGAAGCATTGTTTGAAGATGCTTGCCCATGGTCATGCCCATGTGCCCATGGTCATGCCACAGATTTGTAGATACATGTTATTGCCAAAAGAGGAGTAGTTCTGGGTCCGTACCTCACACAGTCTGATGCCGATGTGTGCTGTGTTTTTACTTTTATTGATTGATTTGATTTCTATAGCCGCCCATCTCAACAAGTGACTCTGGGCGGCGTACAGCGATGGTGTTCTTGAAGTCCATGCTTGTGTGGGATGTTAGTACATAGTGCCTCAACAGCCATGGGAGCTAAAATGGAATTGTTAGGGAGGTTGCCTGTGGAGTTCAGTTTCCTTAGGAACTTTGTGGTATCTCGTACATACATAGCTGGGGGTGCTGGTGGCATAAGGCTGTTCATTGTCTCAAGCACTGGAACCTGATATTCCAGTTCTTGAGACAATGGGACAGTCTGAGTTGTCTCATTTGTGTATTTTGGGATGTAGGAAGAAGATGCCTGGTCCGGGCTTCTAGGATGTCTCCATGCAGATACCATCTTACATGTTCTCGGGAAATTATTTCATCAATTGCATGGTTCTTTCTGATAGGTTGCTGTGGGAAGTTGGTGGAATGTGGGTCTGAGAGTTGCTTCTAAGCTTCCTTGACATAATCCACTTTATTCATAATGACAACGGCCCCTCCTTTCTTTGTTGATGTTGTTCTTGAGGCTTTGGATGGTATTTCGTTCTGCCCTGCTGAGATTAGAAGGTGCAAATGCACACACACCCAGGATCCTGATAGACTGGTTTTCTTCTTTTTCTTGGCTGTAAAGGCACCAGAAACTTCTTGAGTGGTTTCTTTTTGTGGTGAAAGAGGGATTGTCAAGAAAAGACGACTAGATATCGTCCAGTGGTGCAGCGCTGACACCACTGTGCCTTTTGCGTGGATGCATGCAGGCACCCATCCATATATTTCCAAAAGCCTGCTTCCCCATTGCTTGGTAAAAATAGCCATGTAATTTGCCTGGATTGGCCTCCAGGCCAACAGGCGTTGGCCTCCCTGTTTCATCATTTTAACATGGAGCAGTTTTTGCTCCTGCAACGTCCCCTTGGTTTGCTCTTTTGTAAAAGGGCTCAGTAAGCCTTATCACGAAAAAATCTCCAGGCAGTTGCTGATACTGTCTAGCATTTAGAAGTCTGGAACTCTTTCTTGGCATTGGTGGGTGGCTGTTCCTCCTGCTTTTGAGAGGAGGGGCCCTGAAGATGCCCCACATAGAAGGGAATTGGGGTCCGAGGAGCAGTGATCTGGAGCTGGCTAGGTGCAAACTGCTTCCCAAAGAGTGGGAAACACGAGAACTGCATGTTCAGCCATCCTGAGCTACAGTAGTCAATAGACCTCCGTAAATCTAAAATGGGTCCAAACTTGGACTAGTTTTCCTTTGCCAGGGCTGTTCTGGGCTGGGTGAACTTGACCGCTGTGGCTTGGCAGCGTGTTTTGTGAGCCCAGGAAATTGAGAGCAAAATGGCCTTGAAAGAACGGCTTAGTGCAAAGTCCCACAAGCTGCGTCACTCTGCAGAAGTTTCCGCAAAACGCTTTTTCCTCGCCGGCAGAAAAGCGAGCTGTTGCGTTCAGGCTCTTGAAGTAAAGAGATCTGCCAAGCTGCTGTTTTTATCCTTCTTCTGAACAAAGAGTGATTTTTGTTCTGCACACCCTGAAAAGTCGCAGCCATTCATCTCAAGGGCGGGTCGGATCTCTGGCCTTTATCTCTGGTCTACCAGTTACTCACCGCTCTGTCTGCAAAATGGGTTGGGAGTGGACTCTGCCCCGCTTGGGTGAGGATGGGGAGGCTGCAGAGAGCCAATCGGCCCCAGCACCTCAGGGTCACGTGCAATCTGCCCCTCCCCTGGCTTGCAGCACAGTGCACTTTCCTTCTTCCTGGGAGCAGCCCAACCGGCTCCTGCGGCCGTCCTTGCCTCCTGGCCCCACCACAGAACCGAGACGGGCTGACGGCGCGTGGGGGGCAGAGCAGAGGGGAGGTTCCCTTTGCGCGAGGCACCTGCAGCCTCCCAGGTGGTGCTGGTGTCAGCCTCGCGTGTTCGTCTGACATGCTTCCCTGACTGATCTACACGTGTAGGTTGCTGGCCTGCACTGAATTGCTTCAAGAAGCAAGCCCCCCTCCCGGCATTCCTGCATCGCTTGCCGAGAACCTGCTCTTTCCACAGGCATTCTGTCGGGCGGGGGGATGCTTGGAGTGAGAACTGAATTGTTGTGGCTTGACTCTGGGTGATGTCAGAGGGAGGTTTTGATAATGCAGCTTGGAGCGCGAAAATCTTTATTCGAGGCTTCGCCTCACCTGAAGTGCACTGATCCTTAATAAACGAATCTTTTAGGGTAATTGCCTGAGGGATTTCTTGACTGGGAATTCTGACACGGAGGGCTGTCACAGCTGAAGTGCTGCAGCCGGACCCTAGCAAGGCACTTGTACTTGGTTGCGATGCCCCATATTCCCCCCTCCTCCCCGGTGCGAATGCCAGATAAGCAGCTCTTGATTGGCCTTGCCAGCTTTAGGACTGCGGTTCCCAGCCACATGGGCAACGGCTGGGGACTCTAGGCGTCGTAATATCTCTAGAAGGCTCAGGCTTTTGCAGATCGGGTGGAAGTGCAGACTGTAACGTAAGGGAAACTGGTTTGCTGTCTTCCTTACAAGAGCGGGGGCTCTTCCCAGAGGTAAAACTAAGCCAAGGTACATTCATTCGTTCATTCGATTTATCACCGCCCAACTCCCCCAAGAGGGACTCTGGGCGGTTTACAATCAAACATAATTAACTATAATACAAATATAAATATAGTTAACTAACTATATTTATATTTAACTATAATACAAATATAAATAAGGTTAAATAAACATTAAAATGACGTTTTGCTGTTGCCAGTTCCAGCTGCCTGTTCTGGCCTCCATTCCCATGCAGGTTTGGCCGTCTGTTGGGACTCGCTAACCGGGGTTGGAAAGGGCTGCCTCCCCCTCCCTCTGCCACGTCACCCAGCCCAGGAGAGCAAAGGTGGGGCAGCCCTTGGTCCAGGGTGGTCTGAGGGTTCCTGCCCTGCGCAGGGGGTGGACCAGAAGGCCGCCGGCGCCCCTTCCTTCCAGCCCTGCAGTCCTAGGCTGGGGAAAAGATGAAGGCAGTGCCATTCGGCCACAGCAGAGCAAAAGGTTTTCGGGGCATGTCAGTGTCAGGATTGGGCCAGGGGGAAAAAGGCTCCGAGATGCGGCTGTTCCTCGCCGCCAACGCCGCCTGGGAGTTCTTCGCAGGCTGGATTTGGGAGAGGTCCTTCGTGCAGCCCCCTTGGAGACGCGGCACGAACCGAAGCACAGTGTTTGGCGCCCGGGTTCCTCCCGGGGAGCTCCCCAAGTTTCTGCCAAAACATGGTGTGCAATATGACAAAAGAGGACGATGTGACTGGGGTGTCGTCCTGTCATTTCAACTAAGCGGTGACGTAAAGGAAAGGACAGCTGGTTTCCTCCTGTCTTCACCTGCTACAGCCCCCAATCCCCCCAAAATGCTCAAGGGCCTCTTTGGGGCAAGCCTTTCCACAAACGACCTTTCTAAGAATCCGTAACATGACAGGTGAATTCGGCTGAAGGGCTGCAGCGTTTCTCTTCCTAGAAGGTTCCCCCCGCACATTTGTGCAGTCGTGTCCGACTGTAGGGGCCGGTGCTCATCTCCGTTTGTTAGCCAAAGAGCCAGCGTTGTCCGAAGACGCTTCCACGGTCATGTGGCCGGCATGACGTGCGTGGAACGCTGTTACCTCCCCACCGAAGTGGTACCTATTCATCTCCTTGCATTTGCATGCTTTCGAATTGCTAGGTTGGCAAGAGCTGGGGCGAGTGCGGGAGCTCACTCCGCACGCAGGACTAGGGATTCGAACCTCCGAACTTGCAATCTTCCGATCGACAAGCCTGGCGTCTTACCCACTGAGCAACCTCTCTTCCTAGAATACTTCACCAAGCCGTATAGGGAAATGTGCTTCTGGATTTAACGTCTGTGCTTTCAAAATGCAGAGTTTTCTGCTTGTCTTTCTTTTTCTCTTTTTGCCAGAAGTTAGCTTTCGATTCCTTTCTTCCACTGTTGACCTCCTGCTAAGAAAAGAAGGGAGGGTTGGTAACCATTAATTGCATGATGGGCATGGCGGTGCCCGGGTGAAAGATTTCCAGGGGCTGAGTCCTGGCCCCCCCCCTTGAGCTGATTTGTAGCCAGCTTTCTTCCAGAAAGTGAGAGTCCGGGAAGAATGCCGGGGAGTTGTGAGGTCAGAGGGGAGCTGACCGGCATCCTTCGCCCCAAGGGCAGCCGAGTGCTGGGCGTGTGCCGGGCCACATGTCTGGCCACATGTCTTTGTTTAAATACAGGATCCCAGAGTTGTTCTAATGGATAATTACCTGCTTGCCTCATCCAGAAGGCTGTTGATGGAGGTGACTGAAGCGGAGGAAGGGAGACAAACTTGTTTTCCAGCTGGGAGGCTGAAAGCAGGAACATTGGTTCCTGGCCCTCCCAATGTGTCACAACAAGAGGTTTACCCTTTTAAGAAACCGGTGATTTGGGTAGTAAATCAGTGAATAAAACATCTGCTGCCTTCAGGCTAGTGGGAAGCGGGTTAGGAAGACGGCGGGGCCCTTTCCACGCAAAGTTTTGCTTGCCTCTGTGGAGGTTCCCTGTGTCTGATTCCTCGTCTTTGCCCGTCTGTTTTAGGATCATCAAAAATGTGGTCCGCAGCTTCAAGTACGTCTACGGCCTGAGGCTTGAAGTGAAGGGTCTGGAGCACTTCGACATTGAGGGCCCGTGCGTCATCATTTCCAACCACCAGAGCATCCTGGACATGATCGGTAGGGGTTCGGGGCTCCCCCCGGCCACGGAGGGAGGGGGTGCTCTCGCGCCTGGCTTGGGTGGCCACTGAAAAGGCCCTGCTGGGGCCCTTCTGCTGCCTTTCCTTGAGATTTCATGGAAGGGGGGAAGCCACGGAAGAAGACAGGGTGTTCACACACAGTCCGTGGTCGTCTTAAGCAAAACAGCTATGTTCACACCACATGTGTACCCAGGTTTGCTAAAAACCGAAGAGGTATATTTGCAGAATGTACCAAGTTTGGTTAGGGTTAAATCTGTCTGTCTGTCTGCCTCCCTTTCATTCATTCATTCATTATGCAAACCCTGGATGTTTGGAATTATCATCATCATCATCATCATCATCATCATCATATACAATCAAAGAAGAGAAAGAAAAAGAAAAAACAGGACATTTACCAGTATCATAACATTTGCTATAAAATTTCCAAATAAGGATTCAAATCTACATATTAAAATATCTTACATCAATTTGAAGGTTTAAGTCAGTACTGAAGTAAGTCAGTATTAAAATTAGGTAATTGTAGTTAATAACTATGACCAATATGATTCCAATTATAAATTATGAGCCAAGATAAAAGAGTTGCAACAATTTCTGCCCAATCTAAAAAGTTAGGATATTACAATCATATGTTAGAAAGATTCCAAACTTTGGATGCGGTATGAACCTGTTCATTAGATTATAATCCAAAACTGGTTTCTGGATTAATTCCTGTATCAGATTTTTTTTCCCTAGATATGAAGTTAATTTTGACATAGATGTATACGCCCCAAATTTGCCATTCTTCTATGAAAGAGACTTAGCAATTTCCCATGAGAAACACAAAGAATCCTTTCCAGTTCTGTACCCTTTGTAGTACGGTTTAGTAATGTTTAATTAATGATAGTAGTTTGTTAAATTAGGTTATTTATAAATGATAAATTATATTTCAATATATAGATTACTTAATAATTTATTAGATATAGATATAGATATAGATATAGATATAGATATAGATATAGTCAAGCTGAAAGGATGGTTGGTTCAGCGTAGGCTGCGACCCACGTGTTCACGTGGTTCAGGTGGTTAACCAGGTTCGGGGTGGGAGGTGAATGGCTGGGAATCTGCTTCCTGAAAGGTGGTGCCTCCTGGTTGGCCCGCCCGCCCGCTGTCCCGCAACCTCCTGGCCTCACTGCTGAGCTCCGGTCCGGGCCCCGAGCCGTGAAATGCAGCTGGGAGACTCCAGCGTCCTGGGGGCTATGAAATCTTGGCTGGGGCTTCAAAGCTATCCAGATGGGCATGGAGGTTTATTCCGCTTCTGCCTGCCCAACCACCCTGGGAGGCGGCCTGGGGACTAAGCTGGGCATCCCCAGTCCAAACGGGATGCTCCTCTGGGTCTTGGCTGGTCGCGATCGGCAGAGGGAGGAAGGAGGGCGCTGGCGTGATCTTCCGGTCTCGGAGGCAACTTCCACACGCGTCCCTCCCGCCGCCTCTTCCTTTCGCAGGGCTGATGGAAATCCTTCCGGAGCGCTGCGTCCAGATTGGCAAGAAGGAGCTGCTGTACACGGGGCCCGTGGGGATGGTCATGTACCTCGGCGGGGTGATCTTCATCAACCGGAAGAGCACCAGCACCGCCAAGTCCGTGATGTCTGGAGTGAGCCAGGCCATGATCAGCGAGAACGTGAGTGCGGGTCGCTGGGAGGGCCGGTTGGAAATCCTGCCCTGTGTCCCCTAGCTGGCCTGCTGGATTCACACCACATGCTATAGGCTAGGCTAAAGTGGGGCTGAGTAGTTTCTGGTTCAGTTATCGTGAGAACCGAGCCTTTGTTTTGACACGTGGCGGGTTAAGCCATCAGATGCTTTATTTGTTGGGCGTTTGTAAACTTCTTGGTGGGTGGCAGGATTGCACCAATCTTGGCTGCTCTCAGAAGGCTCAGCAGGTTTGGGCCTGTTGGAAGGGAGACCACCAGGAAATCTCAGGACCGGGAAAACGAAACCATTCTGGAAGAAGGCAGGGCAAACCATTTGTATTCTGTTAACCAGGGTTTAGGGATGGCTTGTGTGAATGCAACCATCTTTTACTTGACCTGTTGAACAGGCCTTCCTTCATGTGGGGCAAGGGAGAAGAGACTGGCTTGGTGTTGTGAAGGCATCTCAAAGGGACCCCCCCCCAGGTTTTCACTAAGAACCTCAGGAATCCAGTGGATGCCTTGTCCTAGCAAGGCAGCAGATTCTAAGCAGAAGAAGCAAATATGTCTCCTTGTCAGCGGAAGCAGCCGGACATGGCACCTTTTCTGAATAGGACTGGTTGGGTGTGTTGTAGCCTTCTTGTACTCTAAAAGTGGATGTGACCGGGGTGGTGGTCACAAAGTTACCCAAAGTTACCACAAAGTTAAGCAAGAAAGTTAAAAGACAGAGACCTGGTAAGATCCATGGGCAAGGCGTTTTAAACACCAGAGCAGCAACAGAAGAAATTGATGAAATAATAAAAGTAAATACTGTACTGCTCTTTGCAGGGATGCGTTTTTTACTTTTTACTTATTTGAAGACATTTGAAGCCCCAAAGACCAGCAGATCAGACTTTTAGGGCGTACCAATCAGCCTGCCCATAAGGGTGCATTTACACACACATTTACACACACACAGCTCTCCTTGCACCTAAAGGCAACCTCTCCTGCTGAAGGAAAGCTGCCTCCCCACGCCAAGGTGGACTGAGACACCCGTCCACTCCTGCAGAACGATCTCTAGAAGGCGAAAAGCCTCGCGTCTTTCTTGCTAGGGATCTTCTGGACCTTCTGACAGTGCCCGGAGTTGTTTCCAGCTGCTACTTGCAGCGAAGGAAATCAGGCACTGACACCTCTGCTCAGCTGGCGGAAGACCAGCTAGGAGGAAGCTGGCGCCAGTCTGGTCAACAGCTTCCAGGTGCCTTCCCCAGCACTTGAAAAGTCTGATCTGTGCCAGGGCACCAGCTGCCCCCGTGTTGAGCGCCCTAAAATATTTGGAAATGGTCCAGTCAAGATCGCTTCCAAGAAAAAGATGTTTGAATGCCACTTTTCAAACTCCTTAAGAGTGCTTCAGTAAACTCCTTTCCTAATCAGCTCAAACACATCTGGCTACTTGAAAAAGAACAGCCTGTTCGATATAAAAGGTGCCATTAAATACCTAGACTTAATTTTGCTGGCCAGGTATAAAAGTAACACTTGGTGAATTGGATCTGCTGATTTAAAGCACTGGAGGCTTTTCCAGAAGAGGTTCAGATTTTCTTCCTGTTCTCAATTACTTGAGAACCCGAAGTGGTTTCCCTGCTTTCGATGGTGCCATCTGGAAATAAAAGTGGCCCAGGTGTGCCAGCAGTGGAACCCCCGGTGCTGTCCTAGGGTCTTCAGAAGCCAAGCAGAAGCATTTGCATAGCCGGGGACCCTGGCCAGGAGGGCGGGAGACATACCCAGCTGTTCTCCTCCAGTCCCTTCCTAATGCCAGGACTGGAAATCACGTACTCCGAGTCAGAGGGCAGGATTCCAGCCTGCAGCAGCCATGCATGGATGAATTTCTCCAAGGGCAGCGGAGTGACCCTGTTTCAATTTCAGATGGCCCCATCCTGCTCTGAAAGCCACCCCAGGAGGCATTGGGCTCCCAATATGACTTTTAACACCTAAATCCCTTGCAGGAAGCACCCTTCCTGAGCTTTTATCAGTGAGTTAAACCTTAACTCCTTCTGTCCATTACTCCAGATCGGCCTGTGTGCAGATCTCTCCTGCTTGATCGTGTGGGTGTGAGGGAGTGTGCATCATCCCCCTTCAGCATCTCCTAAGTGATGCTAGGATCCTATATTTGAAATGCATTGCACTTGGCAATGCAGAGAAAGCAGTCATAAAAACAGGGGAGGAAGTTTGGGGGGAATTGGCATCAGGATAACAAGTGGGAATGTCCATTGTGTATTCCACGAGTAAGGCAGTATCACACTAATGAGACATAATGAATGCTCTTGGAGAGCTACTTGGTGTCCTTTCTTTCAAAAATAATTGGAAAGATCCACATATATAGCAGGTGTCCCCTCTGCATCGCTGAAAGGCAATTCTCCTGTACTCCAGCTCCATAAGCATCACATTTGCATTTAGCCGTTACTGCTTTGCGTAGAAATGCCTGCTGGAATTTTCAGCCTCACTTTGTCCAGCTATGTCCAGAGCTTCAAGATCCAGCTCACAATTTTACCTGCGTGTTGTAGCTCTCCTCTTTTTAAATCAAACTGAGACAGCGTGCCTGTGTATCCTTACAGGTTTAAAACTACACAATGCAATTTCTTTTCATAATTTTAGTATAACAAATAAAGCCACAAGGTAGGTAGGTATTTTATCACCTTGTTAACGTACTATTAACATTTAAAGAAAAAAAGTCTGGAAAGTTATGTCATAAATGGAACATCTCCAAGAAATGTGACCCAAATTGCCCTCTTGAACTGAAGTCGTGGCAGCAAAATATGATGTAGTTTTATTGCAAAGCATTTAAAAAACTTTTGTAATCATGGATTGAACTTGTGCCAGCTACCTAGATGCAACTCCTTTTACCACATCACCTAAGTGTGTAAGTTTAATCTCTTGCAACAAAAACTGGGTCAGGTCATCTTCAAGAATTTATTGTATGTCCAGCCCTTCTCAGAGGCTTTATTATCAGATTATATACTATACTATACTATACTATACTATACTATACTATACTATACTATACTATACTATACTATACTATACTATACTATACTATTATATGCTACATATTTGTATAAAAAGAGATAAGGAACTATAGTTGCTTAAAAATAAAGCCAGAATATTCGGAGTTAAATTTTTCTGGGCCGTCTAAATGAAATTGGGAGACGTTTGAGAGTACTTTCCTCTATAGCAGTGTTTTTCAAAGTTGGCAATTCTAAAATGTGTAGACTTCAACTCCCAGAACTCCCCAGCCAGCCATGTTTGCTGGGGAATTCTGGGAATTGAGGTCCACACATTTTAAAGTTCACTAGCATGCTGGCTGGGGAATTCTGGGAATTGAGGTCCACACATCTTAAAGTTCACTAGCATGCTGGCTGGGGAATTCTGGGAGCTGAAGTCCACACATCTTAAAGTTGCCAAGTTTGAAAAACACTGCCCTGTAGGAAGGGCTGGCATGGCTTAAGATAATTCTGAGCATTCTTATTGGTCCTGTTTTCCGGTCCTAAATGGAAGCAGCCTAATTCAGGAAATGCATTTGAGTGATTTTACACCCTTTAAAACAGCTGTATGGTATGCTGCTGCAATATCTTTGGACATTTTTCTCTGATAGCTGGTTGAATACCTCCCCTTGCAGATCAAATGCGGGGAGCTATTGAGCATCTTAATTTTGCTTCAGCTTGAACCAATTTCACATCTGTTGATCTATTTTTTCGTGAGTACGCAGGTGTCCCATCGAGTCCATCTGGACTCCTGGTGACCACCTGGGCGAGTCCCTGCAGTTCTCTTGGCAGGGTTGTTCAGAAGTGGTTTGCCCTTGCTTGCTCCTTCCTGGGGCTGAGAGACAGGGACTGGCCCAAGGTCACCCAGCCGGCTTTCATGCCTGAGGCGGGACTAGAACTCTCAGTCTCCTGGTTTGCCATTGGCTCCTTCTTAGGGCTGAGAGACAGGGACTGGCCCAAGGTCACCCAACCGGCTTTCATGCCTGAGGCGGGACTAGAACTCTCAGCCTCCTCGTTTGCCATTGTCTCCTTCTTAGGACTGAGAGACAGGGACTGGCCCAAGGTCACCCAACCGGCTTTCATGCCTGAGGCGGGACTAGAACTCTCAGTCTCCTGGTTTGCCATTGGCTCCTTCCTGGGGCTGAGAGACAGGGACTGGCCCAAGGTCACCCAGCCGGCTTTCGTGCCTGAGGCGGGACTAGAACTCTCAGTCTCCTGGTTTGCCATTGGCTCCTTCCTGGGGCTGAGAGACAGGGACTGGCCAAAGGTCACCCAGCCGGCTTTCATGCCTGAGGCGGGACTAGAACTCTAAGTCTCCTGGTTTGCCATTGGCTCCTTCCTGGGGCTGAGAGACAGGGACTGGCCCAAGGTCACCCAGCCGGCTTTCGTGCCTGAGGCGGGACTAGAACTCTCAGTCTCCTGGTTTGCCATTGGCTCCTTCCTGGGGCTGAGAGACAGGGACTGGCCCCAGGTCACCCAGCCGGCTTTCGTGCCTGAGGCGGGACTAGAACTCTCAGCCTCCTGGTTTGCCATTGTCTCCTTCTTAGGGCTGAGAGACAGGGACTGGCCCAAGGTCACCCAGCCGGCTTTGTGCCTAAGGCAGAACTAGAACTCACGGCCTCCCGGTTTCTAGCCTGGTGCCATAACCACTCACCGAACTGGGGCTTGCCAATCCTAATGCTGCCCCCTTCATCCATCTCTGCCGTCCTGGTTCTTCAGGCTTCACTTGCTTAGATGTCTGCTAAATCTAAGAAGCTGCCAGGCTGGATCGGATTGAAGGCTTGCTTATCCAGCCTGCTCTCCTTCCCATGCCTGCCAGCCCGACCCATTTCTCTGAGGCTGCCCTCTCTGAAAGTGCCCCAGCGGAGCGCCTGAGCAACAGCACCATCTTCTGGCAGCTTGACGTGATGCACGCAGCCAGGGCTGGGCGGAAAGAAAACCCCTGCATTTTCTCACTGACTCAGTTCAATGAAAGAGAAATTGTTCTTTTTTTCTTGAGTTTTGCATTCTCTTTAGTTATTTCTTTTCTTTCTTTTTGTAGTTTTTTCTTTTTTGTAGTTTTTATCCTTTTTTCCAAACTTAATAAAATTCTTTTTTAAAAAAAGAAACAGAAATTGCTCTAGAGCAGTGTTTCTCAAACTCGGAAACTTTGACATGTGGACTTCAACCCCCAGAATTCCTAGCCAGGACGCTAACCAAATCCAACCTTTTTTTCAAGATTAGCCAGGGTCAGCTATAGGCTGCCACCAGCTCTAGACACTGTGAGATATTGAAGAACAAAAGTTGACGGTTTCTTGTTAAAAAAAAAAAAATGTCCTGGACGTGGCGGGATTGGTCCTTAAAGTTTAAACAGCCTCAAAAGGTATTTTAGTTCACACTTTAGCTGATAATCAATAACAGGTCTGCAAAATTGTTTTAAAATGTCCCATTTTAACATCCTCAGGCAAAACAGTTTTACTTTTTAAAAATCGGAACGGTCAGACACAACTTTCCATAAGTAATAAGTGTGCTTTTAAAACACGATACTTGTATGTTGTAGCATCCATACTATCTTGAGAAAGATTTGTCTCTTTTCCACATTTTGTTCTGTGTGAGGATGGTGGCAGATGGCATCTCCAAGTAACACTTGGAGTTCTGCAACCAGTGCAACTGAGTTTTCAGTTGTTTTCTGCAGTTTTGAAAAAAGCAGAGATTTGTTTTGGCATTTCCTGGTGCCAGTGTTCAGGGATGCTACTCCTGGGGGCTGTTTTAAAAAAAGAGCTTCAGGTGGCAGCGAGCTGCCCACTCCCGTTCTATGACCGCACTCGCCTTTTGTTGCCGTGGGGGGTTTGATGTTTTCAATTCAATTCAATTCAATTCCTTTCCCCTTCAGAAGCACAAATCTT
Organism: Charina bottae; assembly: GCA_023362775.1. Classification (NCBI taxonomy): domain Eukaryota; kingdom Metazoa; phylum Chordata; class Lepidosauria; order Squamata; family Charinaidae; genus Charina; species Charina bottae. The sequence goes on along the minus strand of JALMGJ010000046.1, from coordinate 3,030,101 downwards.
GGTGGCCTTAAGGCGTCCTCGCCAACTTTAGATTTCTTTATAGAGGCCCTTGGGTATTTTTTAAAGGGGGTTTCTGAAATCTCGACAAGGTGATGGTCAAGGCTGCTCAGATTTCAAATGCTGTATTTTGTTCAGAAGGCTTAGGAGCCTCACTGCAAGGGGAACCGGTCAAAGTTGTTCATAGGGACTGATCCCAGGGCCCCCGCGCCACAGTCGGTCAGCTGGCGTCTCTTTCCTTCTGCTTGCAGGTCAAGGTATGGATCTACCCAGAGGGAACAAGGAATATGAACGGGGATCTTTTGCCATTCAAGAAGGGCGCTTTTCATCTTGCAATCCAGACACAGGTGATGGATGCTTCTTCACAGAATGACTTGGCTGTGATTGATTGATTGCCCACCTTTCCTTCAGGAGCTCAAGGCAATGTTCATAGTATCCCTTCCTTCACTTTTTTCTCAACAACAACCCTGTGAGGTAGATTGGGTTGAAAGAGAGTGTCTGGCCCAAAGTCACCCAGGGACCTTCCAAGGCCTGGTCTGAATCTGAACCTGGGTCTTCCCCGCCCTGGTTCAGGACTAGCTCCACTATACTATACTGCTGTGGTATCAGTATCCATGGTTCAAGCTGTAGCCTGTCACACCCCAAAGCAACAGACTGGATTTTCTTTACTAGATGCACAAAATAGATAGACTGTCATGTTTGAAGAAGATGCACAATTGGGTTGGATAATTAATACTCTAGATATTAATACTCAACCTTCAAAACACCTAAGATAGAATAGGTGGTTGTTGTTCAGTCGTTTAGTCGTGTCCGACTCTTTGTGACCTCATGGACCATAGCACGCCAGGCCTTCCTGTCCTCCACTGTCTCCCTGAGTTTGCTCAAATTCATGTTCATTACATCGGTGATGCTATCTAACCATCTCATCCTCTGCCGTCCCCTTCTCCTTTTGCCTTCAGTCTTTCCCAGCATCAGGGTCTTTTCCAGTGAGTCCTCTCTTCGCATTAGGTGGCCAAAGTATTTGAGCTTCAGCTTCAGTATCTGTCCTTCCAATGAGCAGTCAGGGTTGATTTCCTTTAGGATTGACTGATTTGACCTCCTTGCAGTCCAAGGGACTTTCAAGAGTCTTCTCCAACACAGCTCGAAAGCATAAATTCTTCGGCGCTCAGCCTTCCTTATGGTCCAACTCTCACAGCCATACATTACTACTGGGAAAACCATAACTTTAATTATAAAGACCTTTGTTGGCAAGGTGATGTCTCTACTTTTTAATATGCTGTCTAGGTTTGCCATAGCTTTCCTCCCAAGGAGCAAGCGTCTTTTAATTTCATGGCTGCAGTCACCGTCTGCGGTGATCTTGGAGCCCAAGAAAACAAAATCTGTCACTGTTTCCATTTCTTCCCCTTCTATTTGCCAGGAAGTGATGGGACCAGATGCCATGATCTGAGTTTTTTTAATGTTGAGTTTCAAGATAGAATAGGTAACAGGACACAATTTGACAAATGCAAAGTTCTTCATTTAGGAAAAAGAAATGAAACCAAAGAAGAAATCAAATGCATGTAATAGATGTGAAAAGAGTCATGGAATGTTAATTGTTTGCAAGCTGAATATGAGCCAGCAGTGTGATACAACTGCTGAAAAGACAAATGCAATTTTAGACTGCATCAACAACTTCATTATTTCCAAATTCTTTGAAGAATAGTTCCGCTGCATTGGTCAGATCTGTCTTGAATCCTCTCTCCGGTTCTGGGCATCACACTTCTAGAAAGGGAGAAGCACAATTCAGACAAGCTCAATAAGGGAAAACCGAACAAGCAGCAGGAACAAGAACTGGGTGGGTTCAGCCTGGAGACGTCAGAAGGTTCCAGAATTGATAAAGATGGTGGGTGTGCAAAAGAGGTTCATAGAATAACAACAATGGGCAAACAGTCTTGGGGGGCCTAGATGAACTCATAAAAGACGGAGACATTTTTAATTACCGTATTTTCCGGCGTATAAGACAACTTTTTAACCCAGGAAAATCTTCTCAAAAGTCGGGGGTCGTCTTATACGCCGGGTGTCGTCTTATACGCCGGAAAATACGTACTCGCCGTATAAGACCTCTCCTGGCCAAGTGCAGCCGCTCGCCGGAACGCAGCCCCCAGGGAAGAGCAGGAGGACCAGTTTGGAGCCCGTCGTGGAGCCACTGCGTTTTGCCCCCTCCCTTCCCAAGGCTGCTCCGAGGGAACGGAGCTCGCTCCCCCCTCCCCGCGTTTCTCCTTCGAGCGATGGGACCCAATGCAGTACGCCGCCCCGCGCTCGTCCTCCTGCTCTTCCCTGGGGGCTGCGTTCCGGCGAGCGGCTGCACTTGGCCAGGAGAGGTCTTATACGGCGAGTACCGTATTTTCCGGCGTATATCCCAAACTCTATATTTTAACTGGAAAAGTTGGGGGTCGTCTTATACGCCCAGTCGTCTTATACGCCGGAAAATACGGTAAGCTAAAAATTAGAATGTTCAAAGGTCCTCTCTGTTATGATGTATGGATGTGAGGAAAGAACTCTGTACACGAGCGAGAGAGAAAGATTAACTTCTGTGAATTGTGTAGAGGAAACTGGTTTGCATCCACAGCCAAGAGGATCACCTTTCAACACTACAGGAGATCATCCCGAATGTCCATTGGGGGCAAGGAGCACAAAGCAAGAACCATTGTATTTTGGGCAGAACGTGATGGGAAAGGTGATAATGCTGGGCAGGGTGGATGGAAAGAGAAGCGGCCCACGGCACAAGAGGTGGCTAAACGGAGTGCTGGATGCCACAGGATGCCCCTGCGAGAAGTGTGTGATGCGGCGAGCGACAGGATGACTCCATCCATCCATCCAGGAATCAGCTGCCACTTGATCAGAAGGGCAACTAGGGTCTGTGTCACCCGGGGCAAACATGGATTCTGCACCCCCTCCCAGGAAACGTTCATTATACAAATACTATTTTGTCATTTTGGTTCCCCCTCCCCAGCACAGCGCCCAGGGCACATGCCCCGCTTGCCCCCCCCCCCCCACTTGCGGCCCTGCACTTGATGGAGCTTGACAGCTACAACCCTTGAGAAATGTGGATGCTCTTTTCATGATCCTGAAAGGAAGTCATGAAAGGAAGAACCTCAAGGCCTGATCACTTTTAGCCCAAAGTTGAGAATTGCTGAGAGTCACTTGACTGCAGCAGGCTACCAATATAATAACCAGTAACGGTGGACCCAGCCTTCCATGGCAGAAAGACGGGTCCTGATGGAGTGTGAGGAAGAGAGGAACTTGACAGCAGAACGTGGCCCATGGAGGGGCAGCCTCCCCTTTGCTCGAGGCGTTTGGCTGTCTTGGGAACAAGCTCTATCAAGCCCTTTGAGGTAGTCCAGAGGAGAAGCACAAGCCATGAGTACTAACACTGCCTTCATTGTAAGGTTACGGTAACAGAGGTCTTGATGCTTTTGAGCTGTGGTGCTGGAGAAGACTCTTAAGTTAACCCTGGACTGCAAGGAGGTCAAATCAGTCAATCCTAAAGGAAATCAACCCTGACCAATCCTTTTCTATGCCCATGCAGTGAGATTCAAACTGTTCAACACTTCTAATAACTTTCCCATGCCCCCTCCCGTGCTGCTTCTTTTATGAACTCCTGATTCCAGTCACGTGCCCCCTTTTGGTTGACTTCCTTTTACATTCCCCAAGTTTCTGTTCTGTGCTGAATTTCTCCTTTTTTGACGTGAATGAAGAGCCATTGTAAGAAAAGTGCGAATGTGCTAACTCAAGTCCTGGTAGAATTAGGTTCTCATTATTTTCTTTGATATTATGTAGTCTAAAAAATGAAGTATAAGTCACCCTGGGGGTCAAAAGACGGGGATCATTGTAAATAGAGTGGAATACAACAAGCTCCAGATTTTTGCTAACTTTTTTTGTATCTGTCCTTTGAAGGTACCAATCATTCCTGTGGTCTATTCCTCCTTTTCTTCATTTTACAACCCGGAAAAGAATATGTTTACATCAGGTAGGATAATGCGTAGCTTGGAATGCTGTTCGGTTTCTCTCAGCTGTCCTTGAAGGTCCAAATTCTCTTGCAGGCTAAAAGGAATCCAGGTTTCCGGCTTTGTGAGCGTGCTTGGTTTTACTCTTGATTTTCTGCCTGCAGATATGCATAGGTTCAAAGCAGCACCCCTTCCTTCCTGCTTACTTGATAGGGCTTTTCAAGAAACAAATCAGATTTCCTGACTAGCAGGAAAGTCCCTCGAGAGAAGAGAGATCGGGAGGCCCTGGCAAACCGCTTGCTCTTTAGTCAATTAATAACGCAATTCTCAGCCCTTCCCAAGTATATTTCTCTGGAAGGTGTCCCCCCCCCGTCAAAGCGATAAAAGTGTGACTGAAACACCTTGCAGGCAAGCAGTTCGTCAACGCTGCGAGCGCCCAAAAGAGCAGGGGAGGAAACGGGGTCAGGAGGATGGGTTGGGGGCTGTGCCGTGCGTTGGCAGCTAAGACCCTCTTCCCAAATACAGAGTTGGGTCAACCAACCAGCAGAAGTCCTTGCTCCAAATGGGTGTCTATGAAGGTTCTCAGTCATCCAGGTGGAATTGTCTGTAGCTTGAATCATGTCAACTGGATTTCTATTTTCTCAGTGGAAACGTTTCGCTCCTTATCCAAGGAGCTTCTTCAGTCTGAGCAAAGTTAGTAAGGGAATCCTAAATATGTTTCTAGGTAGCTGTGTGACCTTACACCTGGGGCTAGGTCATGGTTATTTTGAGATGTTTATTTCTAAGTCCCTTTATCATCTAAAGGAGGATCGTTAAGATCACCATGCTGCTGTTGAGCTTGCGAAATGGTCTTAATCTTCCTAGGCACAGAAGACAAAGCAGGGAGGAAGATGGGGGAGAGATTGTGCCTGAGGCCCCCACCTCTATTCAAGGAAGGATTTTCCAAGTTGGCATAAATGGATTCCTTGACCCCTCTCTCAAACCACCTATCTTCTCTGTCTAAAATGTGAACATTAATGTCCTCAAATGAGTGTCCTTTTTCCTTTAAATGAAGATAAACTGCTGACTCTGGTCCTGTGGTGTTACTTGTTACCAACTTGTTACCAACTTGGTTACTGTGTTACCAACACAGGAGAAGTAACACCACAGGACCAGAGTCAGCAGTTTATCTTCATTTAAAGGAAAAAGGACACTCATTTGAGGACATTAATGTTCACATTTTAGACAGAGAAGATAGGTGGTTTGAGAGAGGGGTCAAGGAATCCATTTATGCCAACTTGGAAAATCCTTCCTTGAATAGAGGCGGGGGCCTCAGGCACAACCTCTCCCCCATCTTCCTCCCTGCTTTGTCTTCTGTGCCTAGGAAGATTAAGACCATTTCGCAAGCTCAACAGCAGCATGGTAATCTTAACGATCCTCCTTTAGATAATAAAGGGACTTAGAAATAAACATCTCAAAATAACCATGACCTAGCCCCAGGTGCAAGGTCACACAGCCACCCTAGAAACATATTTAAGGATTCCCTTACTAACTTTGCTCAGACTGAAGAAGCTCCTTGGATAAGGAGCGAAACGTTTCCACTGAGAAAACAGAAATCCAGTCCAAATGGGTGGGTTGTGGCAGGGGGAGCAGGGGCTGTAGAGATGAATTTGGCATTGCCTTTTCCGTCTCCAGGCAGAATCCAGGTGGAAATCCTGCCACCCATCTCAACTACGGGCCTGTCAGCTCAGGACATCGATGAACTCACCAACCAGTGCTACACCACCATGAGGGAAACCTTCTTCCGGTTGTCAGGAAGGACCAGGGAAGCCAACGGAGGGGCCTCCATCCTCGGGCAGTAGGGTCTCTTGCCAAAATGCAGTGGCGGGAGGATCTCTCAGCTGCCGAAAACTGTTGCAAAGGCCCCCTTGCTTGATGTTGTGGGGAAAACTTCTAGGTTGTTCCTAAAGAACCGAGGGAGGGGAGGAGGAAATTCCACAGGCGGATATGCTCAAACCCCTCGCGTGGCCTTTCTCTCCCCACCTTCTTTTCCACAGACTATTACCAAAGATTTCTGCTTTGGAAAGGCCCTTCCCAGTGCCTACAACCAGCAATTTAAACTCAAGTGCCTTTTCTCTCTCCTGGGGGTTCCAGGGATGGAGGACCACGGCTCCCTCCTTGCCCTCAGCACATCTGGGGGGGGGGTTGTGGGGGCACAGGGGTATCTCTTAGCAGAGAAATCATTTTGGCGGAAAGGCCCAGCAGCTCTGCCAATTGGCCCTTTTTTCCTAGGGAAGATGAGCTGGCTGCCACTATTTTACGCAGCTACGCGTTGAGAGGGGAATGTTCCCGAACCAGTAATGATCCTCGTTCAGAACAGGAGATGCTGGGTTTTTGCTTTAATGAGGCTGCATCTATTACAGTTGGAGGCAGGGTATGTGGACGCCCCACACACAAACACCCCGCAAGAAAGCTGGGAAGAATGTGAAGGACCACTGCGGAGTTTGCCGTTACGGTAATCCGGCAAATTCTGTTCTCTGCCTGGGCTCATCCCTGGAGCTGTGATGCTCTACGTTGGCAGGAGCGTGTTTAGCACTAATACGAGTATCAGAGTGGCCAGTGTGGAGGTCTTACAGGTACAGGCTGTCTTGTGTGAAACAACTGCTGCCCTCCGTACCCACTTTAAAAATTGCCTAAGAATAAGGAAGCTTTCTTATTTATTGGGACAAAGTTTTCTCCCTGTTCTTTTCTTTGAAGATACTATAGCTATGTTGCAAGAGCAAGTATTTCAAGGATTTTATTTCCTTGGAAAGTCACCAAAAGTTATCTCGCACGTTTTGGGTGTTGGAGTGCAAAGCAGACGTATTAACTCGGAAATTTTGGGATTCTTGTGACGGGGAAGAGGAGAACGCTGGCTGGGGTGATGGTAAAAATACAATGGGGGGAGGGAATTTCCAAAGAGTTATGGATGTGCAAAGAGATTTGATTAAACTTACCTGCATTAATGTTTGGAGTTGCCCACCAGCTCAGCAAAGCATGTCCATTTTATTTTTATTTTTTGAGAACAGGGCCCAGTGCTGCTAGCAACTCTTCACAAATTCTGTTGCCCTTGGCAGAGTTGTCAGTCCAGCTGCTATTGCATTAGGGCAAAGATTTCCAGGACCCCATCTGAGTAAACTCTGGGAATCCAAAGTACATTCAGACAGCTGTTGCATTTGCTTGGCGTTGTGATGAAGAACCTGTCCGACGTTCCCCGCGAGTCGGGCTTCTGCCTTGCCGAAATGTAGTTGCTCCTCCCAAGCTTGACGCTGATCTGTCTTGGTCGCCAAAGCGGCCCAAGGAAACCACCTGCCTGCTCTTGGCAGAGCCAGGCGTGCGCTTCCTTCAGTGTCCAGTTGAGGAAAGGCGAGCTGTGTCTGTGCCCGGTAGGCAGAAAAGTAGCCGCCTCCATCTTCCTGCCAAAGCTTCAGCGAGGCCCTCCAGCCCCAGGGGGAGGCTCGAGTGTTTTTTTTTTGCTTGAAAGCTGTGACTTTCTGCCAGAAATCCTCACCCATCCTGCTCCTGCCAATTTTCTGTCTCTGAACCAATCTGGGCAGGACGGTGGGCTAGATGACCTTCAGGGCCCCACCAGGCCTTCCATTCCGTGCCCTTGGCAGCAACTGACTAAAGCACGTGACGTTCCCTCAGCTTCATCCAACTCACGGTGGCCCCACACCGGCTCCCATGGATCACCCTTCCACGCAGAAGGGGGGCTGGGAACGGGGCTGGGGGCAGCTCAGCTCCCTTCATCCAGCCGCTCGAGTCTCTACCAGATCTCTTGAGATTGTTGGGCTTGGCGATCAGCCATCCTTGCATGGACAGGACAACAATGTCCAACTGTCCAGGATTGCCACCCCCCCATTCTGGAAGGGGTCTCCTGTGCTTGCAGCGTGGATCTGGAAACCACAAGCACAACAGGATGCTGTTCCTGCGCACCCTCCCCTCCCCAAATGTGGAATGAAACCCCGATTCCCGCTTAGCTGGGATAGGGCTATCTGGGGGGGGGGGGGCAGCTCAGGATCTGAGAGGCCCGTGGAGCGCTGTGTCTGGCATTCAGTCCTCTGGATTTGCCACCCTTTAAGCCAGGTTCGGTTCCATCTTCAGGGGGTGGAGACAAGAACGAAGGTGTAGCTGCGGGAGTTGCGTTACCGACAGCTGAAGAGTGTTTCCCCACCCCTTCAAAGCCGTGCCAAAACGTGTGCGCAAAGTGCCTTATTGCAAAACCTTTGATTGCTCTTTGGTATTTTCAAATGTACTATTTTTATAAAGCAGTTTTATTTAATGAGGCAACTCAGATGCAGTTTATTCCTCCAGAAACACTTGCTTTGGGGAAGGGGTGCAGACGCCCCCCGATTCATGCCTGTGTTGACTTACCGTGTTACACGCGTATCATGTCACGGGTTTAGCGGATCTTGTTTGTATTCACCCCGATACTGGTTTTGCCCACCAGTAGGTGTCTGGGCAAGCCCCACGTGGTCATTTTTGCACAGAATTCTGGCGCAACTAGCTCACTTCCTCTCCAAATGAAACATTTGGAGACGGTGAACCAGCCACGTTCTTTGTGTTGAAACCAACCACAGCCTCCCACATACGGTTTCCAAGGGCAGGAGGAGGGAAGCCCAGCAGTTCAGAATGATGCCCCCTCCCAGCTTCATTCTTGACATTTTTAAGGTCCTCCAAGCAAAGGGTCCCCCTCCAACTTTACTCCAAAGGCACTTCCAGAGAGGCAGTTAAATGTCATTTTCCCCCAGCAAGCCTCCTTTAGCACCTCCCGTTTTGAAACTTGAATATTCACTCAAAGACCCTACAGCAGAGGTGTTGCAGGAGAGTTAAATAAGTGGTGCCATTTTAAGCAAATTAAAGTCCACATCTTTGTGTCATAGCAAAGAATGGTTTTTATTAGAAAGCAGTAGCAAGCAGGGGACGGGAACATACCAGGTCCCCCAGCAGTATTTATATCGTTATCAATTCAAACTTTTGCAGACTTCAGCAAACCCTGAACATTCTTTTATTCTAGTTGTTTCCTTCCTTATCAGCATCCAGCCTCATTCCCACCACTCCCAATTGCTTCCATCTGACCTCCAACTGGAGGGATCATCACAGACTGTAACGTTCTTGCTTAGATACAAAAAAGGAGGTCAAAAGGTCCCACGTATCTGTCCATTTCCTAGAGAGGTTACATGCAGGCTAAAATAGCTTTTTCGCAATACAAGATGCCTCTGGTTCATTCACAAATCCCTAACCCACAATTCCCCCATTGTGCTCTTCAAAGCACAATGTTTCAATGACTCCCTTGGTAACTATCAGACTACATTGCTTGATAGGTGCAGAGAAACACCGTATATGCAAGCATACGGCCAGAAAAACACACGCTCCAAAGACAAGGGGAAGAGAGCAAAACATCTCCACTGTTGCAAAAAATTTTGTAAAAAAATCAAAGGAATCGGGCTCGTGTGCCGCCTTCACTGCCTCTCGTACCTTAGCAAAGGCCGAGTCAGTTTTATCCAGTAGCCACCCAAATTCCTCCTGTAGCTGCTAGTACCTGGTCCACGCGGTGCAATTTTGGAGTCCTTGCCACAAAAGTACCTGAGTAGGCTGTCCAACTTTGACGAGAGCTATTCTGCAGCTGCGAAGTACCACGGGGTTTTGGGTAATCGCCTGCTGGGAACGGTGCCATGAATCAGTCATAACAAACGGCAGATATTTCTGCAGCTTGATAACCAAATCCAGAGCAGTGAACTGGCAGATGTTTGCAGGCACAACTGCTTCACGTGAAATGACGTCCCACCGAGGCGTAAATCCATTTGCACAGGAATGCTTGCGAGCGACAGCCCGTGGAGAACACCCAGGAGGTTTCGATTAGAGGTAGATGTACCTATGCCACCGCCAACTTGATCTCCACATAAGGGTGCAAACACTTGCTGCATTGACGCACTGAAGAGGTTGCCTAGCCTGGCAATGAAACGTCTGCAAGAAAGCAAGGCTCAGAGAGCACCAAGGACTCCACTTATTGCATCCCCCCCAAGAGACCATCACATGCCAAGAGGGGGTGTTGAACCCAAACATACTCAGCCACACGGTGCCCCAGTCTGCTAGGTGTCACTGGATGTATGGCAAGGCGTGCGTAAATTCAACAGCTGGTTATATTAACACTAGGAACAGAGTTTTAAAAAAACATTTAAGCTTGGAAGCTACTTAGCACGGACACAAACATGCATGCCAGAGGTGTCCGTGGGAGGGAGGGGAGGTAAAAAAAGAAGTCAAGATGGCGGCCCCAATCCTGCAATCAGAGTCCCATCCCTTTTCTGTGTGTCAGACACAGGTGAAAGAGGCAAGACTCTTGTTGCCATTTTTTTTAAACCCCCTGCTAGTTTCAGGTTGAGGGATACAAAGCCACGATGAAGAGCGTTCCAGCTAAGGAGACAGACAAATTTAACTAGGGGTTAACAAAGTGTCGATGAGGCTAGAGATGGGAATCCTTGGCTAGTTGTCTCGACATATTACTACAGGTGGATCTTGGGTCTCCAGTTCATGGAATAAGGGTGAAATTCATACAAGCATTAGTAATTTCAAAGAGAATTTAGTCAGTGGTCCATGGGGCAAAAGCAACAGTCTCTTTCTTAGCTTGCAAGTTGTCAAAAAGGAGCATCTGCGGGCCAGGGCAGAGGCTCTTCAATAAGGCACATCACCTTTCCTCACCTGAAGAAATGCAACAGGTAACAGCGGAAGGGTCTCTTGGAAAGGATGGAGGCAGGATTGAAATCACACAACAGACCAACATGTCTGCTAACTCCGACGGTCCCATCTGAACATTTCTGAAGAGCCCATGGCCTTTCCTTGTCTAGCTGCACAAGGTGGATTCTGGGAGAGTGCAACAGCCAGCAACAGCCCCCTCATGACACCATCATGGTTGTCGTCAGCCACCTAGTTCACCCGATGATGTGGGCTGTGACTTGGCTGGGAGCAAGACAGAGATTGCCAGCATTTCATCTTGGCCCCCTTTTCTCATCGTGCTATGCCGGAACTGCCCCTGAAGACAAGTTAATGCTGCAACAGGCCCCGAGGAGAATTCTCCAAGGGTGGAGCTTCTGGGCCACTCCAGGGAGACAACAGGACCAAACTTCATGAGGTGCCAGCCATGTTTGCTCAAGCAGCCGAGTCGTTACCAAGTCTGGAACCAGCTTATTGCATGATGCATGGATCCACCCTGTTGGTTGCCCTTGACATTTAACGGTGTAGCAGTCAAGACCTCCATCCAAATGCAGCTTCCATCTCCAGTCTCCACACACCTTTTTTTTAACAATAGGAGCCCCTTAGAAAGCTGGTTTGGCTGAAGCCTGCCTCAAAGAAGTTGGCATTGTTTTTCTTCTGTGAAGCACGCAAGCATCTCAGCTGAATCCTTTCAGCAACAATTTGTATTTGCAGACATGTAGACGGCACAGCTGGGTACACGTAACATGCTAAACTGGGACTGGACATGCAGTCGTGTTCACGGAACACTCCATGACCAACCAATCAGATTAGAGCACAAGGCAGAACACGGGCAGACAAAGTCTGGGTTCCCACAATACTGATTGGCAAACTACCTAGGTTAGCTATTTTAGAAGGGGATGTACCTACTAGTGAATCCCAACCAGCCTTACTAGAACCAGGATTGTGTTCAGAAGGGACACGGGAGGAAAGGTAGAGATTTTCCCTTTCTGAAAAGCTAAGGACATGGGAAACACCGTGGGACTTTTTCTACAATTGGAACACTTAGCAAGCAGGACACTAACGGTACATTTACCCTGGGGGCTGGTTTAGCGCCACCCTCCCCGCAGGAATAACCTGCCCCTGCCTTGCCAAGCTATTTCGGGCGACAGCCTGGGAAAGAACAGCTTCTGAGCTTTGCCCAAAAGCGGGCCTTTTTTCTGAACTGCTGTTCTTGTACCTCAATGGGGGAAGCGAGACCTGCCCACCTCACCGTATTATTAGAAATTGTTCACTCAGCAGCAAGATGCTTCCTATTTCAAGGGATGTTTTGCTACGAGGCTGCCTGTCTCCCCCCCCCCCACCGACCCCGCAGGGTTTGGCTGGTGACACAGCCTGGAAGACAGCCAGCTCGAGGGGGGCTTGCCGACAGCAACGTGGTATTTCCAGCCTCTTAATCCTCCCTGTTGCCTTTGCTTGGCTTCGTTGCTAGAACAGGGCTCAGTTGCTACTCAACGGAGAGACACATCAGAAAAACAGCAGGACGAGGGGGCACCGAGGACTCCTATCCTTCTTCTCCATCCTTAAGGCTGGTTCTTGCAGGAACCTGCAGGGGCAAAATGGCAAAGTCAACCCCAGGGGTGTCTTGCTCATTCTTTCCAATGGGGGGGGGGCGCTGTGAGGGCAAAGGAAGGGAAAGAACACGTGGCTGGAGTGCGAGAGTTGGCTTCAATGGGATCAAGGCATCTCCCCAGCTATTCTGGAGCAAAACAGCAGCTCTGACTCCCCACTGCCCATTACATTAAAGCTATATAGGGCCTATCTCCTGCCTCCAAATGGGGGAGGGAATCCAGGGCAACGGCATCCCTGAACTGGGGTCAGGGGGGTGGGAAGCTCTCGGGGACTGGAGAAAGAAGCGAAGGGCTCTGCAGATCAGCCACCCGTGCCGATTCCTCCTGTGCTTCGCATCCTGCTGCTTCTGTCGAATGGGAACCGTGGGATGGATCTGTGCCCAGGCAGTCAATTTGGAAAGTGAGGGGAGGGGGGAGGGGGACGGTCCACCCCGGCCACCTACAGGTTTCCAGCCGCTCCTCCAGGAAAGAGATCTGCTCGCTGAGCGAGTCTATTCGGTCCAGCTGCTGCATCACGTGGACAAACAGGCTAACGGGTTCTGCCCCGGTGCCGTCTTCGGTGCCCGGCAAGCCCAGCTTGAGAAGCGGTGCCAACGTGAGCTGAAACTTCTGTTGAGAAAGGGAGAAGCGCGGCTGCAGGCACGGCCCCAGGGTCTCCGCGAACAGCCGCCCGGCTTGTGCCAACGAAGGAACACCGGCTGTCGCTTGGGCAGAAAACAGCAGCGCAACGTTGCAGGTTACTGGGCTAAGAGCATTCAGACAGCCTTGCAGGACCAGGATCCTGATGCCAACAGCCAGGCTGCCCCCATTACCTTGAGGACAATGAACCTCAGAGGAAAAGCAGCCCGGAAAGGCAGGCAGGCAAATCGAAGCGCCGCCACTGCCTCTGAACTGGGCGGCTGGAGCGTCCCAAGTCCTTCCTCCTTCCAGTGTGCTAAGCCAGGAAAACCACGTTCCTGGCCTGTGTTCAGGGCGAGCCTAGCTACTGTGGTTTGTGAACCATGGCTTCTGCCCTGCTGACCATGCACATTCATGAAGCCATAAACCCAGGTTCTGAGAAGCCTTCGCACTGCAAGAGGCATGGCAGGATTAAGCCCTCTCTCTGAAAAGCAGAGAGAAAAGGGGGCGTGGTGGCTCAGCGGGTAAGACGCCAGGCTTGTCGATCGGAAGATCACAAGTTCGGAGGTTTGAATCCCTAGCTCCGTGTGACAGAGTGAGCTCCCGCACTAGCTCCAGCTCTTGCCAGCCTAGCAGTTCGAAAGCATGCAAATGCAAGTAGATGAATAGGTACCACTCCGGTGGGATGGTAACAGCGTTCCGCGTGCGTCATGCGGCCACATGACCGCGGAAGCGTCTTCGGACAGCGCTGGCTCTTCGGCTAACCAACGGAGATGAGCACCGGCCCCTAGAGTCGGACACGACTGCACAAATGTGCGGGGGGAACCTTTACCTTTTACTGAAAAGCAGGCGGCAGGAAAGGGCTGACCTTTTCTGCATTTGGATGGGGGACCACCAGGGAACCCCCAGGCTGTCGACTAGGCCGGGCCAGGCAGTTGAACAGATTCCCCAAAGGCAAGCCATTTCCGTATTATTGCCAAGAAAACAGAGGTGTGTGTTAAATCACGAGTGGAGCTTGAATGAGAGAGACTTTGCCTCTGTGCAGCAGTACGTGGCCGCGCTGAACTGATCCAGACTAATTTCTAAGAGAGCCACGTAGGGTCAGATCTGGTTACTCCTTGGATGGGAGACCATCAGGACATCCCAGGACAACCAGCTAGGCTGGGGTCAAACAAGGATCTCAAAAGAAGGCAACCACCAACCACATACACACCGTTGCCAACCGAACTCCACAAGCGTGTTCGTGAAGTCACCAAAAGTTAAGCTCAACTTAGGCGTTTCTTTTCTAAGTAAAGCCCATAATCTTAATTACTAACCGCATTTTCCTCCCTGGACCGTCTCGCCCAGTGGATTTACGATGCTTAGCACTTAACGCTGTGAACGCCACTGTTCGGGCAGCTGCTTCCATTCCTAACCTTACGGGGGGGGGGGGGGGTGTTACTCACTTCTTCCAGAGCCGCCAATCTGCTTCTCAGCTCTCTCACTTCACCTTGAACTGCAAGGTTGTCACTTCCTGCTGCACAAATGCACAACGAAACAGAAAAGCATCTGTAAGAACACGGCTTCAGTGTGCAATGTTGATTCCCAGGACAACATTAAGAGCTGGTTAGCAGCTCTGAGGAGAAGGGTGGGGTGGTGTTTTTTTTTTTTTTTTTTTAAAAAGCCTGTCTCTTGCCCTCTACTTCCTTGAGTTGAATGTGCGCGGCCAAATCTGGCCCAGTGTGGGGCGCAGGATCAGGGCCGAGCGGCGAGATTTTGCACCAAGTTCGACCACCTAAGCAATTCAATTTAATTCAATTTCACAAATGCCGAACTGTTTAAAGCAGGGTTTCTCAACCAGGGTTTCGTGGCGCCCTCAAGAGGTCACCAAGGGTTCCCTGGGAGATCACAATTTATTTTAAAAATTATTTCAAATTTGGGCAACTATACATTAAAGAGGTAAGCTTCATTCTTTATTTTTAGTTTAAGAACACTGTTAAGGCATATAGACAGGCCTACCCATGAAACAAATATTATAATTTTGTGACTTCTGGCCTAACTTTAAGCCTGAATGTGCAGGGGTTCTCCGAGGCCTGGAAAATATTTCAAGGGTTTCTCCAGGGTCAAAAGGTTGAGAAACACTGGTGTAAAGAAAGCACACAGTATGGATGGGATGGGATGGGATACTACGTGCTTCCTTTTGTTCAACTGAATTAAATTGGATTGCTCTGCCATGGATGATTCCCAGGAACCGTAGTGAGATGAAGCTGCCCAGCAAATCATTTTCACTGCCTTATCTTGCAGCATCACAAGGGAGATGTGCCACTTCAAACACAAGCACAGAATTCCAGGGGAAATGGGGGGGGGGAATGGATCGTTTCTCCCCCAGCAATGGTTATATCTTGAGATAAACACAGGTTGGAAAATGAGTGTCCCCAAACAGGAGCATCCCAGAAAGTGACCAACTTCTAAAGCCAAAGCAAGAAAAACCAGTAGGATACAAATGCATCACACGGATGGATTATACAGGCCATGCTGGATCAGACTGAGACTTCTCTGCCAGCTCCCTCCCCCTCCACCCCACCATGCCCAACCTGTCTCTTTGAGGCCCCTTCCCTGGCAGCCCCCTAAAACCTGGGATGGGGAGAGGCTCTGCCAACAGCCAGTGTCGGGAAGGGCAAACATTGGCGTTTTTCTGCCCATCTGTCATTCAAGTCAATGAAGAGAATAGGCTTCCCCCATGCTTTGCCCAGAAGAAACCTTGGGTGGACTTCTCCTGGGCAGAGCGGGGTGCCCTCGTCCTTCTGGAGCAAGGAGGTGTCGGGAAAGGTCTGCTGCTGCACTGCACAACCCTTTCGCCAGGGGTGCGCAACCTCCCTGGCTGTAGAGGGGCTCAAGAGCTGAACGTAGGGAAGGTATGAGTGCGCCGTTAAGGAGGGACGTGGAGAAGAGATTGCACAGCCCAGAGAAAGAGAGAAGGGTGAGAAAGAAACTCAGCGTAACTCCACCTTGATCTTGTTTAGTGTAAGATGGGACAGACAGAAACAGGCTTTCAAAACTGGTGTCAGGCCTTTGAGGTAGGCCTGGTTAAGGGACAGACAGCACAGGGATTCCAAGAACGTTGTTATCTATTGTTGTGGGGTATAATAAGAGACTCTCAAAAGCCTGTCCAAGTTTCCCTCGGTCCCTTCTTACGCTGAGAGCATCAAGGCGGGTTCTCTCCGAGTTTCTTTCTCGCGCTTCCTTCTCTCTGTCCACCGTCCCCCTTAACGCCTCTCTCCTTCCTTCCTCAAGGCCAGATCCAAATTCCTTCACAACGGCATCCAAAACATCCTGGAAGACCAAGGCAAATTGTTCCCCAATTATGGCCAAGAAGCTACACAGATGTGTCCAGGAGGCCATTGGGGGTCCAGCTTGACTCGAGGAGAGTCCACCATTATTAAAATCACTTTCTGATTTTAATTTTGGAGTCTTGGAGCTCTCTGAGCTTCGCTGTTCGCTTGCAGACATTTCACTCCCCAGCCAGGTAACGTCATCCGTGCGAGGGGGGGTGGGGTTTTGTTCCCTGTTGATTTTGATCTTTTCAGTGGGCAAAGGCTGTTTGGGAAGCACGTTAACAACAGCGCAGCCGTCCATGCAGAAGCGAGGAGACCTTTTTACTCGCTGGCTGCTGGGATGCCAAGCGCAGGCATTTGGCACGGTGGCTATCAGCAACGTTCGCCAGGACGGCGTAATCCGGGCAGGACCGCAAATACCTCCAACCACGCAGAGCCCTTCTGGTGCAGGGGTTAACGCATAGCTTTCCAAACTGTGTGTCGCGAGACAACCCGGAAGTGGACGTGCACAGCGGCGGTGTGGGGGTCCGCGTGGCGGCAGCGACGTGCCATCAGCGCTTCCGCATTTTAGCGGAAAGCACGAGGCCGCCGCCGCTGCCGCCATGCGCGCCCCCGCTGGTGTGTTGCCAACGGCGGCAGTTTGGAAAGCACTGGGTTAATGTGCTGGACTGGGAGCAGGGAGGCCCGGGTTCAAGTCTACCCACAGCCACAGAAACTCACCCGGTGACTTGGACACTGGCTGTCTCTCCACCCGGCCTACCTTGCAGGCTGTTTTGGGTGGAGCGCTGTATCTTGAGCTCCCAGAGGAAAAGTGACATAAATCAACCAACCACATACCCCAGCCCCAGAAAATCCTCCTTCCCTTGCTCTGCCCAAGCAAGCCACTCGCGAGTGCAGGAAGGCAGCCCCAGGCCCAGCCGTGGGTCGAGCGAGTCTTCCCTTTCCACGGATCGAAGGCTGGTGATGACACGTGGCTCCAGTCTTCCTCTCCGGCGTAACGGCCACCCTCCGCGCATTATTACTCACGGTACGAGTTTGAAGTGGCACAGCGCGTACCAAAAGTAATAATGAGCCGCAGTCAGCCTGGGCTGATCTCCTCTTCCAGCTTCGGGCGCCACGTAGAGAAGGCGGGCAGGCGGGCCGACCATCCGAAGCCGCTGAGAAGGGCCTGGTCATGCCACAGGGAGGTTCGAGGCCTGTGTTCGCAGAACTAAAGGCGACGTCTAAGGCTCCAGGTCAGCCATGCAGAATCAGGATTGGGGACCCAGCAATCTTTGGTGCTCTGCACAGGCTGGGCTCAAAGACGAGTTTTCCTAGAAGCCCGTGCATGGCGTCTGAGGATATTCCTCCCCCCGCCCCCGGCCTGCCCTGGTCAAGGACTGGATGGGTCCACACAACTCCCTGGGGGCGAAAGCTCTGTTTCCTTCCAGAGAACAGGCTAAAGTTGATGGATTAAAGTTTAATCAAGGCTGGAAAAAGCTGTCCGCGAGCCCAGCCGCTGGATCCGTTTATCGCACTGGGGAAACCCTGAAAAACAGGCCGGCCCTCGTTGTGCCTCCCAAACATTTAGGCAAGGAGGAAATTATCTTCCTGCCCTGCCCGAAGGCAGCTCCTGCCCAGCCTCTAATCCAAGGAACCCACCCACCCACCCACGGGAGCAGCACCATTCCTGCATCCGAAACTCAATTTGTCATCCCGAAGCAGATCCCCCTGGACCGCTGGCTTTGCTCAGCGAAAACAAGCCAGCCAAATCGCAGGACACAAAGGGGGCCAGAATGAGGGTCCGAAGCCAACCGCAGGGAGGGAGGGAGGGAGGAGGAAATGCACGCAACTGCCCTTTCGGCCTCTGCCGGTGGGTTGCCGCGAACAAGCTGCAAAGCCCGAGTCCCTTCGCCATCACCCCGCAGCACAAGGATTAAGACGGCGGGCCCCGATCTCACCTGGGGGAGCAGGGGTGGGGGGCGCTTCCAGAGCCCGGCAAGCTCTTCCATCCACCTGGAGCTTGTACCCTGGATGGCAGGCGCAGCGGTAACTCCCGGCCACGTTCACGCAGAGCTGGCTGCACCCGTGTCTCCCGGCCGCACACTCGTCCACGTCTGAAGCCAGAGGAGGAGGCGGCTCTGAGCAAGGCGGACCCCCGTGGCGGAAGCAGCCCCCTTCCCGGCCCTAGCTAGTTAGCTGTTTTTTTAATAATTTTTTAATCCTGCTTATATTATTTTCATAAATAACTCAAGGCAGCAAACATACCTACTACGCCTTCCTCCTCCTATTTCCCCCACAACAACCCTGCGAGGCGAGTTGGGCTGAGAGCGCGCGACTGGCCCAAAGTCACCCAGCCGGCTTTTAATGCCCGACGAAACACTAGCAGCGGTTTGCCAGCCTTGGTTCTTGCGTGAGCCAAGTTTATGCAGGCCAGGGTGCAGAGTTACAGTGGATCCACGTGGCACCTGGCCAGTCTCTGAAGACCAAACAGGAGGGGATGTAAAGGCAGCAGAGGAGATGCGGAGGGTGCAGTAGAGGAGAACTTCAGCAGGTGGTCGTCCCCCCACCCGCCCCAAGACAAGCCAGCTGCAAAACCCAGCCCTGCCGCCGCCTCTTCTGCCTGCCAGCCAAATGAAGGGCTGCTCTGCATTCCCCCCGCCCCCACCCTCTTGCAAGAAGAGGGGCTTTTGTTGGGGATCAAGAACAACTTCCTGGGACTAAGAGCTGCTGGGGGGGCACACTCTTCGGAGGGGGGGCTCTGTCGGAGATGCAGTAGGCGTGGATTCTAGATAGGTATGTCCCATCATGGAGATGGACTAGATGATCTCTAAGGCGTCCTTCGGCCCATGTGGGATTCTAGGTAGGCATGTCCCGGAAGGGCCCTACTTCAAAAAATGCAGTGCTCTCCAGACCGGTAGGAAAGTTAGTTCTCACCAAGTCAGAGAGAAGTCAGAGTTGCTGGGAGTTAAATCTACATTTAATATATTATTATTATTATTATTATTATTATTATTATTATTATTATTACTATTATCATCATCACCATCATGATAGATCTGACCGTTGCACGGCAGAGATGGAAAAGAAGAGCTGGACGCCCAGGGTGGGCCAGAGGGTCTAATATAATATAATTATACTAATATAAAATAATATATAAATTAAAAAATGAAAAGGTGGGATAAAACTCTAATCATCATCATCGTAATAAAATAGTGCCTGAGCAACAAAACAGCACTTGCTGGAGTTCTTTCCTTATGGCTTCCCAACTTCCCTTCAATAAACAAATTACTTTTTGGATTCCTGTGATGTGTCTACCTAGTTCCAGTCCTGCCCATCATCAGGTCGGGTCACCTGAGAACCGAGTGGGAGCGGAAGCCGGCCCCTTGCCCACTTCCATTTACGTTTAATCTCAGGTTTCCGATTGCAACGCCTTCCAAAATGCCAACAGCCTCCTGCAAACAACAGGCTGCTCTACAGCTTCTCCAGAAGAGGAAACATCTGGTAGCACCAGAAGACTTTTACCTGTCTGGCAACACCTTCCGGCCCATCCGGAAGGACAGGGAGAGTCATTCGGGAGCAAACACTTCCTGCTGGGTTGGCACGGTGGGCGGCCAAGGGCTGCTGCGAGACAAACACACCAGTTACATTAAGCTGGCTCGTAAATCAATCAACACGTGGGCTGGTTTCACATCACACAACCGGGTGAGCAGCAGGCTGACAACGAAGGGAGGTGGGGGCGCCCCACTTCCATCCGGACAGGTGGAGACCGGGTGAACCAGGCCCTGCCACTCTGCCATTATCTGCTTATCTCTCGGGGCACAGCACGTTATGAGAACCCAGCTGCTGGGCTTTACTGCAGGGTTAGCTTGGCTGCTCGTCAGATATGATGGTTGAAAAGTTGCAATTAGTTTTTCAAAGATTCTGGTGCCTAATATGCAGCTCCGAGAGGGGAAAAGAGCTCCAGTTTGCGACAAGTGAACGTACTTTGCTCGGTATCAGTCTCGCTTTGATACGCACAATCCTCACCACGCAACCAGAGTCCTCCTTAATGGCCCGAAAGGACTTTTTGTTAATGCTTCATGTAAACAAGATGTACCTGTGGGACATCCAAGCCTGGAGAAAGGGCTTCCCCGCTTCCGCTCGAGGCGGCAAACGTATTCCGGCTGGGAAATCTTCCGGTAAACCTGGCGATGGCTGACTTTATAGGTGGTCCTGCAAACCACAAAGCCCGAAATGTGAACCGGCTGGATATTTTGAGCTTTCGAGGGAAGGAAAGGAGACCGGAAGGCCTGCTCCCCAGCCCCACAACTGCCCACATTTATTTATTTATACATAAAATGCAATATATAGGCTGCCCAACGCCCAGCGACTCGGGGGGGGGGGCTTACAATTAAGAATAAAACACAAAGCAGGAATCATGAAGGCTCCAAAACTGCACCCAAGCGGAAATGGAACCCCTCCAACAGGCTCAGCCATCTGCCTGCCCCAAGGCCTGGAGAACGGCCAGGGCTCCAGCAGCTTTCTGGGAGCCATCAGGGTGGGGGCACCCTCCCCCCGAGGTAGACCGGCCCCCACCCGGCTGGCTTTTCGGAAGGCTCTGAAGACGTGGTTTTGCCGTCGTGCGGGAACCCGGCGGTGGCGGTGTGCAGCCCGCAAAACGGTTGTACTGACTGCAGAGCACAGACTGCACTTCCCTGTGGATTACGTTTTATGGTTTTAATTGCCTTAATTGGTTTCTAATGGTTTTATGTGTTTGGGTTGTTTATTTGTATTTCTTTGCTGTTATTTTAATTGTGTGAATCCCCCAGAGTCACATATGTGAGACGGCCGGCTCTATAAACTGAATAAATAGACCATCTGAAATCCCGCTCCTGGGGGAGATGACTCCAGAGGAGGGTCGCCTCCTGGGTACTAAGAGGCCCACGGCTCCATTGGCCAGACCCAAAGTGCGCCTGCTGTGCCCGCCCGATGCCGACGGGCACTTGCTCTTCCATGCGGACCCTCCACGCATCCCGCAGCAGGGAGTCCCAGAAGTTCATCACCGGCCTTAGAAGGATGCGGCAGCTTCTGGCCACGAGCTTCCAGCAGCCGCAGAGCCCAGAAAGTCCCATTTCTCTGGAGTGCTGGGGCCTTACCTGTATCTGCTGCAGAGTCTGTTTCCGGGACACCAGGTGAGGTAGGGCTGGTAGACCGGCTGGACGCGGGAGGCAAGATGGGACACGGTGTGGCTTCTCACCTCCACGGAGCACCCGCTGCATCTGTGAGGAGCACAAGAGGACACCGCTGCGTCAGCTGCAATAAGGGTGTGTTGTGCAAACTGGAACTCTGATGCTGGCCTCTTAGGGCATTGGTTGAAAAGAGAAGAATCACTTAATGCCATGGGGCGGGGTGTCTGGAGGTCAAAAAAGTCAAGAGAGCAGCCATGATGGTGCAACTGAAGTGCCACTGGTTTTTTGTGTCACGTGACACACATAAAAAACAGGCAGAGCTTTGATCACACCATTGTGATTGCCACTTTGACTTATTTTTTTCCCAAGTTAGTTTTTTATTGTATTATTTATTATTTTATTTATTATTTAAATTTGTATTACCGCCCATCTCCCCCAAACCCCAAACCGGGGGACTCTGGGTGATTATAAAATTATAAAATGCAAATAATATATTGTAGAATACAGATAGAGCGCCAGTTACGGCGCTGTTTATACAATATAAACTTGAAATTGTTAACTCTATAACGATTTAGATAACATAAACTTTAAGAGGTAAGGAAAATAAAAGTTTGTATCAATGTGAACTAGAATTTCAGAGATGTTAACGCAAACAAAGTTGCTTGAATTCTACAATTAAAGCTGAGTGTAGCATTGATAGACAACTGCAAAGTGCATTAAATTATTTTGTAATATAATAAAGGTTTCTATCTTGAAATTAATAATACTAAGGTCTCCACTGTATTGTTATTTGTTGTTGTTTATAAATGTTTTAAAAAAAGAAAAACGAAACAAAAAGGGAAACATTAAATGGTACTATGTTATGCCTTTCCAGTACATCTTGATTTTTTTGACCACAGCCTGAGGAATTTTTTTAAAAAATTAGTTGTTAAACTGAAGAAAATGTAACCTCCTTTCAACTGCTTGAAATGGCATTCTCCAAAGCAGCAGAAGACGCGTCCCCTTGCCATCGCCCATCTACTGGGGCGGGTGGGGTGCTATCTTCGGGGCCACAAAAGCTTGTGCCCTGCTAGTTTTGCAGAAAACCCTGGACGTACGTGTTGCGACTCAACCAGCAGCGCCTGGAAACTTGACAGCAGGGACTCACCCGGGGCTTGAGAAGCTCTCAGTGCCAGTCGCTGCCAGGATCATGGCAAGCCCGGTCCAAAGCCAGCCCTCCCTTCCCATTTTTCCTCCTTCGCTGGGCCTTTTCGCTACTCCAGCACCGTGGCATGAAGGGCCGACAGGGGGTCCCCACGAGCCACCGCAAGGAAGGTCCGTTCAGCAAGCAAGGCTAAAAGCAGGAAGAACAAAATGCGCTGACTTTAAAAAAAATGAAAAAGAGGAGCTTTAGCAATTTTAATTAAATTAACCGATTATCAAAAAGAAGTTTTTTAAAAAAACAGCCATTAATTGCGCAGTTTTGGAAACTAGCAGCAGAATCTCTCAATTTTTGACTTAAGAGTATTGCACTTTGCAAATATTTATGGTTCAGAGAAAATCTTAAGGGTTGTGTAATTCCCAGGCATTTACATGGTAATAACCTTGCCAGAATGCAGTTTTAATTGTTGCACAATTGTTTTCATTGCCTTGCTTTGTTTTATTCTTGAGTGAAAGGGGAGCAAAAAATAAAATTATTATTAAATGAAGAAAAATGGTTACTTGAGATGTTTATTAGCAACAACATTTAGAACAGATTGCTGAAATAGCGCGTCGGTATGAATCCTAAGATTTAGATCATGTACAGTATCTAAATTTTGTGATCACAGAAAATAGTGTATAGAAAAGGATTTAAGTGATGAGCAAAGATAGGCATCATTCTGTAGGCAGCAGCCCCATCCAGCAATGACTCCCATTTTCACAGCAATTCTCCCAGCTTTTTTCCTTTCCACTGAAAAGTGAAGACTGAAAGGATGTGCCTTCGGATTGCCCCAGGACCCCCAAATATTTGCAAACTGATTCTCAAGTAACAGCCGCATGTTTAAAGCACTGAATCAATACATTCTAACAAAGGGCTTATTACCCACACACGTACAGTTTTTATGAAACAATGCTGTTCCAAACATCTGCAAGCTATTAGTAGCTGCAGCTAACAATAGTGAAGCAAAAGATATGAAAGAATTTGAATCTTTTCTTCTTGGGTTTTGCTTGGAAACCTCAGCAATAATTCAACTCACCACACATTTTATTTAAAATTAGATTAAACGCAGGCCCACGGACCCTGAAGAGGAAAAATGAGCTTTTTAAGAATGAGATTCCGCAGAATCAGCCACCGCTGCAAAACGAACAAGAAAGGAAAGGGGTTTTGCACCCCAGCAACGCCCTCCCTCCCCAGGGTCACAAGCAGTGCAGCTCTCTGCTGGTCTACTCAGAAGTAAATTCCACCAAGATCAATGAACCTGGCTTCTAACGTTGTCCTGGAACGCACCCAAGGCTGAATTCCTACATGTCCATCCTTGGCAATATTGCATCCTCCAGGCATATGCATTTATTCCAGCCTTTTAAACATGCTGGATTTCCATTCCCAGAAGCCACGCAGAGCAGGGGACCTCCCTTTGGAGAAGCCTTACATCACTGGAAGCCAGGTTGTTAATTATGGTTTGGTAAAAGAGCCACCGTAGGCTAGGTTCGTGCATCACATCAAGCGATATACCAGGGTTCTACGGGAGAATGGTGAATTTCAGGACATCAACCGCCTTGGCTTAGATCAGGTATTGCTGATTTCCTGAAATATCTGCAGAGCAGAAGCTTTTCTACTACCACTTTCCCTCACGGTGGCCTTGACAGGACATCTGCACTGAGAAAGAACCTTGACGGAAAAGATGCTTCCTCTCCAGAGGACAACGAGGGTCCGTTGAGAGCCCCCCATTTCGATGAGCTGCAACTCCAAAGTCTTTCCCCTTCCGAAATCAAAATTCACGTCACCGCTTCAAGGAGAGTGATTCTATTCACCTCTGCAAAATGCAACTTAGATTCTAATTAATTCTGAAAGAGGGAAACAAAACTTGTCCAGAGTTAGCTGTGAACTTAAAAACAAGCTTGTTGACCCATCAAAAAGGAGAACCCATATTTCCTTTTCTCCTACAGTCACCTTCTCTCTCTGCTAATCCGAAGGAGGGAAACTAGAGTAAGTTTTTAAAAAGTCAGGGTTTTTTTTTGCGGGGGGGGGTTGATACCACTTCCAGTGTCCCAAGGTTAAAATCTAAATAATTTAAGACTAAAGCACAACCAAAGATCAAACCAGGCTGAAGCCAAGCCCATATTCTCACAACACCCTTAAATGGGGTAAAATGGGGCTGTGTTGTTTGTGGATTGTTGTGCAGGAGTGTACGTGGTTGGAAAAAGCACGTGAAGTTAATTTTGTCTTGTGAATCTGGATTGAAGGTTTAGCAAGCTGTACGAACCCCAAGAGAAGCCATCACAGTTTGCTATAAAAGGCAAACTGGGTTTGCAGCGCCATGCCAGAGAACGCACAATGCCAAACAAACCTCGCTGTGGTTTAGCATGACCCACGTTGGTCATATCCAGCTAAGAGACCGACTTTAGACAGGGAAGGACCACAGAGCAACCGCCTGGTAGCCATATTGGCTGAGATCAACGCCAAGGGGTCCCAGTCCCAAATATCTGGGCTACAGGAAGCGAAGCAAAGAACCTAAAGGAACATTCCTGGCTGGATCGGATCAAGGCAGCCAGCTCTGATGCCTGCTGGGGCCAGCCTGCCAGCCACCGCCGGGGGTGCCTTAACCCCTCCCAAGTTTTGCAAACAGCCCCGTTCCAGGCGCCAAAGCAACTCCTTGGCCAGGGTGAGCTGCGGGGAGGCAAAACGGAGCAGCCGGCCGAGAGGGCTGCAATCCCGAAGGGGCAACTGAAACCAGCCTCCCGAGCCCGGAGGGAGGACCACGCTCCGGTGCCCCAGAATCTGCAAACGTCAAATGCGTGGCGGGGAAGGCGCTCCCGCCAGCGGCTGCATTGCTAGCAGCCGGGCCGCTTTGGATCTAAATGCGCCTTCGACATTCCTTGCAACGTTGTCGACTAATATGAGGCGCTTCCAAGCATAGTAAGAAGGGTGGGGGCTTCTTGGGACCTTTGCAATCAACGCCAATTAAGCATCAGAGCTAAAACTTCTGCACTGTCCTAGAGCTTTCCAACCCAGGGCAGAATTAACAGGGACGCAGGACTCGATCAATTGCTACCAGGATCTCCAAGCGGGGACGCTACGAGGACGCTGCCGCGGGTTGAGTTTGCACACCACATTACATCGCAAAAGCAATTCTTCCTTTTAAGGGGGTTGCACAAACATTGCACACTACGGTGTGCGAAGCGGAGTTTGTGGCAGCATGTTTGCATGAGTCCAGCCCATTACCGTTTGTTCAACAAACCAAATCATATTTTAGTTAAATGGAGGACATCTGTCAGGACAGGTCGTTAGGCAGCTGGGCTCACACAGCGGGCAAACCAGAGATTTTTTGACTGCGAGTTATTTCATTTTTTAAAACTTTTTACTGATGTTTTGAATTGTATTCTTCTATGTAAGCTGCTGAAACACGTTTTGATTGCGCACAGAAACATGCTTAATAAATAAAATAAACAAACTGGCTGTGTTCACACATTGCACCGAGTTAAGGTTTGTTTGAATACACCGGAGCGGCTGGACAGCCTGTCAAGTCATAAACCGTGATTAACAGACTGCAGAGACTGGATTCACACAAAATGCTGAGCCAAAAGCGCCACACTGTGGACCAACACTTTTACCTGCACGCAAACAAACCTGAGAAATATGGAAGTATAAAATACATGCATAAAAAAAACCCCACCCGACTTTCGACCGCTTTCCTCCCTTACTAGAAACCGCCGCCGAATTATCAGCTTCCCATTAGCCAACTAAGGTCCTTCTTGCATGGCCTTTGCGCAAATTCTCTCCCTCCGCCGGTGGAGAGGCATCGGGCCACCTCCCATCGCCAGCGGAATTGCAAAGCCAAACCGCCCCAGCGGCTCTAAAATCGCGTTTGCAAAACAAATCAGAACTTTTCTCTCCCACGGTCGGCTCGGGTGCACTTTCCCATCTCCGCCACTAGGGGGCGACCCTCCTCGAGATCATTTTTTTACACCTTGAGTTGCGAACTCGTGCGTGCGCGTGTGTGTACTTAGTCCTGCGCAAAAGGGGGGGAGGAAGTTTTGGTTTTTTTCCTCCCAGCCACAGGTAAAGAAACCGAGACGGCCCCCTCCCGAAAGACCCCCCCTGACGTCCGTCTTCCCCAATGCCCCCCCGCCGCCCCATTGTTTCAGCCCTGCCAGCGGGGCATCCCGCCCCCTCCGCGCAGCCGGAGTCTTTCGCCAGCAAACGGGCCGCTTCCCTCTGGCTCGCTCGGAGATCCATCAACGCCTCCCCCGCAAACCTGGCTTGCTATTTCCTCTGCGCCTCACTCGCCCCAAGGAAACTGGGGAGGGGGCGGCAGGAGGCGCCGCCCGTCTCACCTCCAGCGGCGGCGGGTTTCGCGTTGCCCGACGCGCCCCGGCGAAGCCCTGCTCTGACCTCCCGCGCGGCGTCTCGGTGCAAACGGCGGGGCTCGCGGGAGGGGACCGGCTCCTTCCCCGAGAGAACCCGCCCCCCCGCTCAGAGCACCACAGCGATCTCTGGCCCTCGTCTCCCCTGCCCAGCCCAGCCCGACCTCCAAGGGGGCGCCCGCAGGAACGACCGGCAACTTTTGTGCTGCTAAATTGCAAGAAGGAAGCGAGTCTTCCTCGCCCCCCCCCCCGCCGCCTTTCCCTCCAGCTGGAAGCATGGAGACAAGGAAGTAACCCCCCCAGCTTTGCAGCCTTTCGGGGGGGGGGACCCAGGCAAAATTAAATAGGTCTCTTCTGAATGCACCAGAGCCAGAAACCTGGGTTAGGAAGGTAGCCGAGGAGAGATGCCAAAACAGCTCCTGAACAGTTACTTTCAGCCTAGGCCCTAGCCTATCCAGAAGGGTCAGGCTTTAAAAGTAAAGCCCCACTTAGTGGAGTTTGCTTCCAATAGCACCCCGGCTCCTCCAGGAAGGTTTTTGTAGGTTTCCTGGTGGTCTCCCATCCAGGTACTAACCTGGTCCAACCCTGCTTAATTTACTGAGGTCACTTTCTGAGCCCAGAAGCTGGCCGGCTGTACTTTAAGGAAATCCACCCCATGATTCCAGACTGCATGGTCAGTTGGTGGGTCATATGAAGCCAGAAAGTGGGATTCATCGAGAGGAAACCATAATTAACATGGATAAATGAGTCATGTGAATCTGGGTGCTGAGGTTTGTTCAGCTTGTGGGGTAAACCCTGCTATTTTAGTTGCTAAAAAGTCCTTTGGGGCTTAGTTTATTTGCAAACCCTGCTGGGGTGGCTTTTCAATAAACGGCACTTCAACAATTACCCTGCTATGCAAATCATGTCACTCCCAAGTAAAGCCTGGTTCTCCTGCTCGGAAAACACAACGGTTGTGCTTACAACATTTTGAGGGTTTAGTTGTATTGAACCAGGGGTAGCCAACACGGTGCAAGTTCATTTTATGATGCCCTTGCAATACTTTATCTTTAGTAGTTTCTCATGCTGGTGGACAAAACTTGGTAAAACACAGTAACTACAAAGATTCTTCCTCTTCCTCCCAGCTAGATTTGTAATCTTAATCCAGTGCCTTTAACACAATTGGAAGGGGAATAATTGCGCAAAAGAGCAACAAGGCAAAAGAGAAATATTTTTAATTTCTGTTTTGTGTTCTGCCTTTTAATTCTAGTGCTTGACCGAATAGGAAAGCAGGATACAAATCAAATTAAAAAGCCTAATTAAATTGCTTCCTAGTCCCAGGCACACAGGTTTCAGACAGAAAAGATTTTATCAAGAAATCAGCAAGAGACATCCTGGCTTCGGTCAATGCCGTGGCTTGGTAAAGAAACCCAACTGACTTGGGTTCGCGCAATTGCAGCCACATCTTCAGCGCTGCTTCCCCAGGCCTGAAAATCTGTGTTTTCAGCCCCCACCCACCCAAAGGAGACAATCTCCAGGTGTGCCGGAAGCAGCGAAGGTGTTTCAACTGTCATGTGAGGGCCAACAGAAGGAATAATATTCTCAGAACGGCAGAGCTCACATTAACCTTTTGGGGGGCACCAGACGGTCCCCCCCTTCCTGCTTCTACTGGTAGAGTCAATGAACAATCAGTTTGTGGTAAAGCCCCCCCAAACTCTCATGCACCCTAGTTTGTGCATTAAAAATGGCAGCGCAACTGCATTTCATATAAATTGAATTATTATTATTATTATTATTATTATTATTATTATTATTATTATTATTTCCAGCAAGTCAATTTTCAGAGAGTTTCTAAGTGCACGGGGCACAAGTTTAACCTTGCTTCCTCAGGCTGTGTCCAGACCTCATGCTAAACCAGGTGTACTTAACTATGGTTTGTTGAATGAACCACCTGTGGTTGCATTCACATATAATGCTCACGAGGCGCCTGCCCTCCCTTCTGCCAGTCTCAGGCAGAACACGGCAAATGTCCCTCCCGCTGTTCACCCCGCCAAAAGTTCCTGTCAAAATACAATTTTTAATGGAACAGAACACTATTTTAAACATACAGGGAGTATTCTTCATTTAATCCACACTGGAATTAAGTGCAGTGCAATTAATTAAATGCAGTTAATATAATTGTGCTAGCTGCATTTAATTAACTGCATTTATTTCATCCAAGTGTAAGTTAAATGAAATCCATTTTTTTCCTAGCATGCCCCCCAGGCCCACGTGCAGCCTTCAGTCTCCCTGCCCCCCAACCTCCTCCTAGAACGTGTAACTATAGCTACTGTTCAGTGGGGCTTATTAAGTCTGTTTATGCTTGCAGCTTAAAAGTGGTTTATAGTACTTAGCCAGGATAGGACCATAAGGTCAGCTGGACAAACAGCACAAGGTGTGATTTGAAAACAGTGGAAGGCTACCTCAGAGGTTTCTCTTTCCTGGTTTTAAGGACTCCAAGGGTCTTAAAATTTTGATTCAAGAAACCTGAGGACAGTTATTTACTAGCCTCTTCCTCTACTTTTTGCCCATGTTGGGTGGGGATGATGGGAGATGAAGTCTAGCAATTGCAGGTAGGGTGGATTAGAAATAGAGAAAAAGCAGCTCCTGAAAACCTTGGGGTCTTTTAAATGGCCAGCACTGGATATCAACTAATTCCAGGACTTACCTGGTCCTTGTTTGGGCATTCATCACTGGACAGGATTTGCTCCTTTTGAGAGGTTTTGATTTTTATTGCTAGAGCAACAGGAAAAAAAAAAGCAAAACCCCCACAGGTATTATTATAGCGTCCATTCAGGAAATTATGTCATCCTCGGAGGCCAATGTTTGACTGCTCCCACCTTTAGCACCTCGGGATGGATAAACAGACGCCGGCTGACTTTTTCAGGTTGCTAAAGGCACAGAGGAAGTCAGCGGTTTTTTATCATTCCTTTTTCCTGGTCCTGCTTTACCCCAAACATCTGCTGCTGCAGCAGCACCTTAATAATCTGTGGGAGAGTCAGTTGTTTGGGGGCCTTTAGAAAAAAAATATCAATTAGCATAATTCCCGTCATTCTCTTTGGTCCTAATAAAGGTGTTATTTTATATCAGTGTTGAAACTGGGGGCTTCCCCCAAGTGAAATAAGCTGAAGATGGCATATTCTGCCAGAAACAAAAGCAATTGGGAATAATAAAAAATCACATCATTCTTACTAGAATTTTATTAGGCCAAAAAGTAACACAATGTTCGCAGGAAAAAAGGGGGGCAAAGGATCTGGGAAAAAAGTGGCTGACATTCTCGCACACGGTCACCATATTACGTTTTTCGTTTTTGATGTCGGGCACCGCCCAGAATCCTTTGGGATTGGGGTGGGTTGCAAGTACTGTAAATAAAATAAAGATGAAGATGAGAAAGGGCAGGGTGGTGAGTTTGGCACTGTTAGGATTTGCCAAGTTTTAGGCTGCTGTGGGAGAAAAATGAGATGCCCAGAAAGAGGCGTGTAATTTCCTCCACCACCTCGTGTTCAAAGGGCAGTTTCCGACAATTAGCAGGCAACAAGCACCAAATTCATTCCTCCCCCAACACACCCAAGCAGTATCTAAGAGGCCAAAGAATAAATTATACAGTGCAAACAGACATAGCACTACAAAGGGGTCTGGCTACTCCTTCCAGCTCGTACAAGGGACCCGTGTATAGGCAGTGCAAGGAGAGGAACACTCTTACTCTCCGGTAGACAGGACTGGGGAGGGAGGCTGGGAGATGCTGTCTTCCCTCCGAGCCTCCTTGATGTCCAGAAACAAAAGCCTGTTTCTTGGACTAGGAGCCTGGACGGCTTTTGGAGCTGGAGAGGAGAGAAATGGGTCCAAATCGCCCCTTTTCCTCTCCCCTAAAACTCGCCTCTTCCATCCGAGTTGCCGAAGCGCCAGCCAGCCTCTGGTTCCCCCCAAGGCCCAAGCAGGCGATGGTGGACCCAGAGTTCTGCCAAAGGCCCCACCTCCTATTCTTCAGTGGCGGATCGAAGATACAGGAGGACAGTTCGGTTACAGGCAGAAAGATTTCTTATTAAAGGCAGAAAAGTAATCAAACTGCCTGGCTCTTTTTTTTTTTTTTACAAAGCAAAAAAATCACTCTATCTAGGACTTCCAGGAATAATGGCCTTTTCAAAACCGAGGGGGAAGCATGTTGAATTGAAAATATCCTTTCTATTCCTTTCTGATCTTAGCAAATAAAGATGGATTTCAAATACATCCGATGGAGAAATGGGAGCCGTTCCTAAAGAATAAAGAGACTCCATTTGTTCTCACTCATTTGGGCGCTTTGCATGGTTAGTGCAGTTAGTGGCTGGGCTTACACACAGTCTTAAGCCACGGCTTGTTTATTCATGGCTTATTGAGTAAATCACAGTTGGCTGGGTTCATGCCAGTCATTAAAGCACTTTTGCGCTGAGCTATAGTGCAGATATTAGGGCGAAACTTCACACACTGTTGGGAGCCCAGGCTCTTCTAAATTAGGCTGGGGAATAATTCCAAAATCCTTGGAGACGAACAGACATCCCAGCAAATTCTACCCGGAGAACCAGGACCAACTGAGACCATATGCGGAAGCACGTTTCCTAAGGCAAAGGGTTGGGTGCTGCCCTCCAAGCCTCCATATTTTCAGAATATCCGGTAGCGTCTCCAAGTCCCCGAAGGGCGAGTTCCACGTTTCCCCACCATGTTGGGACACGGAGGGCTGATCCTAGCTCACTGCACAGGAAAATATCTCCCAGCTGTTGGACAGCACACAGTTTCTTCTGCAGGTGCGGCCATGCCCTGGAAATCGTCAAGACAGTCGAGACGAGCCCACAGTGCCATCTATCTGAAGCACCCCTTGATGGGTCAAGCGGGAGCTCTTGGGGATCTCACCAGCCCCCGTTTGTCCCCAGAATCTGGAGCGACTGGAAAGTGGAACCCGATCTCCCCCAAGCCAGAGCACAGAGCGTGCCTGCATTCATAGGTGGTGGCTTTGAGGTTGGCCTGTTCTGTTCCTTTCGGACTCGGGACATGGTGGGCTCACTTAGTAACCAGGATAAGCCTTTTGTGCCAGCCCAGCCCTAGTCTCTGCACTGAGCCCGGGCCATTCCAGTTTCTTGGCTTCACACAAGCCTTGGATTCAAGAGTCTTGCTGTCCCTCCAGCCCTCAACCTGTTGAACGAGAACCTCATTCTGCCCTGGATGAATCGAAGTGGGCAAGGCAGCTACCCCTGAAAAGCTCAGCCCCGTCCTTGGGGAACCCGAGTTTCCCTCTTTCATTCTGGCTCTAGCTGGGACCTGTACGCCAGATTCACACAACAGAGCAACCCAGTCAAAGATTTACAGCAAGACCCAACTCCTAGGCGAGTGGGAGTGGTGTTGCAAAGGAAAGTTCATCAACCTGATAGGCCCTCGATAGGTTCACGCCACACTCATAATCAAGCCAGGTAAGAACGAGCAGCTGCATTTACATAACGTGCTGAACTCGGGGATTTTTTTTTTGAACCCAGCCTGTGTAGCATTGTGTGAATCCCAAAAATGGGTTCCTTCAGTAACCATATGAAATGTGGGGTGTGAGCCCAGCCAAGATGTCCTGCAGGGCCTCTCCTCCGTAAACGTGTTCTGCTAGATGGTCCTTTCCCAAAGACCCCTCTCTCGCATGCCCTGACTGGAGCACGGCAAGAAGGATTAACCAGCACTGGAGATCCGCCACTCCTTTGTGATTCATCCCTAGCTTTCCCCCCTTAGGAAACTTGATCCATAAGCGCTCATACCTACCTGTGATCTTCTGCCAGCTCGCAGTTGTCCTCTGCGGTGGCCGGCCGGGGCTCCCTCCACCCTGCCTTCCCGACCAACTCTCCCGGCGTCCTGCTGCCACCTGGCCGAGGTCTCCTGAACTTTGCTTCTTCATGGTTCAAGGCCTCCCACCCCAGCTGGGGCTGACTCGGGGGTTTTTGCGCTGCGTCTCCCGTCCAAGTCACGAACAATGATGGTCAGCGGCAGTGATGGTCCCCTTGGAAGTGGAAGGGCGGCTTTTTAAGTCCTCCTTCCTGTATAAATCAGGACTGGGATGGACAATCCAGACAGGAAGCTCTGTGAGTGTTGCTGCCTGATAAGGAGATGGGCGAGCAGAAGCGAACACACAACAGCCCAGCAGGGAATTTAGTATGAAACAACCATCTTATGCCAAAAGGAAGAGGCGCTTGGGGGATCGTGAGGAGAGGGGGCCAGACTGAATCGGGGAGGGGCTCGCTTGAGGAATGCCTGGTCCCGGCACTTGACTCAGCAGAACGCCACGAGAGGTGGCCCGCTCTCTCCACTTGAGCTTCTACCCTGGTTTTTCCTCGCCAGCTTCTGAGAAACGGCAGATCTCAACTCTCAGAATCCATAGCAGGAGGGTCTCACTGGGAAGGCTACCTTGATAGGCGTGCCTGCTTAAATGGGGAGACTCCATCAGCAGACCCCGTGGGTCACTGCTCCCCGGATTGGTCGAAGCTTGGCATGTCGGATGATCCCAGCTTTACAACCTGGGCCTTACAGCTTAGTGTGACGTGTGAACCCAACCTATTGTTATTCTTTAGCAAACTATGGTTAAAACACACCATGGCCTGGCACGATACGTAATCCTGGGTGGAGTAAGTGTATCTACACTTTTGCCGTTCTGGATCTCTGTTAACGGCCCTTGCTGGAGCACAGCACTTTTTAAGCACAAAGGGGTGTCCACCACACATCTCTGAGAAAGGAACTTTTGCTACAAGCGAGGCCAAAGTGATAAAACTGTTCTCAGCTTCACCGTTTGGAAGGGGGGCAAGAAAGCCACCCGGTTGGAGAAGGTTCACGGGCCTCGCGAGGTTGAAATATGAAGCCCCGTGTGCCGGCCGCCCCCCTCCTCCTGTCTTCCAGAGATCTCTCCCACAAATGTGACATCTGCCACCTCTCTATCGGGCACAGAGGGGTGCAGCATCTGGACCAGTGTTTCTCAACTTTAGCAACTTTAAGATGGCTGGACTTCAACTCCCAGAATTCCCCAGCCAGTTGAGTCAGTACTTGCAAAACCTCTAACTATATAGGTTATATAAATCTAGCCAATCGTGGGAGAAAATAAGAAGGAATTAACTAGGGTTTGTAGCTTAACTTTATGCCAGAAGCAAGCCGCCAAGGCATGGTTGCCATCTAGAGTGAAAGCGAGCCCTTTGGATTGGCTTCATCAATGAATCTGCAGAATGAGCCTCTCTAATTCCTTATTTATGCTAGGGTGGGGTAAACCATTTGGGGCCCTGAGTTCCCACCTCACCTTAACACGACTGCACAAATGTGCGGGGGGAACCTTTACCTTATATATATGGTCACTGATGATGGTGACTGCACTTTCTGCAAATTTCCTAATGATTAGTAAAAACAATGATCCCCAACCTGGTATCTTCCCAGAACTTTGGGAAGGTTGCCAGTTCTGGGAAGACTATGAAAAATAATCTTCTAAAACATGCGCAGAGCATAAGGATAAATGCATACTAACTGCATCTCGAAAAACCACTTCCTTCGTTGTTGCACAATTTCAGAGAAGCCCGAAATAAAGAAAGAATCGCTTAGGTTAGGGAAACATCTTTCTTCCTTTCTCATGGTAGAAACTCCAGCGGAATATATATCTTTTCATCTGACACATAATTGGCATATACGGCATTAGCTGGTAGCTCAGATAGCTCTTTAAAAAAATAGGCAAATATCCATGGTTATTAACCTGTGGTGGGTAAATGGAGCCTCCACTTTCAGAAGCAGTATACCTCTGAATGCCCTATGGTCAAAGCATAGGATACAATACGTTGCCCGCTGCTGCTAGCTGGATCGCCTGGCACAAAGCACGCCCTGCAATTCAGCTTCCAGGGGCACCGAAGGGAGCGATACAAGACTGGGTTTTATCCAAACGGAGGGGGTTGGCAACTCGATCGGGAAGGATAAGCTGCAGCAACAGGGACTGCTGCCGACGGTCTCTTCGGTCCAGCAGACCTGGCCCGTTTCTCATTGCCTTCCCCAAAGCGGACTTGTGCGTCACGGTCAGACAAAGGAGACGGCCCCCCTCATCTGGTGCCTGCCAGACCAGTTTGGCCCTCCTTCTGACCAACGGTGCCCGGAGGTTAGTTCCAAGCCAGGGAGACTCACACGGGCTAAATGTCTGGGGCAGCCCGAGCACTTCTCCTCTTGCCGCCCTTGGCGCGGTCCAGCGCTCGATGCTGTGGACCACGCGCCCTTTCAAGCGCAGTGGAGGGTGTCTCGGGTACCAACGCCAAGTCACTCCTGCAAGCAGCTGCCCGTCTTTCCCCGGAGCGACAAACCCAGCCGTACAATTGCAGAAGTTCTGAATTCAGGAAGGGCCTGAAAGCTCTCGCTTTCTCACAGGTTTTCAATATCCACCAGCACCCCGCCCCACCGCTGGCCAGCTGGGTTGGAATCTCTGGTCCCCACAATTCTCAAGGGGGTTTGGACTTCCAATGGGACTCGGGGTGGGGGTGGAGGAGAAGATCTGGGCCGGCAGGCCCCCCTACAGGCCCATCCAGGGTTGGCTCAAAGCCTGCAAATTTCACTGGTGCTGCAAGAGAAGAGAATCCGGGTGCTGCATGGAGTTCTTCGGGCAGAATTGTTTTTACCCGCAGCAGCAAAACAGCTTTCCTCCTTCCAGCCCCCCCCCCCCCCACACACACACACCGGTGCCCACGAATCCAGCATTCACCATTCACACCAGCAGCAGCAATCTCTGTTTCCTTTCCCTCTCCGGAAACAGGAAACAGGAAACAGGAAGTGAATGCAAGGGAGAGATTGGCAGACTCCTTGAGAGAACAATGAAAATCTCATCACGGAGGAAACGGGAACTGCGTCAGGAAAGCAAAATCGCTTTGTTGGGAAGGGAAGAGCCGTGACCTTTGCATCGAAGGAGCTGGAAGGCTGGAAGAGCCTGACAAATATAGCCCCTGAAGGCCTTTCCTGGAACGGGGCCCTCCTATTTAGAAGAGGGACTGTGGTTGTGGTTGCAGTGGGGGTTGTGTTGAGGTGCTCAGGCTGGGGGGACACGAGAAAAAGGTCTGGCATCTCACTAGAAAATCAAACATTCTCCCCTCTTCCAAGTTAGCACAACATCAATGAACTGGTTTGTACACAGGGACCGCCGCGCTGAGCTGCTGTGATGAGGGATCACACTCAGCCTGGCCTGGGATTCACCTGCATGGCCGTCCCGAACTCTTCCTAAGCCAGCATTCCGCAGCCTGGTGCCTTTAGATGCCCATTGCCCTTCCCAGCCAAAATGCTAGCGAGTGACGAAAGGAGTCCATCTGCCGCTGCTGGGGGGGGGGGGGAGGCCCACAGACAGCACTGCACGATCCTTTCTTTGGCGACAACAGTTGAAGGAAATGGTAAAGTTGGTCACAGAGAAAGTCGGTGGTTTTTGTCAACGGAGCAGGAAAATCCACGAGGTCCCCAACTCACATTTCCGAGGGCTGGGAAGGGGTGCAAAGTCTCACCTTCTGAGCGTGTGAAATTTGTTGTGGTCTCCAGCCCTGGCATCGCTCAGCGGAGGCTGCTCAAAGGGCCGCATGTGTTATCGACCCAAGGACCGCACCAAAGGGTATTTATTCTACTCTGTTGTGGAAAGAAGAAAAAACAAGGTGGAGGAAAGAGTATGAAAATCTAGGAGGCCTGTTAGTAGAAAGTCGTAGACGGTTAGTAGAAAAAAAGCCGTTTTGGATTCTGTCTCGGACGAGGGGGAAAGGCAGAGAGCCCCCTCCCTGCAACTTCTTAACGCAGCCGGCCCTGAGGAGGTGGAAAGAATGGGGTAGAAAACCAGAAGCCTCTTTCACAGGGGGAGGAGGAAAAGGGGAACTCGGAAGAGGCATAGCGTTGATTTGGGGGCTGCTCCCCATGACTTGAAATAACCTGTCTCCAGGAGTAGGCGAGGGTCCCTGTAAAGTCTCCTGTAGAAGTGCTGGGTCCCCATCTCTGGAGGTCATTACGGGGAGGCTCGCTGGGTTTCCGCACAGTGCAGAGGGCTGGAGGAGGTGGTCCTTGGGGTCCCTTCTAACTTCACCATCCTAGGGTGCTTGGAACGGCTGTGGAAAGTCTGCCGAAGAGGCGCTTAGCAATGGGGGAAGTGCAACGCCCCTCTAGAGCTGGCCCATCTTCGCTCAGATCATGCGCCAGTTCAACTGCTTTGTCTTTAAGCCAAAGAAGAAAAACCTTTGGCTCGGAATGCGGTTGTGGGCAAGAGGGCGAAAGAGGCACCAGGCAGCTGTCCACCCAGATGTGGTGTTGAGGTGTGACCTTGGACAGTTTTTTCTGACATCAGATTAACCAGACCCCTCTTCTTCTCTGTGAAGATCTGGAAGCCAGCAAAGGGTTGTCCAGAATTTGCTTTCAGGTCCCGGTGTTGGGGGGGGGGGGGGGTGGCGGCTCAGCGGTTAAGATGCCAGGCTTGTTAATCGGAAGATCGCAAGTTCGGAGGTTCCCGCACTCGCCCCAGCTCTTGCCACCCTAGCAATTCGAAAGCACGCAAATGCAAGTAGATGAATAGGTACCACTTCGGTGGGTAGGTAACAGCGTTCCACATGCGTCATGCCGGCCACATGACCGTGGAAGCGTCTTCAGACAACGCTGGCTCTTCGGCTAACAAACGGAGATGAGCACCGGCCCCTAGAGTCGGACACGACTGCACAAATGTGCAGGGGGAACCTTTACCTTTACCTTTTTACTCTTGTGCGGGGGGGGGGGACCTTTACCTTTACTACCCGGTGTTTTGGCCGGCCTCTCTGGGAAACCGGATGGTGCGTTAGATAGCCCCTTGGCCTGATCTGGCAAACAATCTTTAGCCTTCTTATTATGTTCTCCTGCGCCTTCAGAGCCGACCTAACTAAGGATGGGGAGAAATTCACATCTATTTTTACAGGTTTAAACCGTACGCAAATTAAATTGCAGCTATTCAAAATTCAGATGTTGCTGGATTTGGCAGTGCAGTTTGTCATTTTTTAAAAAAGGTATATTAAAGTCTGTAGAAAAAGTGACATGTTCATGAAAACGGTTGCTCGCGAATGGGCATGTTAGGCAAACAAAAATGAGTATACTTGGAGAAATTTGCATCAGAATCATTATTTATTTTATTTAGTTAGTACTTTGATTTCTGTAGCTGCTCATCTCACAATAGCGACTCTGGGCGGCTTATAACATTTGAAAACAATACAGAAATTTTCTATGTAACACGTCAACAACGGCAGAGGAGCACGCTAAACAAATGATAACGGGCTCTAACAAACACTCCCACGTGCAAATACATGCCAATATTAGCACAAACCGCCCAGAGTCCCCCTTGGGGGAGATGGAGCGGTGATATAAATCGAATTATAAATAAATAACTAAACAAACAA
This sequence comes from Charina bottae, assembly GCA_023362775.1. Lineage (NCBI taxonomy): Eukaryota > Metazoa > Chordata > Lepidosauria > Squamata > Charinaidae > Charina > Charina bottae. The sequence goes on along the minus strand of JALMGJ010000046.1, from coordinate 2,991,742 downwards.
ACAAACCCTAATGAAAAATCTCAAGTGAGAAAAAGAATGAGAGGTTGATAGAAAGACTAAATGGAGGAAAAAAACAAACAAACTGGACAGATTCACAGAAATGAAAAGCCCGGGTAAACTAGCGTATGGACGGTGATCCCTGCACGCAGCTTTACAAGTAACCCAAATGAGGGTGGAACAGGGTCGGCCGCGGTGGCCAGGGCCAAGGGGTCTGGCCTGTGGGCTTTGGAAGAAGGGGCCTGGGTTTGATGGCTTTTCTGGGCCACCTCTTTGCTTTCCGCATTACACTTGCGTCGTTGGTTGGTTGACTTTGAAAGCTTTACAAGCACTCTGCAGAGGTCTCCAGGGTCATTGGAGAGGGCAGAGGCCACTGGATTTATTGTCCCTGACGGTTTTACCCAAACTCTTTTTCTGAGCAATTCTCCTTCCTTCCAAGGAAAATATTAGTTCAGCTCTTACGCCTGCTGTTTGGTAAGGTCAGGAGCAAATGTCAACAGAAACTGGAACCCGTAATCTGAGGCAAAAGCCTTTGAGGATGGCGAGGGTGGAGTTGGTCTTATGCAGTGTTTTTCAAACTTGGCAACTTGGAGATGTGTGGACTTCAACTCCCAGAATTCCATGGCTGGTTGGGGAATTCTGGGAGTTGAAGTCCACACATCTTCAAGTTGCCAAGATTGAAAAACACTGATCTAATGCTTTGGCTCAAGCACCCACTCCCAGGTGGCATGGGGCCTCAACTCCCAGAATCCTCAGCCTGGGAACCCTGGGAGACCCAGTCCCAATTCCTGGAAGTTTAAATGTTTAGACTATCATCAAACCTACCACAGGGGCATCCATGGGGGAGGGGGGGGTAAAAGCCATCAAGATGGCAGATGCAATCACAGGATAGAGGCCCCGCCTATTTTTCACGTGTATTGTGATATACCGAGAAGGGGCAGGGCTTCGATGTGGTGGCCATCTTGACTTTTTTGACCTCTTGGAAAGGTATAACACCCCTGAAAACTAAGGGTCTGCCTCTGCATTGCCTTTTCTTTTTTCTTTACTGTAAGCTGCATTCCCCACAGGGAAAGAGAGACAAGGAGATCACTTTTTCCTCACCTGAATCCCTGAAAATTTTTCAGAAATTACCATATGGGCAGATCTACCGAAGCAGCTCACCGCTGCCTTCTACCAGGATGTTCTTTTCAACTTCCTGGTCTCGATCATACCTGTAGGATTTCCTGGTGGTGTCCCATCCATGTATTAACCAGCACCAATCTTTAGTTTTTTTAATGCAGACAAGGGGGGGAGTTGGGGCTGCCACCGAAACGGGGCAATTCTGGGAAGTGTGGAAACAGTGAATGCTCCTCTCACTATGTCATTCAGCTGCAGAAGGAGAGAGCTGGACATCTGCCCCAAAGTTTCACGCTGGGGGGCGGGGGGGGCTCGCAGGCCACACACTGCCTCCAAGGCTGTTGCGCCCCCCTGGCCATGATGCTGAGAAGCGACAGCACCCTTTCCTCCCATCAGCTGGGAAACATAAAACCTGTTGCGGAAGCCTGAAAAGAGGCAGACCACCTTCCACCCTTCGGGGGCTTCAGCTCCGCCACGTTAAATGTGGCCTTTGGCCACATCTTTTCTCCACGAAAGAAATTCCATTGTTCCTGCTTCACTTTGTCGGTGGAAAACGCTGGGTTTGTTTTCCTGCTAAAAAAGAGCAACCAACATCTTTTGGGAAGAAGCAGTTTTGCAAAAGATTAGAACGGGAGCGTTGGGTGACATACTCCGAGGCTCCCTTTCCCCCCGGCCTAAATTCATTTATCTTGGTACTCGGCGCCCCTGTGATACTGTTAACTCAGCGTTTCTAGGGTGTCCTCCTTTTTTTTAAGCCTCCCTGAAAAACAAACAAATAAATAATAAGGAAGATTGGTGTATGAAAATGAATTGTGTGGGGGGAGAGTGTTTTTTGGCACAACATTGGTGTCATGGAAATAGACCTTCCGCTCACATTTTGCAGAGAAGCCCTGCTTATTATGCAACTTCTGCTGAGCGAAGCAGAGGGGGGGCTGTGAGCAAGTTGGGGAAATTTCCTGAGATCTACTCTCCAGGACGGCACTGGAGACCCGCAGACTGCCTTCAGTTCTCTTAAGCGCAAATTGTGCAGGCGCGTGCGACTTCCGCACGTTAGAAAGCAAACTGCATCTATTGCAAGCCGCAACCATGGGGAGATGCGCTGGTTTCTCAAGACTGCAGCTGCTGGCATTGTGATGAAGGAGAATTTGTTTTCAATATTTCTCTTGGAGTAGAAGAGAATATCAGTGTCATCCTCATGGGATGAAGTGAGATGTTCTTGCACTTATTTAGTGATAAACTGGCAGGAGTCTGTGAGTTCTAGTCCCGCCTTAGGCATGAAAGCCGGCTGGGTGACCTTGGGCCAGTCCCTGTCTCTCAGCCCTAGGAAGGAGGCAATGGCAAACCAGGAGACTGAGAGTTCTAGTCCCGCCTTGGGCACGAAATCCAGCTGCGCGACCTTGGGCCAGTCCCTGTCTCTCAGCCCTAGGAAGGAGCCAATGGGAAACCAGGAGACTGAGAGTTCTAGTCCCGCCTTAGGCATGAAAGCCGGCTGGGTGACCTTGGGCCAGTCCCTGTCTCTCATCCCTAGGAAGGAGCCAGTGGGAAATCAGGAGACTGAGAGTTCTAGTCCTGCCTTAGGCGTGAAAGCCGGCTGGGAGACCTTGGGCCGGTCCCTGTCTCTCAGCCCTAGGAAGGAGCCAATGGGAAACCAGGAGGCTGAGAGTTCTAGTCCCGCCTGAGGCATGAAAGCTGGCTGGGTGACCTTGAGCAGTCTCTGTCTCTCAGCCCAACCCACCTCACAGGGTTGTTGTTGTGGGGAAAAGAGGAGGAGGAAGGAGTATTAGGGATGTTTGCTGCCTTGAGTTATTTATAAAAAATAATAAAGGTGGGATAAAAATTAAATAAATAAATACATAAATAAAAAGAAAATCTTTAAGAAATTGCAAAGTAGTTTTCAGATCTGTGAAAATTTGTAATACGAGCAGTTTATACTTAATTATTTTTCCCAATGGCTTTAGAACATTCTGGGAGTTCTAGACCAACATAACTGGGACAGGTATAATTTCCACAAACACACTCCAGCACACTCCCCACACACACACGCTCCCCAGGAGCCTCTTCACACACTCCCACCTCCCAGACTTCATTGCACAATTCAGGAAGGTGGGAATCCTGGTATCCCAAGGGAGAAACGGCTCAGGCGGTTAAGGATCTAACGCAACCTGAAGAGTGTCTCGTGGTGCCGAGGCAAAACCGCCGTTTACCCAGCGAGAAAAGGGGGGGAGGCTTCCTGGAACCCGCTGAAGCCCTCCGGCGCTCTTCCATGGCAGATGGACAAACAAGGACTTGTTTTATTTCCTAGGGCTGCCTAGGGAACATATGTGGAAACCAGAACAGTCCTAAAATAAAAGGGTGGAAACCTTGTTTCTTGCATAATTTAATTTTACAGCTAGGTTGCGCTTAGTGCGAGTTCTAATAATGTGATATTCAATTTAGTGCCAGTTGTAAATTGATACCAGGTCGTGTTTAAGGCAGCCCAAAATTCAGTGGATGCGAGGGTAGCGGGTGCGCAGTTGGGGTTGGGGTTCTAGACGCTGCCAATCTTTGGGGGTGCAAATGGAGAAAAGGAAGATTCCACTGGAGGAAAACAGCAATGGGCATATGAAGGAGTTCACTCTCAAGGAATTTGAAGAGCTGTAGAAGTCGTGAAGCAAAAAATTATGAATGCTGACCCTAACCTTGATGAAAGCATGCAAATTTACCAAGATGTGGATAAAGCACTCTGCATCTACCAGCATATGTATGAGGATTTAAAGAAAGAGAAAACAGTTCAGTCTATGCTGCTAAAATACTTTGAGAGACAATAAAGATCCTTTTGTCAGTGTAAGCGTACCTTTAGGAATGATATTTAGAAGTTTTTTGCTCTTATTTTGCTTTCTATAACTACTCTGTGACTTTGTTAACCATACATTTAAATTATAAGCATATTCTTTTTATCCTTTACTGCAGGGGTACCCAACCTTTTTGGCACCAGGGACCGGTCGTGGAAGACAATTTTTCCACGGACCGGGGGGGCGGGGTTTGCAGGCGGGAGCCAATCAATCGCGCGGACCTGGGGGGCGGGGTTTGCAGGCAGGAGCCAATCGCGCAGACCGGGGGCAGGGTTTGCACGCGGGAGCCAATTGCACGGACCACCACCGCTCACCTGCTGTGCGGCCCACTTCCTAACAGGCCGCGACCCACAGGTTGGGGACCCCTGCTTTACTGTAATATTTTATTAATATACATATAAACATTTATGTTTAATTTTTTTCATTGCCTATTTCCGTCGAACTGGAACCAATTACCCTATTTTCCATAGAAACATCACTTCGAACAGCGGGAATTTGAATAAGGCGACCGCTTCGTGGGGTTCATTATCCACACTAATCAAGACCTACCTGTAATTAAAAAGAGAGAAAACCTGGTGGAACAGAGAGCTTGGAAGGGGCCAAGCAAGACGTCTGCACAGACACTTCCTCCCCTGAATCTCTGTTTGCACCTCAAAAGCCAGGGAACTCCCTGGATGTGCTTGGATTGGCAGCCTCCCTCGGAGTGACCTTCCCCACAAGGTTGTTGTGTAGGTGAAATGGGACAAAGAGAAAGGGGGGGGCTATCAGTGTGACAGGTTGTTTATCATCATCATCATCATCATCATCATCATCTAATTTTTTTAATCAACAGTGACTGTAAAGGGAGATACAGGGAAAAGAAGCCGGCCAGCGACACAGTCCCCGCAATCCGATGCTGGGCGGATGCAACGCCTTTCCTTCCTGTAGTTCATTTCACTCCAGCCAATTTCTGGGCGGCCAAAAGACTGAGGCAATTGGCTTCAGGGCTGATTCGGGGAGGCAGAGCCCGCCAGAAACCTTGCAGGACATTCCTGGTCCCTCGTGCCCAACGTTTGCGCCTTCTCCTTTGGGCCTCTTTAAATGTTTCTTAAAGGTTTTTGTGATCTGCTCAGATGCAGGCTGCAAAATCCAGAGACATGGAATACTCTTAACTCTTTGCTGCCGTCGAGCGATTGTCCGGATGTGGGCATCCCAGATCTGGGAGCCTCAAAGGATGTCTGTGGGGCAGAGCGTGGGTGTGTTTGCTCTACTGTCCCTTTCGGCTCTCTTCTAGCAAAACAAACAAACAAACAAACAAACTAAACACACTTCTGGAAGAGAAGCTGTGAAAACATCCAACGAGAAACATGCCACAGGCAAAGGGGCATCATGCAGACTGCCCCTTTTGGGGAAAACACAGCAACTCCGGGCAAAAGACGATAATCAAAGGAAAAGAGAGCCCAGTTCAGATCCAAAAGCACACGAAGGCCGCTGCGCCACATCCCACGTGCTCTGGAGGTCTTTGTGGCTTTCTCTCAAGCGGCATCTTGGGCATCCCTGTGCCCCGTAAGAAGGCAGGCGGGTGTGGACGGGGCCCAGCCCTCACTCTGGAAACCTCACGGTGAACGTTGAGCTGAGGCAGGAAGGGACGTGGGACGAGGGGGGAGGTGAGGTTTCCGGCCCCTTTGGAGCCAGGGGGGAAAGGCCCCCTCCGTCAACAGCCGGCCACTGCGGCCCTGAGATAACTCTCGGCTGCTTCCTCCCTTTGTTCTCGGCTTCTTTCAGGCTTCCTGTCCGGGAGTGTCCTGTGGCCTTTCCTAGAGCTGCCCCGCTGGCCATTGTGCCGGCAGATCTGGCTTTTTTCCCTGGGGGGCTTGTGAGGAAGAGGGCGGTCCACCAGCTGGCCCACCAACCAGCCCTTTGCAATCCAGAGCCCGGGTGACTTGCCCGCCCAACCCATGTCCCTCTTGGAGGTGGACAAAAACTGTTCCTTAGGTAGACCGGCTGGCTGCTTAAAAGCCACGCCTGGGGCCACCATCCGATCCTGGTGTGACAGTTGTGGGGCAGGGGAGGAGGAGGAGGAGGAGGAGGAGGAGGAGGAGGAGGAGGAGGAGGAGGAGGAGGAGGAGGAAAAGAAGAAGAGGAGGAGGAAGGAGGAGAAGGAGAAGGAATGGTGGTGAAGGAGATGAAGATAGAAAGAGGAGGAGGAGGAGGAGGAGGAGGAGGAGGAGGAGGAGGAGGAGGAGGAGGAGGAGGAGGAGGAGGAGGAGGAGGGCTAGAAGTTTCTCCAGCAGTCCAAGTGCCAGAACTATACTTCAGCTCCTCTTGGGACTTAGCGCTGGGTCTTCACCATTTCTTAGTGCATGGAGTTTTGCCTTTATAGGTGGCCCCTCATCGCCCCCCATTATGTGACAGTAATTTGAAAAGCAGCCAAGGCATCCATTTTGCAGACCAGGAAACCAAGGCTGTTTAAATTAATCGAAATATAAAGCCAGGGCTCTTTCCGGTCAAGCCGTGACCCTGGGGACCCCAGGACCCCTCCCTGCAGCTTTCTTGGCAACTAAATGCCTCGGGCCGAGACGATTGGCACCCCAGTGCTCAGTTTGGGAGGGAGGGGCCCCCACAAAACGATGCCACTGGACCAATCTGCACGACCGTTTCAAATGCTTTCCTGGCAAACGGCTCAATCTGGTGCTGTCAGACATGGCAAGCTGCTATTCCAAAGCCCATGTGGCCGGGAATGAGGGGGACTGTAGTGCCCCAGCTGGAGGAGACCTTCCTGGGCAACCAACAGGAAATGTTTTTAAATAGGAACCGTTATTTACAGGGGAAAGTGACAAAGTTGCGTGTGGCACCTTCAAGACAACGGGACTGGTTTCTGGAGCAGCCCAAAAAGTGCAGGAAGTGCTTGTGGGGGAAAGAAAGTGCAAAAAGGCTTCAGTGTGCGAAAGCTTTTTCCAGCGCCCCTTCCTAACAGTGTGTATGGCAACCCCATAACTGCTTATTATTAATAATGCAATTAACATCTGCAGGGAGTAAAAATCATGATTTACTGTAGTATAGGTTCTCTTCTTGGAGAATGGCCATTTTAAGGTCAGACGGGGTCTGAATTCTTTTTCCCACTAATTTCAGATTTCCTCTGTCACTAGTAATCACAGATGTTAATTCTGCTAAAGGGGAACATTAACAGACCAGTAATTGTGTTACATACATTTACTTTAAGAGGATTGTCACAGTCCCAATTCGTTTTCACTTCTTTGGCGACATTTTTTCTTAGGGTAATATTCCGTGCCTCCGATAACTGGATTTTTGTCTGTCATGATTCTGTCACTTCACTGTTTCAGTGGAACATGGCTAGAAGTAATATTAACGTGGAGTCTGACTTCCATTCATGGATCAGATCTGTTTGCCTTTAGCTGCAGAATTTTATATTATTTATTTATTTATTGTTTATATTTCTATTACCGCCCATAAAATCAACAGTTAAAAAAGATACAAATATAAGATCAAGTAATATAAATATAAATATAAATATAAATATAAATATAAATATAAATATAAATATAAATATAAATATAAATATAAATATAAATATAAATATAAATATAAATATAAATATAAATATAAATTCCAAGTGGGAATATGATGTCATATAGTAGGGAGGATACTACGGCGCTAGCCACCCCCAGGAGGAGCTGTTACCTTTCCCATCCCAAGCAAGGTGGCAGAACCAGGTCTTCAGATTCTCACCTCTGAGGGCAGAATATTCCAAAGGGCGGGTGCCACCGCAGAGAAGGCCTGCCTTCTGGACCCCAAGTGAAACTCCCTTACCGCCGGGGTCCGCAGCATGCCCTCTGCATGACCAAGTGGGACGGTTCGATGTTCTGGGGATGAGACGGTCCCTCAGATAACCTGGTCCCATGCCATGTAGGGCTTTAAAGGTGATAACCAACACCTTGAATTGGACCCGGAAGCAAACTGGTACCCAATGCAGCTCGCGCAGCAGTGGTGTCATGTGTGCCGATTTTACGGCACCAATAACTGTCCGCGCGGCCGTATTCTGGACCAGCTGAAGCTTCCGGATACTCTTCAAGGGTAGCCCCATGTAGAGCGCATTGCAGTAGTCTATATGGGAGATGACCAGGGCATGAGTGACTGTTTGGAGGGCCTCTCGATCCAGGAATGGGCGTAGCTGGTGCACAGTGCCACCCCATCCAGGACCAAAGATGACAAGTTCCTGGAACCCAAGAGGCCATCAATCCACAGCCACTCGGTCTTACCAGGGTTCAGTTGAAGCCTGTTGTTCCCCATCCAGACCCCCACAGCCCGCAGGCACTGAGACAGGGCAGCAACCGCATCACTTACTTCACCCGGGATGAATAATTTATAATTTAAAATGTTATATTTCTGAAAATGAGGGAATTAAAGAGATTTGCTTCCTTTTTCCTGGCCAGCCTCGGTGCCACCTCGACGTTTGCTAGAACCCCACTTTCACACTCAACAGTCTGTTTAAGGGCGGGCTGAGAAGGCTCAACACCCCCTTTTCCACATAAGGTTCACAGAGAAATGACTTCAGTTCAGAATCTGGATAATGGCCTTTCCTTTGGACTCCCAGACTAGAGCCTTGTCCCCATCCCACCCGAGTCGCAACCAGTTTCTGCCTGCAGCTTAGCGCCCAACAACGTGGAATAAAGGTGGGCACCACCACGGTCATTGGCGCAGAGCCAGACAATGGAGGGAAACAGATAAGGGCGAAGAACCAGCCCGTTTTTGCAAAATTGTGCAAGGTCTGTTCCTGGCCTGGAGGTAGGATTAAAAACAACCCCAACCGTTGGGATGGTCCAGCTTTCCCATCTTTTCGTACAAAAGAGCGTCTGGGCCATCACATCCGTACAAGCCTCCCCTCGCGGCCCCACCGGGGGCAGAAAGGGCAGGATGTTCGTCCCTGAGCGCTGCCGCCATTCGAAGGCTCCAGGAGAGCAGCCGATTCGGGAGCGCTCCAATCTTTTGGCGCAGGCGTTTCCTCCCGGCCACCCCTTCCCTCAGCCCCTTCCATAAATCACGGAGAGGAAAGTGGGCACGGGTCCTTAGCGTGGGCGGGGGCTGGGCGTAAGAGCCCCCTCCCCAGAAAGAAGCCCACAGATGGTCGGAGTTAACAATGGCCCCGTCATTCTTGTCTGCTGAGCGGTTGTGGCTCAGCAGCCAGGAGGTCTCACCCAGACACACAACGTACAGACATGTTTGTCTGGTCAACAAGAAGAATCTGCTGTTAAAAAAAGGCGGACTCCCCCGTGAGCTGAATCAAGCCCGCTGGATCAGAAAAGCAAAACCGTGGTTGCATCTCCAAGGAAGGGGTCAGAAGGGGTGGGGGCAGAATGGGAAAACTCAGCCTTGCGAGTCTTTCCGGTGGAAATCGTGACCAGCATCTCGCGGGGACGCTCGCAAAATGGCCACAGGGAGGCCTTCCTGGGCAGCTGAGCAGAACGCCCCTCTTCTAAGCCTCCCTTCTCCCGAGATGCTTCCTCTTTCCCCTGCTTACCTTTGCCAATTTTTCAGGGCACAGAAATCACAGCCTTGGGCTGTACCCCCCCCCCCCACGCCGCCCAGTGTTTATTTTCTAAGAGGGGCGCTCTGGAAATCATGTCTGTTTGATGCTGAGTGCCTTTTTTTAATGGCAAAAATGAAGGGAGGCACCAAGAGGGAAGTCTGTGGGCTTATCAACCCCTCCTGGTGGGGACCCCTTTTCTCTTCCGCTTCCTGGATCTCATCTTGATTTCCACTCCACGAGATGGGCTTTTTTAAAGGCCACCAAGGAATCTGAGCACTTCTTCTTGGCCCTTCTTTTCTCTTGCTGCCTCCCAAGCAGGAGCTTCCACAGGGGGTCAAAAAAGTCAAGATGGAAGTTGCAACCATACCATCGAACCCCCCCCTTTTTTTTAAAATCTGTATCTCGATGGATGCCTCTGCACGGGAATCCCACCCCAATGCATCTTCCACTCTCTGCGTTGCAATCCGCAGCGTTTTAAACAGAAGCATGTTGGGAAGCCCAAGAGGCAGCAAAATTCTTGGGATGATGTTCAGATGAATTATTTCTCCCCCTTCAGAGCAATCCAGAGACCAGATCAATTGCTGAACCAGATGTGGGGTGGGGCTGCTGGGAGTCCTCCAGCTAAGTACATTGTAGCTCACCCCAATGCCTTCTCATGAGCTTTGGAAAAGAAGGGGGTGGGAGAGGGTTTCTCTGCTTCTCTGCCCAGGCACTGCATGTACTTGAACAGCATACGTTTATCTGCAATATACAGTGACTTACGGGAGTTCATCTCCAGTTCCTTCCAAGAACTTAACAAGCCTTGTCCTAAATTTAGAACATCGATAGAATTCAAGAAATCCAAAGCACTCAACCGATTGATGGGCTGATTGCACTTACGCCAGTGTTTCTCAACCTTAGCAACTTTAAGATGTGTGGACTACAAGGTACCCTAAATGGCTGATATGAAATAATGGAAGGAAGGATTGGAATGAACCTTGTGATCATCTACGCCAGAGCTTTCCAAACTGTGTGTCGCTACACGTTAGTGTGTCGGCTGCAGTGTCTGGGTGTGTCGCGGCTGCTGCTGCCTCCGAGCCCTGCCAGGATTCCGCGCAGGTCCTACTGCCTGCCTTGTGCCCTGCTGTAAGAGTGTGTCACGAAATGATGCATGTCTAAAAAGTGTGTCGCCAACATGAAAAGTTTGGAACGCTCTGATCTACGCCAACCCCTTGCCCAGCACAAGAAGCCACGCCACAGCATCCCTGGCAGGTGCTATCCAGCCTCCACTGAAAACCCTCCAGGCAAGAGAGCCCACCCGCGCTCAAGACAGAGTGGTCCATTGTTCAACTGCTGTTACCACTAGGAAACTCTTCCTGATGTCCAGCTGAAAACTGCTGCATTTTAAAGTCACTGCTAGTTTATTATCCTGTCTTCTGGAATAACCAGGAACGCCTCTGCCCCATTAGAAAGGTTTTCCCCTGCACAGTCGTGTCCGACTCTAGGGGCCGGTGCTCATCTCCGTTTCTTAGCCAAAGAGCCAGCGCTGTCCGAAGACGCTTCCGCGGTCATGTGGCCGGCATGACACACAAGGAACGCTGTTACCATCCCACCGAAGTGGTACCTATCCATCTACTCGCATTTGCATGCTTTCGAACTGCTAGGTTGGCAAGAGCTGGGGTGAGTGCGGGAGCTCACTCCGTCACGCGGGGCTAGGGATTCGAACCTCCGAACTTGCGATCTTCTGATCGACAAGCCTGGCATCTTACCCACTGAGCCATCACGTCTGCCCCATTATCTACATTTATTTGAAGACAACCATTTATTTTTATTTTTATTTATTTTATTAAATTTGTATTACCGCCCATCTCCCCTGTCGGGGACCCTGGGCGGTTCACAACAAAACATAGTTAAAAAAACATAAATATAAAATTACAATATAATAAATAATATAGAATCCAAGTATAAAAGATGTTAAAAATGGTCATACTGGGAGGCTTCATGGGACCAGCCATCCCCAAGAGGAACTGTTGGCATTTCCCTCCCAGGCAAGGCGGCAGAACCAGGTCTTTAAGCCTTTCCGGAAGGTCGGGAGCAAGGAAACCAGCCTCAGCTCGGGGGTAAGGTATTCCAAAGGGCGGGCACAACTGCAGAGTTAGGGTGTGTCCATGATGTGTCCCTGCAGGCTTCTCTTCTCCAAGCCAAAGCCACCCGATGCCAGGCCCAGCAGTGGGCTCAGTGTATTTGAGTTGCCGTCTGACCCATGTAAGAGGGGCAGTATAGACGGGCGGGGTTAAAGAGCCTGCTTGACTAGATCCACATGGGCAGTCGTGAACTCTCATTAAGATTTCCACAAACGGCCTTCTTTCACTGCTGTGGGCAGCACATATACGTAAATGGGGCAGTGAAACGTTCTGCTTAATTTCTGAGGCTCCAAAGCGTAAAGAGAGGACGGGCCCAGATTTTTAAAACACTCTAATAACCTATTGGTTAGCTCCAGAACACCCTGTCAATCTACTGTACATCCCAAATTTGTTGCTTTCTTGTCTCCTAAGCCCCGTGGCACTAAACTACAGAAGGAGCCGTCTCTCACCAACCTTCCCTTAACATCAGGATGGGATTGGAAAGAGTTAAGCAAAGTAAGTGTGGGTAGGTTTGCTGATCAAATGTGTGACTTGAGCAGGTAAAAAACACTAAATCTGTTTTGGGCAACCCTAATTTCTTCTATGAAAGGCAACGCAGGCCTGTAGCCCATAGAGCAGAGGAAGTTGAACGCTAGCCCTGAGAGTGTTTACTGCCAAAGGGAGATGGAAACGTCCCGCTGGGCAGTTCACCCTTGGGAATTCACTGCTGGCGTGGTGGAGGCACCCTGCCAGCTCGCTCTGAAAAATCACCCCCTGATATTTATAATCTTCCACTTGTTTCTTGCCTCTCCATCTGCTATCTGTGTTTTGTCAATCTAGTGTGAGAACAGTTCGTGTTCAAACTGCCAAAGAGTTTCCAACCTCTGTTTGCGAGGTCACAACAACACCATCTGGGTGCAATAAAGCAGTTTTACCAGCACCCTCGGTGGGCGATGATCCGATGATCGATGATCGTGAGATAGGGAGGCAAGATGCGTATTTAAGACTCGATAGAGACATTATGACTTGATAGAGACACTATATATAGATAGTTGATAGATGATAGATGATAGATGATAGATGATAGATGATAGATGATAGATGATAGATGACAGACAGACAGACAGACAGACATGGCCTGGCGTGCTATGGTCCATGGGGTCACGAAGAGTCGGACACGACTTAACGACTGAACAACAACAACAAAGAGACATTAAACAATCACGGGGTTAAGAGACAACCTTGCCTGACAGCTTTTTAATTACGAATCTGGTTTGGTAACTGGCCTTGATCTATTTGTCAAAGGGATCATCAGCACACCAATTGGGTGCATTAATGCAAGAACATTATCAACGCATGAGTGTGCTGTAGTTTCAGCCAAAGTCTTTCTGTTAAGATCAACAAGAGCCTTTTTAGTGGGCTTCACTTTTTTTTTTACTATGGAACATTTCCAGCATAAATGCTCAGCATAAAGTTATTCTGACTTCCCCATAGCACTGTTCGTTTTGATAGTTTTTGTTGAGTTTTTAATGTAAGTTCCTGAGTACACGGACATGGTGATAATTCAGTGGATCAGGATCCCTCTTTTTGGAGAAAGAATCAGTCTCAACCTTCTGATCTAACGGTGGGGCGATCTGTGGGAAAAAGTGGGGCTGAACAAGGCTTTCAAGGACTGAGAGAAGTTTATCTGATTTACATTGTTTAATCAGGGGAAAGGCCTCCTCACGAGTAACCAGGGCCAATCTTTAATGGCTCCAGGTCAAATGAAGGAACCTGGACAGAAGAAATATGGGTGGCAAAATGAGCCTAAAATAACTTCCCCAGGCTTGGATCAAAATAGAACAATATGATTTAGTTCACTAATAGTCAGGTCACTTCCAATTAACTGCCAAAATAAGGCAGTTTTTAAAAATGAATTGGGCTGTATAAATTAGCTGCCGTCAAACATATTTTAGAGCTTCTTAATTATTATTCTGTTTTTTAAGAGTGGCATTTCTGCATCAAGGAGGAGAAGGGCCTTAGTCTGTGTGATTGCTTTGTTTACCTTGGTGTGATTTTCCTGGTTTGTTTCTGCTATTTCTCTGTGGGTTGGGGTTTTTGCCTGTTTTCGTCATGGGGGAAAAGGTGTGAACAGATGCCTCTCCTTTTCCCTTTGGTGAAATAGGCATTTTCGACAGTGGGGCTACCAGTAGGGAATCCGGCATTTGGGGCCAGGTCTCGATTCTTCCTCGAACCCGTTTCTTGGCTGAGCCGACGGGGTGTGAGCTGCTTCCAAGAAATAGTTGCTTGGGCAGAGAGCAAATGAAACCCGAGGGCTGAAATTGCTCAGGCTTTTCTTGCCTGGAATTAGGCCCGTGGGCTACTCCGTGTTTGCTCCCCCAGGTGGCCCTTGGGCGAATTGGCAAGGTGCCCCCGTGGCAGCCGCATCGGTGCACCTTCAACACCGTTCCTTGAAATCTTTCCCAGCTTTGCATAATTTTCGATTTTGAATACCGCCTTGCTGCTGCCTAGTCTGTGTGATGTGTTCCTTTTGCATTTCATTCTATTGCAGATATTTATTCAAATTGCATCTTCGTTTTATCGTAAACCACCCAGAGAGCTTTGGCTATTGGATGGTTTCAATTTCTTAATAAAGAAGAAGAATTTAAAGCGATTAAAAAGGTGCCCCCTCTCCCCCAAGAGATGCCCCTGAATGGCACATGCAGAGGATGACGCATCAAACAGTTTTATCAGTGCCAAGGACCACAGTACCTTAAGTGTATTTTTAAAAATTGGGAGGAAAAGCAAAATTTGAAAAGAAAAAGGCTGCTCGGCTTTCTGGAGTTTTCCGCAGCAGTGCAGAAATGGTTTGCCGATTCCCAAATTAGCCTACAGCACTGGGATTCCTTAGTGGTCACCCATCCAAATATTAACCAGGTCTGGCCCTGCTTAGCTTTTTTCCTGATTGGCCCAGACTAGTTAGGAGTTAGAAGGTGGATTTGGCCACATATCTTAAGAATCCCTTGGACTGCCAGGACGTCAAATCAGTCAGTCCTAAAGGAAATCAACCCTGACTGCTCATTGGAAGGACAGATGCTGAAGCTGAAGCTCAAATACTTTGGCCACCTAATGCGAAGAGAGGACTCCCTGGAAAAGACCCTGATGCTGGGAAAGACTGAAGGCAAAAGGAGAAGGGGACGGCAGAGGATGAGATGGTTAGATAGCATCACCGATGTAACGAACATGTATTTGAGTAAACTCCGGGAGACAGTGGAGGACAGGAAGGCCTGGCGTGCTATGGTCCATGAGGTCACGAGGAGTCGGACTCCTCGTGACCTCATGGACCATAGCACGCCAGGCCTTCCTGTCCTCCACTGTCTCCCGGAGTTTACTCAAATACATGTTCGTTACATCAGTGAACAACAACAAAAATGGCCACATCAGTTCATAGGGGCAGGGCCTGTCCCTGCTACAGAAACCTAACCATAGTGCTTTATACTGGGAGTCAGGAGGGAGCAGGTTCATTTCTGCAATGATGGATAAAAATTGGGGGTGCAGGCAATGGTGGAGTGCAGGGGTGGGGAACCTTTTTTCTGCCAAGGGCCATTTGGATATTTATAACCAGGGACCAGGGGGGTGGGGGGCGGGGTTTCTGGGATTTCCACGGACTGGGGGCCGGAGTTTGCGGGCGGGAGCCAATCACAAGCACTGGGGGGTGGGGTTTGCGGGTGGGAGCCAATCGCGTGGAAGGGGCAGGGTTTGTGGGTGGGAGCCCTGCGGGCCTTAGGCGGGAGCCCCGGGGGCCTTATACGGCCTGCGGGCCTGACGTTGCCCACCCCTGGATTAAAGGAACAGCACTGGAGATCCTGGCCCTGATCCAGGAGCAAGGTTTCTCCCTCCCCCAGCCTGCCTTCCTCTTGGTTGTGTTTTCCTGGAAGCAGAGATGTGACTGATAGGTCTGATAGATGGCCCCAGCACCACATGGAGCTAAATGTGGATTCTTTCCATATTTCTGCCACCAAGATTAGGCGGAAAAGAGAAGCAACGGTTAACATTTGTAAGGAAAACCACGTGGCTCTGTAATCAGGACTAGGAATCATTTGTTATTTTGTCACAACACCAAGGAGGATTAGGTTGCCATCTTCAACCCACTTCCTAAGGAGGAAGTCCCATCGGTCGCAGCCGTCTGGACCGAGACGCAGAGCAGGGTTGCCCACTGAGGTCCGAGACCAGCTGGGTATCCCAGGTTGTGGGCTCGACAGGGACACTGAAGAACGCCCTGCCAGGAAAACCACTTGGCTGTGTCTTTTAGCCCCAGTGATGTTCATGAGAGGCCCAACTCTCAATGAAAGCTGTGTGTGTCGGTGACGTTTATTGTGAGCAGCTCCATCGTGTTGATTCCATGAGAAAGCAAACAGGAAGCGGCCCCTAAATCTGCCCTTGCGTGAGTTTGTTTTGCACCAGTGTTTTATTTTTGTAAGCTATGTCTGAGTCAAATAAACAAAGATGGAAAGCTACGTACAGATAATAACCCACTAAGCCAAGTTAATCATGGTTCATTCAAGGAACCCAATGTCCAGGGTCGGAACATTAGCCATCCAGCCTCGCTTTGAAAACCTCCAGTGAAGGAGAACTGCCCACTTCATGTGGCAGCCTGTTCCACCGGCTGACAGCTTGTACAATCAGGAAGGTCCTCCTGTCGTCTCGCCTGAACTTCCTCTCCCGCAGTTTTAATCCCTTGGTTCTGGTCCTGCCCTTTGGGGCAATAGAGTGAATCCCGTCTCTCCGGTCTGTGACGGCCCTTCAGACACCGGAGGGCTCCTGTTGCCTCTTCTGTAGGCGAAACAGACCCAGGCCCTTTGAACGCTCCTCCAAGGGCTACGTTTCCACCTCGGTGGTCCTCTTCTGAACGCGCTCCAAGGCATCTCAGTGGTGCCAGAACTGGACCCAGGACCGCAGATGGGGTCTGTCCTCCCCGTGATCTGGACTCTGCTTCTATTAATGCACCCCAAGATTGCACTTGCCTTTTTAGCAGCTGCATCGCCCTCATGATAAACTCGTGGACGACGCCCAGATCTCTTTCGCAGGCTGTCCCCACCCTCTGCCCTTTGCTTTGTCCTGCACAGATGCAGAACTGCACGCATCTGCCTGCTCATTCCATCCAATGCGTTTCCGCCCATTGCTCAGGCCTGCCTGGATCTTCCCCGACCCCCTTTCTTTCATCTAACCTCGATTTCGCCGGCCCTCCCAGTTGTGGGGGTCCTCTGCAAAATTGCCAAGTGTCCCCTCAATCCCAAAAGCGCTGAAGAGCCCAGGGCTCAGGAGACTTCCCGAAGACTTCCCAGCAAGCGGAGCCGTTAACAAGCACGCTCTGGGTGGGTCACTCAGCCAACGGGGAGTCCATCTAACCGAGGCATGATCCACTCCATCGTTCCTTAATTTATTGAGGAGAACCTCTCAAGGCACCTGGTGAAAGGGCTGGATGGATCCAGATTCACCGTGTCTATGGCATTCCCTGTATTTTGCCATCACCTGCAAAGAAGGTGAGAAACGAAGGTGCAGCCAGACGGTCCTTACCCTGGCAGAAAAGTGTCCCCTAACTGCTGTGCCACATTCTGCTTCGGTAGCAAGATCAGCAAGCGGGGCTGTTCTTACACTTTTCATGCGGGACTGACTGGGGGTGTCCCTGGCAGCGGTCTCTCTCCACGCTTCATTTCTCCTTTCAGCCAAGCCGCAGCAGCCAGCGGGAAGGCGAATGGCCTGGGCAAGGGTGGAAGGGAGCCAGGGGCTCCATGCCGGTAACCGGTCCCTTGGGTGATCTCTGAACGTGGGTCTAACGCTCCTCTGAAAGAGCACTAAACCCACGTCCCCAAATGGCCCGATTGAGGGGTGGCAGGCACAGTGGAGGAGCATGGTATAAAGCGGGAGGGAGAGAGAGGGAGTCGTAACAAGCAACCCCCCCAGACTGCGGCCTCTACAGAGCTGGCAGCAAAGGCGGCAGCATCCTTGGGCCTGGTGGCACTTCGAAGCAGCCCATGGACTGCCATGGAGTCAGAATGGAGTAGAGGCTGGATTGGGGGAGGGTGAAAGGGACTCTTTTCTAGAGATTGCACCTGGATTCTGGAAATCCTTTCCTCTAGAACAGTGTTTCTCAACCTCAGAAACTTTAAGATATGCGGACTTCAACTCCCAGAATTCCCCAACCAACATGGAGCTTAAGTCCACACATCTTAAAAGTTCTTGCAGCTGAGAACTAGAACACTGCTCTAGAGATTAGCCACAGATCTTCTTCAGTGAGGTTACTGGGGAAGGTGATACTTTTATGTTGTTTGTAAATTCAATTAGAAGTGATTTTCATGCTATTTATTTCTTTGGTATGTGATTAAAAGAGCTTAGAGGTTTTAATTCACATTGTGGCCCTTTCTTTTCCTTGTGTAAAAGGTAAAGGTTCCCCCTCACAGTCGTGTCTGACTCTAGGGGCCGGTGCTCATCTCCGTTTCTTAGCCGAAGAGCCAGCGCTGTCCGAAGACGCTTCCGCCATCATGTGGCCGGCATGACCCACGCGGAATGCTGTTACCTTCCCACCTAAGTGGTACCTATTTATCTACTTGCATTTTCATGCTTTCAGATTGCTAAGTTGGCAAGAGCTGGGTCGAGTGCGGGAGCTCACTCTGTCATGCGGCGCTAGGGATTCGAACCTCCGAACTTGCGATCTTCCGATCGACAAGCCTGGCGTCTTAACCGCTGAGCCACCGTGTCCCTCTTTCCTTGTGCATTGCTTTGAATAATCAATAATTGTAATGATGGAGATAAATGATATTTAAAAAGAAATAAAATAATAAAGAAACAAACACCTGACTCCTTAAAAACAAACACACACACACACAACTAAAGATTCAGTAGTTAGATCTGATTCCAACCACAAATACAGGCTCCTCCAGGTTTTCAGAAATTTGCAGAAAAGGGCCATCCTCCGTCTTTCCATTCAGACTGGGAAGAAACAGCTCCCAGCTTCCCTTGCCTACAATTCTCTTCTGTTTTAGAAGCCATTGTGAAGCAAATCCTCTTTCATCGCATTGAATGAGCAAGCGAGGGCAGAAAAAATACGGAGGATTTCCCTGCCCAGATTGGGCAGCGTGGAGGGTGGCCAGGAGGGGGCGGTGTTGGCCTACAAATGGCCCCGGGGTTTCAGCTTCAGGTGAGCTAGGCCAGGCAGACCGTTTGCCCCGACTTCTGAATTCTTATTTCCACCCTTTTTGTGGCCCCTTCCCCCCCCCCGCCCACAGGAACTGGCAATGCCGCAGAGAAGGCCAGGCGCAGAGGAAACGTACGTTTCCTGCACCTTTGGCACAGCTCTGCCGAAGAGAGGATTTGGGCACCGGGGAAGCAACAGGCGCATTGCGGCCGTGTTGGGTGCACCTGCAGCGCCATCCTCCCCCCAACCCGCCAAGCAGGGGAAGATGCGCCTGGCTCTTCCAAGAAGGGTTTGCAGGGGCTGAGAGGGAAGCGGTGAGAGGGGGGCCTTCTCTCCCCCGCGCCCAGCCCTCCGTTTCTCCCTTTTCCCCAGCGCGGTTCACATTGCCTGGCGGGGTTCGCCACGGCCCTCTCAAATACCAACGCTACGTGCAGAAAGTGGCCTGAAAAATAAACGGGATCCTGGCTGCACGCGACGAGCTCCACCATCAGCTCCCCAACCCCACTGGGGGAGGGGTCTCCAGTCAACAAAGCCACGATGCAGCCACGGGGGTGCGATTGGAGCGCTGCCTGTTTGGGGGACAGTATTTGGGGATGGTGCTTTTGACCGTACCTTGCAGACCCTGGTTTGCCATTGGCTCCTTCCTAGGGCTGAGAGACAGGGACTGGCCCAAGGTCACCCAGCCGGCTTTCATGCCTAAAGGAGGTCTATCTGGCCTCAAGGCCGTAATAAACAATTTGATCTGATTTTGGGAACTCCCCACCTCCTGGTTCCTAGCCCAGCACCTTCACCACTACACCAAACTGGCTCTCAATCAATCAATGCCATTAGTGGTGGCTTCAGATTATAATGGAATAACTTGTTGTTTTCATGATGCTCAGCCACTAGTAGGACTCTTTCATCTCTCGCTCCCTCTCTTTCTAAACAGCCCCGGCGGGAACTGCACACAAACTGTGCACAAAAATTGTGCCGACGTCCCTTGTGGTCCTCTTTGCCACAAAAGGCACCGTGCGTTCCCACCCCTTGTGCACTGAAGGCTGTTTGCCAAGTATGGGAATGCTAGAACTTGTGTGTGTGTGTGTGTGTGTGTGTGTGTGTGTGTGTGTAGGGATGGAGATGGAAGCTGTGTGGAGTTGCAACCAGTTGCCGGCTCCCCTGGACAGTCCCCCCCCCAACCTGCTGGCATTGAGGCAGCGAGAATAATGAGGGATACTTATCCAGGGACCAGGTGGATTAATGTGGGAACGGCATTGATAAAGGGAGGGAGGGGGGAGGGAGGGGGCAGATGCTTCTCCTGAAGGCTCCAATCAATGCAGGCCTCGGAGGAGGACGGAGGGCTTCAAAAGAAACGCTGCAGAGAACAATTGAATGCTTTTAGATCCCAGATGGCAGCTCGGCCTGAAGCGATGATAGAAACGCAAGCAGTCAACTGCTGCACATTCAGATATTCCACCCCATTGCTTTGAGATGTGGGCAATGGGGTGGGGTGTGTGTGTGGGGTGGTGGTGGTGGTGGTGGGTCCAGCAATAGCAAAGCAAGAGGCATGCAAAGAAGTCTGCCTGGCAGGCAGCCCCCCCCCGCCCCCCCCCCCAAATCAAGGCCAGGCGAAAGGAAAACCCAAAAACCCATCAGGAAGCAGGACAGACCAGCCTGCCAGAGGCATCTAGAGAACTTGGGTTTCCAACTGCCCTTCGCTGGCTTGGTGGAGGGGGGGTGGGGGTGGGGAAATGGGAAAAACACAAGGCTACTCTTTGCACCTGCAAAGACTGGGTCTTCCTGAAGAGGGTCTCGAGAGGCAGGGCTCAGAGTCTGCAATAAACAATGTGTTGCAATGCATCCCAATGGGCCTGGCGTGGCCCGAAGGGAGCCCCAAGATTGCACTGCCAAATTCAGTGGCAAAATGGCACTGCACTAGCATCAGTGCGAGACAAGACACACTCATTTCCCCACTGAAAATGCCCCAACGAGGGCAAAAAGGGGAAATCCCCAAGAAGATAATTGTGTCTCCAGACACATCCATTTGTGGTCAAAATATTTTAAAAAATTAATAGGCACAGCCTTAGATTAGAAAACCTTACCCACCCCCATCCCAAAGCTTTGCTAGCAAGAAGACCCAAACTCGTGTTTCTAATTCCCCCATTTTTGGAAAGACAAATTCCAGCAGTTACAGTCCAAACTGTTTTGATTCTAGGTGTGCAACACACGCATGCACACGGACATGCCATTGTCACACTACTAGGTGTTGAACCAACAGTTCTTGCGATCCTTGGGGCAGGATTCAGGCCTTGAGTTACACATTCGCTGAGAGCGATGGGCCCTTCCCAGCTCCTTTTGGAAGGAATTTCAGGTTCTGACGATAACCGATAACCCGTTGAGGTCATTTGACTGCAGCCTGCCTGCCCCACAGGCGGGGACAGAAGCGTCCAATTCGCCAGCCGGCCCAGAAAGGCCACCGTGTTCGGGCAGTGGCCTCTTCCCCAGGAATCTGCCTGAAGTTTGAAGTCAGCAGCCACTCCTGAGACGGTTTCCCAGCCATGTCCGGCAAGAATTGCTTCCGCAGAGTTGCTCCGTCTTGCTGCGCGCTCTCGCATGGGACGCCTCCACCCGAACTGGGCCGGCAGGCAGAAGCGGCCTTCCGGTTGCTTGTGGCCAGACCCACGGGTGGATGCTTTCTCCCAAGGGGAGGGGAAATTCCGGAGAACCGTAGATCCGTAACAGTGGTATTTTTGCTCTGATCTGTTTTCAAACGTTTTCATGTTACGGAACAGGTTAGGTTTTAAAAAAATTCCTGGAGCCCTCGGTCAGGAGACCAAGCCCCGGTGGTAGAAGAGTGGCTGGGTTGGCGTGATTTTCGTCCTTCAGGGAACCCCGTCACGTTCCCGCCTACTCCCACGGAAAGTGGTTCAAAAAGCCCTGATCTAAAGCACAGTATAAATCCTAAAGGCAAATATTTGCTTACCAAGCAAAACCCCATCGTTTAGGGCTCTAACGATTTACGGGAGGTGTCACGAGACTCTCTCTCCCCTCAGCTAACACAATATTTGGGATCCCTCTCGGATACACTCACCGGCTGTTTGCACGCTATTCTCCCACAAGCATTAAACAAACAGAAGGACCGACAATCAGATATCAGAACCCAGCGGAGGGCGAGCGGCTGATCCTTCTCACCTAATGACTTTATGGAGGGGACCTTCAATCCCATTTTTATTGGCTGCCCACACGGCTCTCTCTCGAGTCTGGTCCCGCTCGCGGCTGTTCTCATCGGAAACCCCATAAAACCGGCGGGGACGGCCACCGAGGGCAAACAGGGCCTTGGGCCCACCAACCCGCCAGCTGTCGGGGGCGAAGCGTTGGCCTTAATTGCTTCTTTACAAACGAGAAGCTGTTTTTCAGCCGCTTTGTTTCCCCGGCTGATAACGCGGGAGGACGCAGGCAGCACAGAAGCCTCGGCCGGGCCAGATTGGGAGGCACTGCGGCTGGCCTGGAAATGGCAGCTGGGCCTAAGCAGCTGCGGAGAAAGGGGGGAGGAAGGAGGAAGTGCTGCCTGCAGGTCAAAAAAGTCAAGATGGCAGCCATAAGGAAGGAAGGAAGGAGGAAGGAAGGAAGGAAGGAAGGAAGGAAGGGAGGGAGGGAGGGTGGGTCGCAGCCCCACTTCATCTCTGGTCTTCCAAATGGCTGGTGGGCAATCTTGCAAGCCGGTTTTCTTTTTCATGTCCCTGACATATCCTTGGAAGGAACAAAGCATGAGAAATCTGACGGGGGAATTCTGGGAGTTGAAGTCCAGACATCTTAAAAGTTTGCCAAGGTTGAGAAACGCTGCTTTGGAGCAATCCACCCCTGCAGATGCTGCTCAGGGCCTGCTCACCAGGAACAGGAGGAGGGCCTGGGGGTGGAAGAGGGTCCTGCCTGTGGGATCTCGCCGACCTCCCGAAGCACGACCTGGTCTTGCAGCAGCCGCACGGACAGCTGTTGACAGTCCTTATCGGGTTCTGCAGCGGCTGAGCGGCCTTATTTTTAAGACAATGAAGGTCAAGGGAGAATGAGGGATTTGGCTTCATGCCATCCAAACAACCCTCTTGCATTTTTTTGGTTTGGTTCCTGCTTCGCTTCCTGCCGTCCCAATTCCTGGCAGGGAGGAATCCATTCCCTCCAGGAACGGAGAATGCGGTGCCTGCCCATGGCTGATGCAAGACGCCGCGTGGACTGCGGGGCTGGCAGCCCCCGAGGAGAAGAGGGCAAGCCCCTCCTTCAGGGAGCCCCAAATTTGGGGGACAGCCCACATTTATAGAGGAGCAGCAGTGACGCTGCAGGACTGCTTTACGTTCTCCCTTCCCTGGGCCAGTGACGCTCCCTACTTCACAGGGCTGTTGTGAGAAAAACTGGAGAAGGGAAAGTGCTACTTAATGCGCCTGAAGGGGTGTGCGTGTGTGTTACATGAATGAAAATGAAAGCTGCACCTGCACAATTGAAAAAGTTGCCCCTTTGTTTATGTGCAAAGTGACCACACAACACAGGCGTCTGTGGGGGATGCCAAAAAATCAAAATTGTGGTTGCCACCCTGCAATTGAAGCCCCACCCCCTTTTTATGGGGGTCACACATAGGAAAAGGCACGGGGCCTCAATTGCACAGTTGCAGTTGACCTCATGACTTCTTTGAACCCTTCCAGTCCCCCCCTTGGGGACCCCCCTTATCCTGAAAGGAAATTGGGACAGAAATGTAATGAAGATTGTAGCTTTAGATTTCTTTCCCTTTTCCTCTTTGAAATGCAGTGATGGTCATTAACAACCCGGTCAGCAAGGGTTGGTGCAGAGATATTTCAGGACTGAGTTATTCTGTTTCCTTTGTTTTTAATATGTGTGTGTGTGTGTGTGTGTGTGTGTGTAGGAATCCATTGCAGCTGGGCAGCTAATAAATTTTAATAAATAAAATAAATAAATATATCATTTCAGTTTCTCTTAAGACATACAGTATATCAGCAGTAATGATCCATGAGATCAGCGAAGAGGCTATGGAATGGGCATGATGGGGGGGGGGGGTCCCGGCAAACCTCAAGCCTTGAGCCACTTCCAGCTCTACAGCTTAAACCCTCGGACGGTTGCCAGAGCTCTCTGAGGCCGTCACGACTTCGGTGCCTTCGGTCCTGCTGTCCGACTGTGCCCTTCCACCCAAACCCATCATCCTCAGCCAGGGGGCCTCCAGATGTGGGGGCAGGGCTGGGCTGGCTCTGGATGATGGGAACAGTAGCTTAAACCCATTGGGAAGGGACCAGGTGGCAGACAGCTGAGGGCCCAGTTAGGGGGCTGATCTTGGAAGGCTGATCTGGGTTGGACAGGATTAGTGGTTGGGAGGGAAACTACCAGGGAATCCCAGGACTGTAGGATAAACTGGGAAGTTGGAAAAGTTCTCTGCGGAGTCAGCAGGAATTGAGCTCAACTGGAATTCAGATTTGCCTTTCCACTAGAACACTGTTTTTCCAACTCGGCAACTTTAAGGTCGAGGACTTCCACTCCCAGAATTCCCCAGCCACCATCTGTGGACTTCAACTCCCAGAATTCCCCAGACACCATTCTGGCTAGGGAATTCTGGGAGTGGAAGTCCACACATCTTAAAGTTGCCGAGTTTGAAAAACAGTGCACAAGAACGCCCTTGCAGAATTTATCTAGTATTTAACAGAGGGGTTTTCTCATTTCTTTCTGTTTGTATCTGCAGCCAAGCAAACTCCAAAGTTGCCTTCGGTCTTCCACCAATGATACTTGATTTTGGGTCCAGTCTATTTTTCAGGCTCTAATCTTGCAACTACACATAATATGATCAGTTCATCCCCCATCCGATTCCCTCCAGATGTGTGTGGCGCTACACTTCCCATCATAGCTAAGGATGATGGCGCTGAAGTCCAGCGTATCTGTAAGGCAGAGCTTTCCAAACTTTTCATGTTGGTGACACAGTTTTTAGACATGCATCATTTCGCGACCCACAGGGCATCATTTTGTGACACTTACAGCAGGGCACAAGGCAGGCACTAGGACCTGCGCAGAATCACAGCAGGTTTGGAGGCAGCAGGGCACAAGGCAGGCACTAGGACCTGAGCGGAATCACAGCAGGTTTGGAGGCAGCAGGGCACGAGGCAGGCACTAGGACCTGCGCGGAATCACAGCAGGTTTGGAGGCAGCAGGGCACGAGGCAGGCACTAGGACCTGCGCAGAATCACAGCAGGTTTGGAGGCAGCAGGGCACAAGGCAGGCACTAGGACCTGAGCGGAATCACAGCAGGTTTGGAGGCAGCAGGGCACGAGGCAGGCACTAGGACAGGGCTTTCCAAAGTTTTCCTGCGGCGACACATCAACCGCCATTGGTGTGTCGCTGCGGGAAAACCCGGAAGTGCCGCCGTTGCGGCAGCGTGCAAAAACCCGGAAGCGCTGCTGCCGCTTTCGGTTTTTGCTCGCCGCCGTGGCTGCTGCGGTTTTGGATTTTCGCCCGCCACCGTTGGTGTGTCGCCGCGGGAAAACCCGGAAGCGCTGATGGCGTGCTTCCGGGTTTTGACGCAACACATCTGGGCCCCGCAGGCGACACACTTTTGTGTCGCAACACACAGTTTGGAAAGCTCTGCACTAGGACCTGCGCGGAATCACAGCAGGTTTGGAGGCAGCAGGGCACGAGGCAGGCACTAGGACCTGCACGGAATCCTGGCAGGGCTCGGAGGCAGCAGCAGCAGAGACACATCGAGACACTGCAGCCGACACACGACACACAGTTTGGAAAGCTCTGCTGTAAGGTCTCAGCTGGTGGAGGCTGAAGGACAATTTGCTGGGGAATTCTGAGAGTCCATACATCTTAAAGTTGCTGAGGTTGAGAAACGCTGCTCTAGAGCAGTGCTTTCTAAAGTGCCACCGTTGGCGACACACCAATGGCGGCAGCGGCGGCGGTGCAGCAGCGTGCATGGGGGTGGGGCGGGGGCATGCACGGCGGCGGTGGGGGGGTGCGTGGGGGCAGAGGCATGTACAGTGGCAGCGGCAGTGGCGGCAGCCTCCGCTAAAACGCGGAAGCGCTGATGGCGCGCCACTGCCGCTGCCGCTGTGCACGCCCCGCTGCCGTTTCCGGGTTGTGTGGCGACACACCAGACTGTGTGTTGCGACACACTAAAGTGTTGTGACACACAGTTTGGAAAGCTGTTCTCTAGAGGATCATGCATGAGCAAGGACTAGATTACCTCTGAAGCCCCTTCTGTGATTCCGTAACTTCCACTATTTCTCTTCAGCAGTTGATAGCTAATATTCAGAAGGCAGAAAACAGCCATCATGATCAATAGCTTTTGAGAGCCTGGTCTTCCATCGGGTAACCTAGTCCTCTTTGACTTTCTTTTTAAAATGTTGTTACTTACAAAAGGGAAGAGAAAAACATGAATAATGAAAACCAAAACTGGAAGAGTTTGCAGTAGACATTGCTCATGCAGAGACTGTTCCATTAGCCTTAGCAGATCATTGCTATATATGGTATCTTTTTATTTAAGTCATTTTGTCCAACTTTAGAAGAATGGAGGAAAGGACAATTAAACGTACACAATAGTTCAAGCAGGCCTAATGTCTAACCTTGTTCTTTATCTATACACATTTTGCACGCTATGCCTGCATTTATGTGTTTCTAGTGCAATTCCCTTATTTGTCTTTGCCCCACGGGATAAAACCCCAATTCACCAGAGTGTTTCTTTGCAGGAGAGAAGTGTGTTTTGGTTCTTGTTTTCTGCGCCTTTTCCAGGCGTGATGACTGCAGTGCGTTGGGTTATTGTTATTGCGTTGAGTTCCCCGTTGGGGGAGATGGGCGGTTATATAAATTAAATAAATAAATAAATTGCTGATTGGCTAAGCCTGCCTGAATTCTTGCATGGTTAATCATTTACCTTTTTTGCATGTGCGCGTTGTAATTCTTGCAGACTCACCGGAGTCAGCTGTTCTAGAAGTTTCAATAAAGCAAACAGCAGAAAGGTTTGTCTTTTGTTTGATTAGCAGAAAAGAGACCACAAGGACCAGAACTTGTACGCAGGACTCCATGATGCCAGTTTGTCAGCTGATTTGCTCCAGAAAGCGGGACTCAGCTTGCAAGATCCATTCAAATTGCTAGAAAGCAGAGACAGGCAGGGCCTTCTCAGTGGTAACCCCCCCAAATCCTGAAGTAAGATTGCATGGCCCTATCTATATTGTTCTCAAAATGGGATTTAAAATGTTTTATGTGTGAAACGTTTTGCATCTTTTTGCTCCATCGTTTATAATTTGAATTGTACCTGTTTTATCCCTGTTCTAAAATGTGGTTATCTTGCTATTGTGAAAATGATAAGAGTTGAAAATACACATAAACCAGCAATTCATCTGATTTATTTTGCTCTGATGGATGGGACACAAATCCCTTAAGTAAATTAATAATAAACCCACTCTTTTCCATGCTACTTCATAGAATTAGGATTGAAGGGGACCTTGGAGGTCTTCTAGACCAGGGGTACCCAACCTTTTTGGCAACAGGGACCAGTCGGGGAAGACAATTTTTCCACGGACCAGGGGGCGGGGTTTGCAGGCGGGAGCCAATCGTGCGGATGGGGGGCGGGGTTTGCAGGTGGGAGCCAATTGTGCGGGCCGGGGGCGGGGTTTTGCGCCTTCCCAGCTTCTTCCTGCTACCGGCTGCTCTTCCTCCGACTCATGGCGGCAGGGACAGGCTCATTCCTGACACCACCGCTCAGCTCCTGCTGTGCAGCCCACTTCCTAACAGGCCGCGGCCCACTAGTGGGCCATGGCCCACAGGTTGGGGACCCCTGTTCTAGACCCCGTCTAGTGCAGGAATCCTCCGACCATTCAGTTTGCACTCTTCTTCCTTTCCCTCTGTGGTGTCACAACTTTCTCCCAAACAAGGTTTCCTTCCTTCTCAACTCTATCCTGGTTATCCACTGGCTTGTTGAGGGCTCAACAAGGGGAGAGGAAAATGGAAGTGCAGAGACGCTCCTCACACGGGGCCTGATGCCTCCGTGCGGCTGTGCACACCTGCTTGTGGTGGCTCCGGTGTGGCTGCCGGCAGCCGGCAAAAGTTTATTGGATTGGTGGAAAAAAGAGGAAGGTCTGGGGGAGATTCCCCTTGATTAAGAATTGACTCTAGGAAAGGAACCACCACCAGTTTAGAGATGGCCAATTTCTTACCTTTATGGCCTGACCAGCCGCAGGAAGTCAGGCAAGGAAGAGGCTTTAAAATGCCCAAAACGAGATTGCAAATCCAATCCAAGGGTAGAAAATGGATGAGTTGAATACCAAAGAGAGTTTGCACCACATAAAGAAATACTGAACCATAAACTCACCCAGTGGGTGGCATCCGCCCCCAGACTAACAAAGGACAACATGAAACAAGTTTTGTGGGTGGTGTGAAGGCAACTGCTCGCTCTTTCACAACCCTGGTTAAGCGTGTTGGGTGAAGGAGCCCCTTGGTCAGGTGGGGTCTATTTTTCTCCTTCTCCAAGAGAGGGAGCCTACGTTAACATATTTTTCTAATAATAACTATAAAAGCATTCTTTTTGTCTGAATGTATTGTTCTGAATTTGTGGGTTAATCAAGATGACAGCCCCACAAGTTGAATTCTGGAATCCAAGGTTTGGGTGAGTTTAGCTTTAATGGGGGGGGGGGGGGCGCCGGCCTCTTAATCTGGGATTGGGAATGTGGATTGGAGTCATGGCACTTGGATAGCTCACAAAGGAGTTGGGGTCGTGAAAAATGCAGAGAGGTTAGACAGTTTTTCCCCTTCGGAGTTTGGAGGGGAAGGAAAATATACGCAAGATAGAAAGTCCATCATGGCTAAAGCTGCGAAGTGGACCCCGAGAGCAGATTTTGGTTGGCACAGAAGATCCTGGGAAACTTTAGGTCAGCGTTGCTCAACCTTGGCAGCTTTAAGACGTGTGGACTTCAACTCCCAGAATTCCTGCTTTAGGTTTCTAGAAATGTGTTGAGGAACAGATCTTGTCCTCAGCCTGAGATGGGATCCTTCTCTCCTCTCACCCCCAACAGTTTCCAGCATTGCCCATCTCAAGAAACTGAAATCCGAGTAAATGCTGCTCATGTAGAAGTGGGGACCGAGTACAAATTGACACACACACACACACGCGCGTGCGCAGTCTCTGCAGGGGGCACCTTGGCCAACCTAGGCTGAGCTCAGGACGGGGCCCTCAGATGGCAGAGCCCCAGGAAATTCTGGACGGCGAAGTTGGACGAACGCCCCTGACGAAGGCAGCCACAGAGCCCTTCTGTAGGGTTGGCCAAGAAGTTGACTTCTCCGAGAAGACCCAAGGCGTGCGCTTGATGCGAGGGAACCGTGACTTTCCCCTTTCGCCAATGGATGCACTTCAAATGCAGCTCCAGATTGCTGTCCCCACACATCCGGAGGCAGTTCTAGCCCTGAGAGGGGCGGAGGGGGGAGGGCCATCTCTGGCCCCTTTGGTCGCAACCCAGCACGGCCATCACCTTCACCCTCCTCTCTCTGTTTGCCGGCGATGTGTCTCGGCTCCCGGGAAGAATTTTCCCCAGGAGAAAGAGGGCAGTGGGGATCCCACACCCAGTCCTGGTGGGCACGGCTTAATCCAGCCGTCCCCAGGTCGGGGACCCTCTTATCCTCAGTTTCAGCCCCCAGAACCCTCTGCAATGGCCACCCTGATTGGGGCCGAAGCCCATGCCAACCTGAGGTTCCAAGCTGGGGACACTGGGTGAGTCAGCCCAAGCTTCAGGCAACTTGCGCTGGGTGCAGTAAAATAGTTTCAGTGCTCTCTCGTTCCACCTCCACGCGGGGCCCTCCCTTTCCCCATCGCTTGCAACCGCAGTTGGTAGAAGTGCTGGATGCCCGGAGCACAGGGCAGGAGCGGGACTGGTTGCTAATCGGTTTCCAGGTGTGATTTCAAGGGCTGATGTGGCTTGGCACCAAGGCCCTTGCAGGACTGCCCTTTCTGATGAGAATCAGCCCGTCTGATGCGGAGATCTTGGGAGACGTAGCAAGCGGGCGCCCCACTTCTGCCCAGTGGGAGGGTTCAAGGCGAGGAGCGGGCATCCCCTTCGCGACTCCTCCGCTCAGCATCCCCAGGGTCGGTCGCCTTCCGGAGTGCTCTGCAGGGCGCTTACGTCAGCTTAGTTTAAGGACGCCGCCTCGCCTCACGTCACTCCTCTGGTTGGGTTAGGACTATGTGGTTTTCATTTATTATCGTTTAAGCTTGTGTCCTGGGCGTTTGATCGTTTCACCACGGATGTTTTATACTGGATGATTGCATCCTGCAGAGCATCTTGCAGGGACGTTAAAAAACGGAACGGATGAATGAACAAATACAGAAATAATTTTTGTGCCGGCAGCAAAGGCAGCAGGCACGCAGGGAAACGTCGCCCGGCTGCGGCTTCTCCTTATGGAAGTGGGGAGCAAGTTGAACCCCAAAGGGAGAACGGACAGCTCGCCCCGCTCCCTCCGAGGGGGGGCGTGCAGTGGGGCAAGGCGGCTTGTGGGACGCCCCTGGTCCCGGTTGCTCTGGGCCCGTGTTGCAATTACATCCTGCCTGCAACTTTTCCAGCTCCGGGGCTGAGGAAGGAGATAAAGAATCAGGGTGGGATGGCCGGGCAAGTTCGAACACCCCACGGGTGGCTGCTGCCAGCAGTCGAGCGTGAGAAAATACCAGACGCGGCAGCTCACAGATGTACGAACCTGACAGATGTTTTAATGGCAAGGCCAGGGGTGGGGCGCAAGGGGGCTCCTGCTCTCCCCGCTTGCTGCTTTCTTCATCAGAGTTCGAGACCAGGATACAGTACCACCATCCACGCAGCAGCCCCCCCCCCCCCGTCCGTCCTCCCCAAACGATCAAGTCTGACCCATTTCTCTTTCCCAGAATCCCTATCAATATGCCCATGCTGAGCAAACAGACCGGACAAATAACATGAAGCAGAGGTACCTGCGGGGGGGGAGGGGGGTCACAAAAGCCAAGATGGCGGCCACAACTGTGCGGTCAAAGCCCCACCCCCTTTTACAAGCACATAAAAAGGGAACGGGGCTTTGATTACACAGTTGTGGCCGCCATCTTGGCTTTTGTGACATCCCCGTTGTGGATGCCCCGATGCAAGGGAGAATCGCTCGGGAGCTCCGCAGCATAACAGCCACGGGAAAAGTGTGTTTCAAGGGTTGCCCCTGATCTTCTGCCAAAAAGAAGGGAAATGCACAGCTGGAAAAGAGGCTAAAGATAAAACAGCTTTGCATAACATCTACACAGGCTCAGCTACATTGAGGTGGGGTGACTGTGATTGAAATCAAGGGTGCGTGCCGTTTTCAAGAGAAGGGTCAAACTGGGTTGCTGGTTGGCATGCCAGAGGCTGCACCCCGAGAAGTGGGTGGAGCCAAGGACAGAGACTACCTTTGATCTAATTAAATTTAATTTTCTATTTAGTTACAATTACACTGCATTCATTAAATACAATTAATACCATGCCGCCTCCTGTAATTCGCCCTTTTCTTCTGGAATCGCATTCAAGATGACAATTTGCTGGCAATTTTGGAGAGGTTTGGGGGCACGAGCCTCAGGAGCTGCGGGCGGTGCTCCTCTTCATGCAAAGAGACGTGCAGAGCGATTTGGAGCCGAGGCAAGCACTGAGCTCGGCTGAGCGTCCGAGGGAGGAGCTTCGATGAGCAATTTCCAGCTCTGCCCTTCGGTTGTCCGTTGGCTCCACAGACCTTCCTTAAGAGGACCGTCTTCTGCAAAATAGGTCACAAGGATATCCGAGGGCGAGCTGCCCCACGTGACATTTGACCCCCAGCCGTCAGTCGAGGAGGTTTTAATTGGAGTCCTGCACTCACCAGAGGGGCGGACTAGATGGTCTTGATGGCCCTTCTGTCTCCTGCACTCTGTGAGAGCTAGTGTCACCTCTCTGTCCAGCTGCAGTCTACCTTTGACTTTACGAACAATCCAGGGGTGTTGGTAGCTCATGGCCTGCTTTCATGATTTCAGGGAGCACTGGTCTGGCCTGGTCCTTTTTAGACACGGGATTAGATGGATCCCCAACCTCCTAGACCAGAGCTTTCCAAACTGTGTGTCGGGACACGTTAGTGTGTCGGCTGCAGTGTCTGGGTGTGTCGCGGCTGCTGCTTACTTACTTACTTATAGTGATATTTATACCCCGCCTATCCCCTCCCTAATGGAGGACTCTAGGCGGCTTACAATCATATATATACAATTAAAATTATACAATTCACCAAATTCAATTCACCAAATTATACAATTCACCAAATTCAATTCACTGCTGCTACCTCCAAGCCCTGCCAGGATTCCGCGCAGGTCCTAGTGCCTGCCTTGTGCCTTGCTGCCTCCAAACCTGCCCTGTCAGGATTCCACGCAGGTCCTAGTGCCTGCCTTGTGCCTTGCTGCCTCCAAATCTGCTGTGATTCCGCGCAGGTCCTAGTGCCTGCCTTGTGCCCTGCTGTAAGAGTGTGTCGCGAAATGATGCATGTCTAAAAAGTGTGTCACCGGCATGAAAAGTTTGGAAAGCTCTGTCCTAGACAGACATTTTAAGTGCAAAGATTCCTTGCCATTTTAAGCCATTGATACTGATCCTACCCTCTGGTGCAAGAGTTGTATGTTGTTGATCCAGCTTTAGGATTCAGGGCGGTGTGCGTGTGCAGCCTTAGTGCACAAACGAACAAGAATCATGCCCTTCTGGCCCCCATGGCTTGCTTTGCCCGGACTTGGCGGCCTTCCGGTGGCAGAGGTTGCGGAAAAACTGGGAGGAGGTTCAAATTGTCTGTCTCTCCCCCAGCAAGTCTCAGTAGCACCTTGTCAACTTTGGTGGGTTTGGACAGTAAGTAAGGTTTGGCCTGGTTAGTCCAGGTATAGGAGACCACCAGGGGATCCCAAATTGGATTGGGAAGTAGGAAAAATATCCTGGGCGCAGGCAGTAACAAACTACTTTTGTAGTGTCGCCAATAAAGCTTCACGATTTGTTGTAAACCGCTCTGAGATTTTTAATGGGAAGTGGTATATACATGCTTTAAACCAGGGGTGGGCAACGTCAGGCCCGCGGGCCTTATATGGGCCTTACCCGCCTTATATGGCCCGCGGGGGTCCTGCCTAAGGCCCGCGGGGCTCCCGCCCACAAACCCCGCCCCTTCCACGTGATTGGCTCCCGCCTGCAAACCCCGCCCCCCAGTGCTTGTGATTGGCTCCCGCCCGCAAACTCTGGCCCCCGGTTCGCGGAAATCCCAGGAACCCCCCCCCCGTCCCCGTCCAAATGGCCCTTGGCAGAAAAAAGGTTCCCCATCCCTGCTTTAAACAAACAAATACATAAAATGAATTCGCCCTGAGGGTATTGTTACTTTTAGCTCTACCTGCTGGCAAAGGTGGGCTCATCTGTCCAGATAATGCGAGGGGATGACACGTTCCAGTTCGCATCCTTTCTTTTTCTTTTGGAGAAGAGCGGGTGAGCATTCAGAGTGCTTTTGAGGGCATGTCCAGGCAAAAAAAATTCCTTTGGCTGATGGGATCCCCGTAACTTCTCCCTGAGAAAAGAAGGCAAAATATTTGGGTAGAGCCGCAAGGCCCAGAAGGCTGGGGAAGAGACATGGCTCTGCTGGTGGTGGCCTTTCCTTCTCATCATGCAGATCCAGGCACCAACGTCCACCCTTGGAAGTGCCCCACTTGCCAGAAGCACTTGCAGAAGGCTGCGGCAGCTTGATGTCTTTCAATTTTGGTGTTTTATCCTTGTTAGTGACTTCGTGGTGTGGGTTTTTTTTCAAATTTTTTAGGCTGTTGGTAAAAAATACGTTTAAACTCCTAGAACCCTTGATCAAAAGGTCAAGCAATAATGATAGAAAATTGGCTGTATCTGAGTGAATGATTTTTTCTACCTTTCATCTCTCACAAACTCCATCAAGCTCTCACAGTTTGAAAAACCCTGGTTTATTGTGCAAAGGAGTCAGATAATTCAGGATTTTTCCCTTTCTCCTCTGGAACCCATGGTTCCATCCATTCCAGAAAGGGCCCAGTTCTTTTCTAGAAGTTAATTCTCCAAACCAGATGACCTGGTGAAGAGGGGAGCGGGAGTGGCCTTGAAGGACAGGAGGAAGAGCTGCAAACAAGACAGGTTAAAAAGGTTTTCCCCTGCACAGTCGTGTCCGACTCTAGGGGCCGGTGCTCATCTCCGTTTGTTAGCCAAAGAGCCAGCGCTGTCCGAAGACGCTTCCACGGTCATGTGGCCGGCATGACGCGCGTGGAACGCTGTTACCATCCCACCGAAGTGGTACCTATTCATCTACTTGCATTTGCATGCTTTCGAATTGCTGGGTTGGCAAGAGCTGGGGCTAGTGCGGGAGCTCACTCCGTCACGCGGGGCTAGGGATTCGAACCTCCGAACTTGCGATCTTCCGATCGACAAGCCTGGCGTCTTACCCGCTGAGCCACCACGCCCCGCAATCAAGACAACGGACATATAGAAGAGAACTGAGTCCGGGGCAGGAATGTAACCTGAGAAAGTGTCTCAGGCAAGACCCTCCCTACTTTTCCTGAAGATAAAGAGAGAGGGGGGAGCACATTCAGACTTGCAAGTTTCTCTTACTATACCTGTCAGGATGTCATCCGTGCCATCCTGCCATGGCGCCAGAAGGAACATCCCGCCACTCCGTTAAACTCATTTAAACTCGCAGGGTCGTTTGGGGGTGCCTGACAGTAGAACTACCAGAGTGTAAAGTAGGGGTTTGGTGTATTCACAGAACTGCAAGCTATGTAAATCAAAGTCTCGTGGGTTTCAGCACCCAGAATAGATCAAAGGGGGATATTGCCGCTAGTTGATGTGGACCCAAAAAGATCTGAGAACTGAGAGACAAAGGGAAGGGCGATCCAGCCGTGAATCCCAATGGGGGGCCAACGGGGGGGGGGGGAACTTGGAGACTTTTAAACTGTTGCTTGCGGGAGAGTCTTTAATGTGCAGTGGATCACTGGCTTTAATAAAGATTCCTTCATATCCCCAGTGGCTTGTGTCAGGAACTCTGATTTAATAGTCAACAGATGGAGGGCATCACAATACCTTTACAATAAAAGTAATATTGGCCTCCATGACTTTGGCTTCCTAGTCTGGTCTACTTTGAAGGGCTGACATCAGGCTCCCTTTCATCCAGAAGACCATGTTCAAAACACCACAAACCACATCTGGTTTGGGGGATTAATTTCTAGAAAACCACTGTATTCCCCCCTCCCCCCATGGCTCAAGTGGTCCAGAGGAGAAAGGGACCGTTCTCAGAACCGTTGGCTTTACCCACACCAGGGTTAGACTCCAAGCTTGTTCTATATATTTCCAAATCTCCCACACCAGGTTTGTTTAGTAACAAACAAAACATCACCTTTGCTGATCCAGACCCTTTTGGCTCCAAAGCTATTTTTCCTTCCACTGGTATCTTTATTCTGATGAAAGAGAGGCTGTCGAATGGCGTTGTTATGGATGGTTTCTGCAGAGTTGCAGCAACGCCCCCTCCCTTTATTTGTTCATTTACTCAAATATTTTATGTGCCCCTTTCAAACCCAAGTCTGCCCAGGATGACTTATAGGTATGTTAAAACTGCAATTAAAAGTCTTCGGGAAAACCAAATGAGAATTATTTCAGCCACTGAAAAAAGTAGACAATCAATTCATGGTTGAAAACTAAGCTGTGGGGGGCGCGGGGGGGGGGATCTGCAGACTATGAACCACATGGGGTCTCCCAGCATCTTTTTTCCAGCGCCTCACCAGAGCCCCCCAAACACAGCTGGAAAAGGCACTTTCTCACTTTTTGGCTTTCAGCTCTTTCAACCCCACCCCGCTGGCCCCAAAGTTGGACACTCCAATGATGTCATTACAGATATGTACGGGGGGGGAGGGGCTCAGATTGCCTCAATGCAGCTGCCATCTTGACTTTTTTTACACCCCGTGGACTCTTGTTCATGTACAGCCACAGGAAAGTCACTCAGCCCTGTTTTCCATGGGCTCTTCCTCCAACTTTATCTCCAAGGATACTTTTACTTATGTAAGTCTGATCTCAAAGAAGCAAAGGGGGCCAGCCCTGCTTAATACCCAAACGGGAGACCACTAGGAGATCCTATGCCTGTAGGCTAGAGAGGAAAGATTTTAAAAAATCACAGAAAGCGGCAGAGAGTCAAAGTCCTGCCTGCCAGTTAGTTGGCTGAAGATATTGTCTGCAACTGCAACAGCAGAGAAAAAGCATCCTAGCAGCAGAACAGATGCCATATTGACGGGTTCAGTTTTACAGCTGCTGTGTTTGCACAACACCCCAAACTTGATTAGGATTAACCTTGGCTAAGGCTCTCTCTTTCTCTTTGTGACTTAGTGTATTGTATGAATCCAGCCCACTGGGTTATTTGAGAGTTTACAGTTCAAGGTATTGTGCAAAATCAGAAAAAGGATTTCTTCAGTAACTGGAGGAAGCCTGTTGTCTGAATGCAGCCAATGAGATTCCAGCACGTGGGAAGGACTGCTTTATAAGCCCCCATCTCCTCTGGACCTCAGTGCAGAAGAAAAGGGTTGAAGTTCCCACCTGATTTTAATAGAATTGTTGGGTTTGCCAACGTTTCATTTCACAGCCCATCTATAGTTTTAAAACTGCAGAGCAGGGCTGTCTGTCATGTCCCCTTTTTGTTCCTGACCCAACGTCTTTCTTTAAGCTTCTTTGATTAAGGGTTCAAACAAATTCAAAGACTCGCTCTCCATGGTGTGACAATTTAATTGGCCCTAATAAAGGTATTACCCACCTGTAGCTTTTGAATTTTTTTTCTGAGTGGAGAAGCAGGGCTACGCTTTTTGTTCTGAATAAATAAAGGCAGCAAGATACTCTGTTCCCTGAGCCCTGATCCACCCACAGCGCCCAGCCCCACCAAGGCAGGGAAGAAGAAGGCCATTTTGAACATGCTTCCCAGGGCACCATCCGGATTGCACTGAAAAACTTGTTTCTGAAACCCGCCCGGTGCCAAGTCGCATCACGTGATCCTCCTTGTCTGCTACGGTTGAGAACACGGGGAGTGGCCATGCCCAGACATGTCCCTGGCAAAAAGGGGAATTTTATCTTGTGCATGAAAGGAGAGCCATACAAAGCCCTCTCCTCTTACAAATATTTAAAGTCAACACTTGTTCTTCAGCTCACCTCCAAGGACATTCTGTTTCTCGGACCCTTCTGTGCTTTTGAAAGCCTGCCTCAACCACGTTGTTCCTTCCCGAGAGCATCATTCTGCGGGGCGTCTTGGGGCGGGGCAGCCCAAAGACCACCCAGGTCCCCTTTTGATCCTCGTCTGCTGCAGCATCAGGCAGGGACAGGCGCATGGGAAGAGGGCCCTGCAACTCAACCCTGGGGTCACGGCGCCCACATTCCCTACCCACAGCCATTTGGAAGTCTTTGGCTACTCTGGTGGGGAATTCTGGGAACTGGAATCCAGCATCTTTGCAGGACACCAGTTTGGGGAAGTCTGCCCAAGACCCCCCTCTTTCCTCTCCCCCCCCCCCCCCCCGAGAGCCCCGAGAAGCGTGAGATTCGCTCAAGGGACGTTGGGCCAGCCGGAGGCGTGGCTTCCCCTCTTGCGTGAGGCAACCCAGCCACACCACGTGGCGTCACAGGAGTGGAGGGCGGCTGTGGCCAGAGAATCTCTTGGTCACTGGGGCAAAACCCCAAAAAGTTCAAAGCCGGAGCGAATGACAATTCCAAAACTTTCTTCAGGAGGAAAGGCAGCCTTTAATTTCTGGTACAATCCCCATTTGAAAACGGGGCTCTGCTCTTCCAAAACTTGAAACAATCTGAGTGTCGTTTGGAGGCAGAGCTACGTTACGGAAGCAAACCCGCCCGTCAACCGGAGGGGCTTTTCAGGGGGACCCGTCTGTGCCCGTCCCTTCCTTGGAAGGGAGTAGCCACCTTCCCGGCAGGCACCCGCCTCAGGATCTGATCCACCTGCCAGGGAGTCAGCACTGGCCGGGCTGCTGAGTGGCAGGGGTGGTGCCACGAGGCCCGACGGCTGCGCTGTGGGGCTGCCAGGCTGCCTCGCGAGGGACTCATGCCCGCGTCCAGACACCAAACAGCCTGTTGCCAGGCATCCTCCCCGCCTGCTCCCCGGCCCGTCACACACTCGTCACACACGTCCCGGCTGACACAACTGGGCGTGCCCCTGCCTGCAGGCCACAGGAGCACGGTGGTTGTGGGCCCAGGAGGCAGGGAAGCTGCTCTCGCAGGGGAGGGATCGAAACCCAGGACGCGCACCAGCCTGCTGCCGCTGTGAAGCATGGATGGCTTCCAGGGCCCGGAAGGACGTCTCTGGTCCGGCACCAAGCACAGGGGAGGCTCCAATTTAGCTGGGCTGGAGGAGCACAGATGTGCTTGCAAGTCAGAAACCAAGCGGCGATTTACAGAAACTAGCCTAGTATGTTAGCTGAAAAGGAATCCCGGCATCATAGGCGGGATGAGTTGGAGGGGATGTGAGAGGTCACCTAGGCCAACCGCCGGGTCCATGCAGGAATCCACTAGCCCGTCCTAGGCAAGTGGCCATCCAGCCCTGACGCCTCCGGGGCTTCACCGGCCGTGCCCTCAGGAGGTTCCTGCTATAGATCCAGCCGGAATCTTCTTTCCTTCATTTCACCCTGCTGCTCTTGTTCTGCCCTGGTTTCCAGAGACCAGCCCGAAGTCTTCTTGCACACAAGGCCTTTTCGGTATCCTGGACCACCATGAGGCCCCTCCGAGTCTTCCCTTTCGCAGACTACATTTGCTTAGAGTCATCACATTTACCCATCCTGGTTTGCTATCCCCTGGGCAGTGATGGGCCCTTATGGATTTTACCACGCGATGTGGGGCTGGCTACCAGCTGGGCTGCCTTTCAGACAGCGCTGGGGCGCTTCATGGAAGCCCTGGGGACCAGGGGCTCCTAGCCTCGATGGCGGTGGGACTCCCTCTGGGGTCCATCTGCTGGGAGACGCGTGGGCTTCCTTGCGCAGGTGGCTGGCCGCTGCGAGAACAGGCGGCTGGAGTAGATGGGCCAGGGGTCCGATCCAGCAGGGCGTGGCTTGGGCTCTTGTGTATGCACGTGCGTGGGTTATGTGCACACAACCTTTTCTGACTCAAAGACCGCACGTGGCCTTTGCACGCCAGGGACTGCACTCCCCAAGGACCGGGATGAAAGCTCAATTTCATTTTAGTGACGTTTGATGAAAATTCAAAATATATAGTTCAGATTTCTGTGTTTAAGAATGTTCTTTTTAAGTGGTGTGGCAGGAAACTTTTGGAAGAAGTCTTGGGGGGGGGGCTGCCTTCGGGGTCCACCTGACCGTTGCCACCTGGACTGAATGGACAAAGTCTTTCTTAAACATTATACACTTTTCTAGGGGGCGTGGTGGCTCAGTGGGTAAGACGCCAGGCTTGTCAATTGGAAGATCGCAAGTTCGGAGGTTCGAATCCCTAGCCCTGCGTGACGGAGTGAGCTCCCGCACTCGCCCCAGCTCTTGCCAACCTAGCAATTCGAAAGCATGCAAATGCAAGTAGATAAATAGGTACCACTTCGGTGGGTAGGTAGCAGCGTTCCGCGTGCGTCATGCCGGCCACATGACCGTGGAAGCGTCTTCGGACAACGCTGGCTCTTCGGCTAAACGAACGGAGATGAGCACCGGCCCCTAGAGTCAGACACGACTGCACAAATGTGCGGGGGGAACCTTTAC
Organism: Charina bottae; assembly: GCA_023362775.1. Lineage (NCBI taxonomy): Eukaryota > Metazoa > Chordata > Lepidosauria > Squamata > Charinaidae > Charina > Charina bottae. The sequence goes on along the minus strand of JALMGJ010000046.1, from coordinate 2,952,288 downwards.
CTTTACTTTACACTTTTCTACTGAGCCCCAGATCCCCAGAGCGGGGTAGCAATGGCTAGGTGAGCAGTGCAAGGCGGCCGTGCAGGTGCGCCACAGCCCTCTGGAGCCTCCGAGCTGCTTCAACTTTAGTCTTTTGGGGCCCGATGCTGCACGCTTCGTTTGCAGAAGATGCCACAATGCTTCCTGAAACGTGGCCCGTGGCAATGGTTCGGCTTACCACAGATAAGCCTCTTGCACAAGCCCTGGCTTTGGCGTGTAGTAATCGTGAAGTGAGCTTCCTTGCAGTCCTGAACCTGCCGTGGCTCCTGAAACGCTCTGAGGTCCCACCTGAGCATATTGAACCTGGGCCTTTCTTCCCCCCAGCCTCCCCCCAAAGGGAGGATGCCGGGCAGTGAGCCAATGTGAACCCCCACGGATGCGCACACAGCTGGGTTACGCAGGTGCCAAGGTGAGCTCCAGACAGCTGTATACACCAGCAAGTCATGAGTCATCCTGAACATGACTACTTCGTATTTATGTTTAATTTCTTCTACTTGTCCTTCCCCCCAAAGTAATGAAATACTCGTGAGATTCAAAAAACCCGACACGTCGAGGCCTGAAGGATAATTGTCAAAGCAGATGATGCAACGTCTCATGGATGGGGGGGATCCTTCCTTGGAGCAGCCTAAGTCATTTTGCACCCTCAGGGAAGGATGCGTTGGCGCCGCCCGCCCCTGCTTCCCTCGGCCCCCACCATGCCAAGCAGGGCAACGGGGCACTTAAATTTCAACATGGGTGGGGAGATGCCCTCTCCCGCTTGCATCAACAGATCAGGCCAGCTTGGGAAGGGGACACAGAATGGCCATGCACGCCTCGGGTCACTGATGCCCCATCAGCAGCTTGGCAGCTGCTCCCGGCCACGTGAGCATCTCCAGCGATGCCGCTGTGCAACTGCAGGAGCGCGTTGTGCCTGCCGTAGGGCACGGAGAGGGTGTTCCTTCCCCAGAAGAGAGCTTTCCGGGATAACTGGGAGATGCTGATTTAGGGACGGCCTCCCGCTGGCGGTGGCCAGTGCATGCGGAGGCTGCAGCCCATTTGCTCGGCCTGAAGCCCAGGCTGCAAGAGCAGCGAGGATTCCCACCCCACAGCAGCTCGGCCGGATCTCGCCAAGGTTCCCCCCTGCTTGTTTCTTGCTCTCCTCCTTGAATGGTCTTCAAGAAGTGGGTGGCCTCGGCTCGGAGCATCGTGGCCTCTGGTTTTCCAGTGGTGTTGCTCCCACCGACTCCTCTAAGGCTTCTGAGCATGGGCAAAGCCCTGAGAGAACACTCCTCTTGCTACTGGACGGCCAGAGGAGGCAGCCAGGGCCACGTGAAGCCCCTCCAAGAGGCAAGTGTCTCAGCCACGTGTCCTGCTCGCCTTGGGGCAGCGATGCCCATCTAAGTGTTCCCTGGGACAGGAATGCAGGACGCCCCCCTCCGCCCCAGTGTGAGCAGCCTCCAACTGGTTTCTCTCCTGCTGGGCATCATCTACTTCTGCCGGCAGCAGCATTGTGGTGCTGACTCTCTGCAGAGCTTGATTTCATCGCAGGCCACGTCTCCGGTCCTGCTGGTTTGTGGGCACTGTGGCGGGCACACCCACTCCCCTGCACCAGAAGCAGCCCTCCATGGCCATTTCATCCTGGGCTGAAGGAGCCTTGTAGGTCAAACTTGATGGTGCTTCAGGTTGGAGGTGCGTTCAGTCTTAGGTGGGCTCCTTATATATCTGAAAACGTCAGTCTTTTGGAAGACGGGTGTGCCCGCTCCTGTGAGGGTGAGTCACTAGTTTCAGCCGGTAACATGGCGGCCCCTTTCCCCTGCCTCTCATCCCATGGAGCAGTGTTTCTCAACCTTGGCAACTTTAAGGTGTGTGGACTTCAACTCCCAGAATTCCCCAGCCAGCCAGAATCCCCCAGCCAGAATTCTGGGAGTTGAAGTCCACACACCTTAAAGTTGCCAAGGTTGAGAAACACTGCTACAGAGGAATCTCATGTAAATCCAGTCTTATTGTATGGACTTCATGGGTTACTCCTTGCTGCAACATCTCCTACAAGACTTACCGATTTGGAGAATTGGGAATAGGGTGGGGGCGAGGTCTGTCAATTTCCTCTAGTAACCCTAAGTCAGTGTTTCTCAGCCTTGGCAACTTTAAGATGTGTGGCAATTCTGGGAGTTGAAGTCCACACATCTTCAAGTTGCCAAGGCTGAGAAACTAAGCTAAGTGACAGGAAGAAGGGAAATTTGTCTACCAGTCTCAGGCGACCAATCTCTGTCCTCAAATTGCCCAGCTGCCCTCCATGCCCCTCCTTCACCCCCCTGGCTTGTCAACTGGGCCATTTTTGGAGAGAATTCATCAATCTTACAGAAGACAGACAGACTGGCGGGCAGGTTGACGCTTCTTCCCGTCTCCTGAGCTTTCAGACCTGGGTTCGGAAATAGACCTTGTGATGGTTTAGCAGAGTAAAAGCGTTGAGTAACGCTTGAGTTGAGCAGAGGCCTGGGATGCCTGGCGGAGGGAACATTAAATCTGCCCCATGCACAAACTCTGTGCAAGGAGTTTGTGTGTTAAGACATAACCATTCACGTTTTCACCCCTACACAGCAGAAGTATTAATATTGAATTCATTTCGTTTTCCTCTCTTTCGGGTGCTGAGCAAGAACACGTGTTAGAGCAGAAGTGCTGAGCTTCAGTTCCCATTGGTTCCTTGTCTTTGGATGGGCTGATGGGAACCGTAGTCCAAAACGCTGGGGGGGGCCTTGGTCTGCCTGGAAAAGACTTAGGTCTCCTCTCTGCCTTCCAGTTCGATTTTCCACAGCACTCTCCAGTAAATATGATTTACTATTCCAGGTATACCGCACCTTTCTAACCACAGGTGGCTAAAATGCAAACCATTCAAAACAGGTAAAAAGAACGAGATTTATTCTTGTTCCAATCAAAAGGCTTGTTTGAAGAAAGGCTTAACTCCTTTTCTAAAAGCAGGAAGAGCAGGTCTCAACACACGGGCCAGGATCTGCCTTCCGTAACCTGAGAGCAAACGGAGACAATGGCCCTTTTCCCTGTGCCCAACAGATGGGCCTGGCATCAGTGGGCCAAGAGGACCTTCCCTGCCAATCTTAATGCCTGGGCAGGTTCATACAGAAATTGGCAGACAGACGGAGCCCAAACCAACTTAGGACCTGAAAGGTTTAAGCCAGCACTTCAAAGCTATGCTTAGAAAATAGCATGCAAACAGTGCAGATTTGTTTATTTATTATTGATTTGATTTGATTTGGTTTTTGTATTTGTACCATCCCCACATATGTGACTCTGGGCAGCTTACAGTAAAATAGATAAAAACAAATCAAATCCATAATATAAAATAAAAATACACTGCAGCCGAGCGTCATGAAATAACCTTCAACAAAGCTGAGAGATGGGCTCTATCCCACTTCTGGAGCCCCAGGCCTGGGTACAAAACCGAGTTCTGGGGGCTTTGCAAAAGGCCAGCAGGGTTAAAAAAAAAAAGGTAAAGGTTCCCCCCGCACATTTGTGCAGTCGTGTCCGACTCTAGGGGCCGGTGCTCATCTCCGTTTGTTAGCCGAAGAGCCAGCGTTGTCCGAAGACGCTTCCACGGTCATGTGGCCGGCATGATGCACGTGGAACGCTGTTACCTACCCACCGAAGTGGTACCTATTCATCTACTTGCATTTGCATGCTTTCAAATTTTGCTAGGTTGGCAAGAGCTGGGGCTGGTGCGGGAGCTCACTCCGGCACGCGGGGCTAGGGATTCGAACCTCCGGGCTAACCTAATCTTGGGTCCCATGGCAGAAAAGGCCCTCTTTCCACCCAGGAGAGAGTTTGATTTAAGACTCTGCTCCTTGGGACGCCATGGTGCCTGCAAAGGTGTGGGGCTTGGCTAGGTCAGATGGCCAGGAGATGGCAGAGAAAGGACAGGGTGTCCCCCAAAACACGTCCCTCAGTGGGTCCAGAACAGCTGCGCTGCAGTGCAGAAGAAACAGGCAGGCCGGGCGCATCCTGCACCTTGCTGTGGAGAAGGCTTTCTGTAGCCTGGGTGATCTGGAGAACATCACAAGCCATCTTGGCCAGAGGCCCTCATTTCAAATCAGCTTCTGAAACTCAACTGCTCCAAATCAGGCCTCCCGTGATCTTTTGGCAGAAGCCAAGTGGGGCAGGGCACCACTTATTTTTCTTGCCTCCCAGGTAAAATTCTCCAACCTTGGGAAACGAAAGGGAATCGTTTAACCTGCCGAAGGAAGATGCCAGGTTCCCACAGGATTCAAAAAGATAGGAATCCAGGCCAGAACATTCGGCACCAAGATTTGTAGCCCTGAGGCACGTGTGTAACACTGGAAAGAGCGGGAGGGGGGAAAGGGGTTTTCTTCCCTAAAGAAGCAAAGAATTAAAAAAAAAAAATCCAGAGGATTTGCAGCCAAAGATCATTTGCTCCTCTTGCATCAGATGCTGTCAGCAGCCAGACATGCCTTTGCAGCTGCCCCGTGCAGCTTGGCCCTTGGCCTTTGGCCGGGAAGGGGCAGACGCCGGGGGTGATCCGGAGCGGTGGCCCATGGTCCAGGGCGGCCCAAAGAAGGAGTCTCACTTCGGGGCAGGGGTGCATCTGGAATTTCAGAGCATGTGGCCAGCCCATTCAGAAAACGATGACCCGGGGGACTCGCCTATTCAGAACATGGCGGCCAGGATGCGCAGGAGCCCTCACGAGCCCCCATCGAGCATGAAGCCAGTTGGGGTGCTTGCAGGGTTGGAAGGCATCGTTACCAAGAATGGGACGCCTGAACAGAAGAAATTAACCTTGTTTGGCTGAGGGTCCATTTAGAATATGGAGGATGTGTCGGGCACCCTCACAAATGGTTGCCCCACGGCTTGCCAACGGGCAAAATGACAGCCGTGCTGAGCTGGCCAGTCACAAAAATGAGGAAGAGACCACCTAGCTTCCAGGATGTTCTTTGTCCTGGTAGTTTTCAAGGAAATAAATAGGATGCTCGAGGTGAGATTCTCCCTTGCAGCAAGGAGGAGTTGAAATCCCAAAACCGTTGTAGGAATTCAGTGTTCCCTCCAAGTTTAGTGGGTACCCCTGGCACCGGTAAAGACTGTGGCAGTGCCCTGTGGATTCTCTTGACCTGGCATGCCTGGCTTAACTTTCTTCTTTGAAAATAGCCTTCGCGTAGACCTGGTTCCTTTCTTCAACTGCCCACGAGCCACAGAAGCTCTCAGGTGCTTCCCCACCCAGGTCAGCTCAAGTAGGGCTACTTCCACGCAAGGCCCTTTCTTCCGGAGTGCCCTCCCCCTCCGTTTGTTTGCTTTTCACAGAGCCCCAAACGCCACCATCCCTCCAGTGGTTCTTTTTGGAGCCCAGTTTACCACAGTTACGATCCAGTTGCTCCCACTGCCTGACTCAGGTGAACAGGAGAAGGACACCTGAGATGTCAAGGAGTCTTGTGCACCTGCCTCTTGTCTCAGAAGCTGCCCAGTTCATGGCTTTGGGTTGGGATCATCCAAGATGAATGGCCTATGAGCACTTGACTAAAAGGTAAAGGTTCCCCCCGCACATTTGTGCAGTCGTGTCCGACTCTAGGGGCCGGTGCTCATCTCCGTTTGTTAGCCGAAGAGCCAGCGTTGTCCGAAGACGCCTCCACGGTCATGTGGCCGGCATGACGCACGCAGAACGCTGTTACCTTCCCACCGAAGTGGTACCTATTCATCTACTTGCATTTGCATGCTTTCGAATTGCTAGGTTGGAGCACTTGACTAGTCCGCCTTAATTACTCCCATGCTAGTTTTTATTTTATTTATTTATTTATTTATTAAATTTGTATGACTGCCCAGCTCCCCCAACGGGGGACTCTTTTCCTGGGCAAAAGGGAGGTTCTACTTGCCCATTGGTTTTGCCTTTTTAGCATTTCTTCCACTTCATTGCGGGACCCACTTGTCTTGCGTTGCACTCACCAAATTGCTGCAGCAAAGCTACCAGGGCATGATGTGATGAGGGGTTTTGCTTGATGCAGAACCTGATGCCGATTTGGGCTGAGAGGGAGGGACCGGCCCAAAGTCCATCAATGTAGAGAATAAGGAAGATGGCCTTGATGGGAATATTCAGGGGCTGAAGCATTTTAAGTTGTGCGAGATGAGATAGCATTTGGAAGCGGCTCAGGGAGACACCTCCCTAAGTCACATGAGGATAAGAAGGGGGTGGAGGTCCAGCACGATCGGACTTGCAAGATTCTGTTATTTGAGCCAATCTCATGAAGGTGGTTTTATCCTTCAGGTGGAGTCGACGTCCTGGTCTGGCCTACCTGGCGGGGCTGACCCTGAAGCAGCTTCTGGGTCTCCTCACTCTTGAGTCCAGCATCTTCACTGCTACACCAAGCTCTTTCTCAGAGGCTTTTCTTGCCAATGACCTTCCTTTCCTTTTCCTTTTTTGCTGAAACCAGCATGGTTAATGCCAACTGAAAACAATGGCCATTCAAGTTTGGATGACATGCTTAATTGTTGTTGAGTCACCCGCCATGACTAAGGAAAGATGCTGGATGGCTGTAAGGCATTATTCCCCCACCCAAAGAAATTTACCATGTTCCTCAAAGAAGAGAAAAGAAATTACAGGATGCCTTGGGTAGCAGGTACTGTACATTAAAACCTGTGCAGCTTACTTTTTGCATACTTATTTGCATGAGAATGCCTGACATGATCTCCGCTTGAGGGAATGCCCAGTTTTTGCCAGATGACTGCAAACCGAGTATCGAGTATCGCAACTTTCCTGCAAGTTCCACATTGGAGCATCTGTAAGAGGCTGGGGCAAAGCCATCCCCGGAGGCCAGCCAGGCCCCACTCCTGCTTTCTGACACTTCTTCCTGCTGAAGACAATATTTCCTGCTTGCGCGCTCTCTCTCTCTCTCTCTCTCTCTCTCTCTCTCTCTCTCTCTCTCTCTTTTCCCCCCCCCAGATAACAGGGAACAGATTGCAACTCCTCTCCTCAATTCCTCTTCCATAGAAGCTGGGGAGGGCTCCACAGAGAGCAGAGACTCATGACCTTGGTCACAAGGCCCCAAATTCTCTTCCCAAGATATGTGGGTGGAGAATGCACAGCATCTCGATAAGGAGCTCGATTGCACTGCCAGACAACTGCTCTTTCAACCTCGGTGTCTCCAGCTGCTGGTCTCCTGCTTTCAGACCAGCCAGAAACCTTTCCTATCTGAAGATGTCAGCAACCTGGAGAACGGGGCTGTCCTCCTGGACTTTAGTCCTCCCCCAGGTGACACAGCCTTGGCAGTTTCCAAGGAAACATGGTCAGCTTGGTGGTTTCCCAATGGGGTCCCTGAAATTCGTCTGAATTTTGGGCATCTCCTCAATAGGAACATGGTCGAATCATAAACTCAAAGGGTGGGAAGGGACTTTAAAGGCCACCGAGTCCCACACCCTGCCCAGGAGAGACCTACTGACGTGTCTTTGATGGCAGCATCTCTTTAAAGCCCCCAATGAAGGGCCAGCCTCCCCTCCTATTCAACATCTCCAATGCCCAAGAAGAACTTCCTAGGGCTTAGTCAGAGTCCTCTTTGTGGTAACTGCTGCAACCCTTTTGTTCAGGACTTGTCCTCCAAATAGGCTGACCGTATTTCCTTGAGAAAAAAATGGGACATTGGGATGGCAAAACGGGACGGGGTCTTATGTAATATTCTGTATTCATGAAAAAGACGGGTCCCCGCCCCCCGGTCCGCGCAATTGGCTCCTGCCTGCAAACCCCGCCCTCGGTCTGCGCAATTGGCTTCCGCCTGCAAACCCCGCCCCGGTCCGCATGATTGGCTCCTGCCTGCAAATCCCGCCCCCGATCCGCACGATTGGCTCCCGCCTGCAAACCCCGCCCTCCTTTGCTGCTCGCTGATAGGCGGGAGGGCTTCCTCTTCCGGGCTGCCTCCAATTGGCAGCTCCAGCTCGGATCCTCCTTCCGCGCCATTCCCGCCGGGTTTCAAAAACAGGACAAAATTGAGATTTTTATCAAAATGACGGGATGGTTGAAAAATGCTAAAAAAACGGGACTGTCCCGTTCAAAACGGGACGTATGGTCAGCCTACCTCCAAAGGAGTTCCCCCCCCCCCCAATCTTGTGCCCTCCCAAAGCCCTGGGGCTGAAGCTCCCAGCAACTGTGTGCCAGTGGGGCCTGTTGTGTTGCAGCAACAGCAAAGGAACTTCTCTATCATCTGGGCAAGAGCCCTTCAAATGTCTGAAATGCCGATCATTCTGCCTTTAATCGGCTTGCCTGCAGGCTAAAGTTACTCCGCTCCTTTGGCTGGCGGACTTCGTGATTCTCACTGCCTTTTTTGGCTTCCTCTGCCTGTAGACACGGAGATGCTCTTCTGCGGGAATCCAGAACTGCCTACAATACTCCAGAACTGCGTTTCTCGACCTTGGCAACATGCTGGCTGGGGAATTCTGGGAGTTGAGGTCCACACATCTTAAAGTTGCCAAGGTTGAGAAACACAGCCCCAGAAGTTTCTGATCAGAACAGGACAGCGCAATGCCATGATTCTCACACAGTGGACACCCTTCTTTGACTGATGCAGCCCGATTGGTATTAGCTCAGGTCCTGCCAGGAGTTGCCCATCCTGGCTGTGCTTCTGAGGAGTCCTACCTAAGGGCAAACTTTATCCTGATCCCTCCTGAAATACGTGTTGTTGCTTTGAGGCCAAAATAATTATGAATCCCATCTCCATCTTCTAAGGTATAAGCTGCCCTCATAGTTATGGGGTCACCTCCAGACATGATGCTTTCACCCAAGTTATTTCTAAAAGGATGCTGGTGCAATGTGGGTTAAGATCAGCTTAACTCAGTTTATTCTGGTTTATAAGCCACAGTCTTCATAGTTTGTAAGCTTAGCATTAGGTGTGAACAGTGGCTTATTCCATAAACCTTAGTTCAACGTGTGAGATGTTGAGGTGTTGACCTCGGGGTTTACATATTTTGCAATTTACTAAAGTTTCTCGAGGAATTTAAACAGATAAGTCAGCAGCTGCATCTACAAGTGGCAAATACATGCTGTCCGTCTTCACAAAACAGCGCTTCCCCGCAGTAGCCGAACACTCCAGTTCTGGGGTCTGCACAATGCCCTGATTTCTACGCTCACCACACAGCCAGGGTTTGCACAACTTCCACACCACTTGTTGGTGGTTCAGTGAGTGAATGCAAGCAGGACAGGAATGTTGCTCTTTTAAACTCTTTTTCTTTTATGGGTCTGTATGTGGAAAAAATAAGCCATTTATTTCAGCCCATCAGAAAGGATTCCCTCCTGTCTAGGGATAAAAGGAGGGGGATCCAGTTCCTTAAATCCAGTTCCCTGGAACGATGGGGAACAGTCTGGACCAGGAGGAGGCGCCTCCCCAAATCATTCTCAAGGCTGGCTTCACACAAGTTCCTAAACCCAGGTTAACGGAGCACAACTGCCGTGCTGAGATTACAAGCCAGGCCCCAAGTTCCACCATATTCTGGCTTAATGCCGGATTCAATCCGTGTGCTGCGGCTCAGGCCTCGAGAGTCTCCCCGAGGGCTTCGCTGCAACTGGCCCTGGAGCCCAGCCGAGCCTGGCTTCGTGTGCCCAGCCAAGACTGGGGACCGTCTGGGGCCGCACTCGCAGCCCATCACCAGATATGGAGCTGAGACATGAACATTAGAATAGAATAGAATAGAATAGAATAGAATAGAATAGAATAGAATAGAATAGAATAGAATAGAATAATAACTTTATTGCCATCCCACTATACACTATACACCAAGTGCACAATAGAATGAAGTTTCGTTGCAGTTGGCTCACAATTTCAATCAAACAATAAAATACTAATAATAATAATAAAAAAACATAGTTACTATAAAATATACATTCTTTAGCTCACAATTTCAGTCAAACACTAAAATACTAATAAAAAAATCCATAATTACTATAAAAAATATAGTACATGACATCCAGACATGCCTTCTCCTTCAGGTTAACCAAGCCACGCTATGGTTGAGCGCACCCACTGCCTGACTCTCCCCCACGCATTCCAGATACAGTCGGACTACAATTCCCAGCATTCCCCTGGAAGGGTGCCCCCTTGGAAGAGGCCAAGCTAAAGGTTTTAGACAGGCAGCAGCCCAAGGATTTTGCACTGGCAAGATAAGTTAGTTAGTTTGTTTGTTTGTTTGTTTGTTTGTTTATTTATTTATTTATTTTTCAACTTCTATCACCACACCATCTTCCCCAAAGGGGACTCTATAATAATTTTAATAATAATTAATTAAAAATAATTAAATTAATAATTGCCCAACTTATTACACAACACACTCACTTTGTTTAATTAAATGAGATTGCGTAGTTCCTGGTTCTGCATTTTGTTATGAACCGGGCCATCAGATGAAGCCAACACACATCTGGTAGAGCTAATCCCGGGAATGAAATCATTTTGTTTCATTAACCAGGATTTCAGGTTCCTGGGTTGTGTGAATCCACTAAGAAATGTATTTTCAGTGGTGGGGGCAGCGGGGGGTGGGGGGCAGCATAGCGTCCGCACTGTGCTCTTTAGACTGAAGGGTTCCGCCGAAGAAGCAAGTGGTTGGATGCAGGAAGTCACAAGATTAGGAGTTAGCATGTGTGAATGTAGCCTTTGAGTAACAGAACCTTTGCAGCACCCTTGGGGTGAAATCAGTGTTTCTGTGAGCGAGAGGCAGGCAAGATGGTCCCGGTGTGATGCTCTTTTTATTCCTAGCACAAGGGCCCACTTCACGCCCCCAGATGACGATGTGGCGCTTGGAAGTTTGTATCAGAGCCGGTCTCTTTTGCAAGATTTTCCTCTCTTGCATAAATGTTTTGCAAGCAAAGAAATCCCCCGTCCCATCTGTCGCTCGTAGACGGAGTTTCCAAACAGCCCGCCCAGGGCACAGAGCGGCGTTACGAGAGCCGAGCAGGGCACAGAAACCGCTGCCCGGCCTTCCCTTTTTTGTCAGCGGAATCGCGTGAGGTCTGACTCGCCTTGGGTTTGTCAACAAGGCTCTGGGTCCCGAAGAGGGAAGTGCCGCGAGAGGGAAGAGCGGGGAGAAAACCACAACAAAAGGGTCCCAGCCGGCCTCTGGGGACAATTCAAGAGCTGGCTTTGCCCCTTGATGCCCGACGTGGCTTGGTGCCCAGCTGACTGTTTGACCTGTCAGCCAGTGGAACAGCACGCCACAGGGAGTGTCTTCAAACAGAGGCTGGAGGAGCGTCTAAGGTCCCTTCCTACCCTATGATTCTGTCAGGGAGATAACTGGCGAAGAAGGAGGGGGCTCCCTCCAGGGGGAGAAACGCATGTGCAGTACTGAATCGCTTTGCTTTCCTCGCAAGAGGCTGAAGAAGGCACCGCCCTAATTTCTTGGGCCTTTTCTCTGAGCATCACTAGTTCATTTTAGTTTAGCTGGATTCTGTCTAGCAGAGTAGAACAATAAAACACTAGAGCCTGTACACCAAGTCTCAGCGTGTTCCTTCGCTCGAAGTCAGGACAGATTCTATGATCAGGATCATCTTCTTTAGGGGCATCTGCAGTAGGTGGTCAAAATTGGGCAGGTAGTGGCTGAAGCAGGGTGATGCAAGCCCCCCCCCGGGAATGTGCGCATGCACAAAAGGGGTGGGGCTTGCTTTACAATGCTCCTCCTACCATCTTACTGATTTTGAGGCCCCCTCAAAGAGATCCTGCCGCTCCGGTGGGCACCTTTCAGGCAGGGAGGCTGTGGGCTCCTCCCCCACGCGAGCTCCTGGGGAAAAGAGAGAAATCCTGTTTCTTATTTTAGTGGCTTGTGACTTTAGTGGCTTTAGTGGCCCTCCACCAGAAATCCAGGTGGCTCCATCACTGCTGACTCCTAGAAAAGCCTTAAAACCGGAGCGGTTCAGAAGGGCGTTTACGAAGACCTGCCATCGCGATATGTATTTGTTTTTATTACACAAATCTACAGTGTGTTTCAAGAGTGTTGTTTCTGGGTTATTTCTATATCAGCACACCACCGAGTATATGGTTCAACTGAGGAAAAAAGGTTTCTTCAGTAACCAGGTTAATTCTGTCACTCTGCCACTGCAGAGCATCTTACAAGGTGATCGGCGCGCCAGGCGTTGTTGCTCAGCTGCGCTCTTAACCACTTCCAAAATTCCAGAAAATTTAACCGTCGGCTTCCACCATGAGCCAGCTCCAGCATATCCTAACCTAAGCCGCAAAACAACCGAACAAGATTCGTAAAACCAAGCTGGGCACAAGGGAGCAAATGTCACTGCTGGGCCTTTCACTGACCTGGCAAAGTGTGTGGGGTGAACATTTATTTATTTATTTATTTGTTTATTTCTATCCTGCCTTATTTTTATAAATAACTTAAGGCGGGGAACAGACTAACACTCTTTCCTCCTCCTATTTTCCCCTATTTACTTCAGTGGTATCTAATGTGATGTATACATTTTACACTGAAACACAATTTCATTAAATTTAGCGAATATGGTCACACATCCAGGGGAGGGGTCAAAAAAGTCAAAATGGCAGCTGTGGCTTTGCCATTGAACCCCTGCCTCTTTTCGCTGCGTCCCATGTTCTTTCTCTTTAAATGTTTTAACAATTGTAAACCGCCCAGAGTCGCTGGGAGTTGGGCGGCATATAAATGTAATAAAATTTTATTATTATTAAAAAGGAGTGGGACTTTGAATGTGCAGTCGTGGGTGCCATCTTAACTTTTTGAAAAGAGCCCCCCCCCCATGTATTGAAAATCTTTTCCTAACTGTCCATGAAAGAATTACCATTTGGGGGTAACTTTGCAACGATTTGGGGGTATAGCATGTAGCTCTGACATCGTCCATCGCCTTTGTAATCCCTGTTTGAAAAAGAGCAATTTATTCTAGAGCGGAGGCAACTGTGAAACTGACAGTCAAAAAGAGACTCTTTTTTAATGGTGTCCTTTGCCTGTGCTTAATGGCTGTGCGGCCGCGCTGCCTCCCTCCTTTTCCTCGCAAGATTGCCCTCAAAGCGTGGGGCGGATCACGGCTTGCAAACTTGCTATCTTCTCATTGCTAACAGATATTGCTTCTCAGTAAAGTTGCCGTGGCCCCGAGAGAGCCAATCGCCAGCCGGCATCCTTTAAAAAGAGCCTATCGGCTGCTGGTGCATCTTTCTCTGGGTCACCTGCACAAATTGTGACTCACAACAGGTTTGATCATGAAGCTGCGGGTTCCCCTGTATCATTTCATCAGAAGAGAGAACAGGGAAGGGAACGTAGGCCCGCCTCTGGAAACCAGGCGCCTGTCAGCCAGCCAGCCAGCTGGGGTGGTGACGGGAGGGGTTGGCTGCCATCCAAAGGAGCAGCGGAGGGTGCATTTTTTAAAGTGCAAAACGGGTACGTGCCAACCGGTTTGCCAACGCACGCCTTGCCCCACGCTCTCATTTCCAGGCCCTTTAAATTGGCACGTGATGCAAACTCTTAAAACATAATTGCTTTGCAGAAGGGCGTTCTTGCCCACGAGGGTAGGTGCGCCTCTCTCTTCTCTCACAGGTAGTAAAACTGAGGAAGGGATGTGCTGGGGGCAGGGGGGGGGGATGGGTCGAGCCAAAGCTGGAATCTGAGGCTTTTTGCAAAAGAGACTTGCAGACTGTTCTTTCCGTATTCAGGACAGTTGGAAATGGGAAAGCTGCCTCTGGACTGCATGCTCGGCATTGCATTGCTATCAAACCAGGCCTCTGTTCTCTTTCCGTGTGCTGAAAAACTGAAGGGCCTCTCTGTACATGCGAAATGTTTTCCTTCTACTGCAGAAGCTTCCAGACGAGAAAAAGGACTCTGATGACCCCTGGGGTTTCAGTCACAAACACGTATTGCGCAAGGCATGCTGGCGGTTGGCTCTTGGTGCTTGGAGACACACAGGGCAGGTTTACAAAAAAAAAAAAAGTTACCATATTAGCACATTTTCTGGCTTTGCACAAGCCACTGCGCTGGGTTCACAAACCGGCTACCTGCAAATCAACCTGATTGTGGCCTTGTGTGATGGCCTGGGTCACATCTTGGGCCAGGACAATGGCCAGGTTCCCACAACATGTGGACTTCTAAATTCCTAACCCTGTGTGAGCTTAAGTCTCGCACGTTGTTGGCAGAGCCAGCTCGCTCGCTCGCTCGCTCTCTCGCTCTTCGGAATAACAGCTCGGATCCATGGCACCGACTGCCAGGCAGGGTTGACTTCCAGGAGCCCCAGATGCCAAGGAAGTCCCCTTTTTCCCCACCCCACCCCCATTTTTGCCTTTGCTAAAATATTGCTCATGCGAACTGCTAAATGTGTCATTCCTCGGGTTCGGCTGCCTCTTGGATCCGGCGGAAGCCAGCCCAGCCTTTCCCAATTCTAGGAGCTGCAATGCCACCGTTACCTGGAAAACTTCGGGGTTGGCAAAGGGGTGCTAGCAGATGTGGTCTAAGCCACCATTAGGCATGGGCTCCAGCGCTTGATGTTCTAGAAAAGACACACAGTTGTTCCCATCAGCCAAACCCTGGGTCCTGCAAGTGCTGCCCGTGGTCTCCAGGCGCCTGCTTTGTGGCCCCCCTTTGCCCCGACTGCCATTACTGGCACCTGAGAGCATGGCTTTGTGGCATTTGGAGCTCGAAAGGTACTAAAGGGTATATAAGTAAAGGTAAAGGTTCCCCTTCCAAGTCGTGTCCGACTCTAGGGGCCGGTGCTCATCTCCGTTTCTTAGCCAAAGAGCCAGCATTGTCCGAAGACGCTTCCGCGGTCATGTGGCCGCATGACGCACGCGGAACGCTGTTACCATCCCACCGAAGTGGTACCTATTCATCTACTTGCATTTGCATGCTTTTGAATTGCTAGGTTGGCAAGAGCTGGGGCGAGTGCGGAAGATCGCAAGTTTGGAGGTTCGAATCCCTAGTCCTGCATGATTCGAACCTCCGAACTTGCGATCTTCCGATCGACAAGCCTGGCGTCTTACCCGCTGAGCCACCACGCCCCAATAAAGGGTATCTATAAAATCCCACATCTGGAGATCAGGGGGCCTTGCCAACCCCTCCCAGCCAACATGTATGGACTTCAGCTCCCAAAATTCCCCAGCCAGCATGCTGGCTAGGGAATTCTGGGAGTTGAAGCCCATGCATCTTAAAGCCTCCAAGGTTGAGAAACACTGGTTTAGACTACAGTCCTTGGATTTCCTGGTGCTCTCCCATCCAATATTAACAAATGCCTTCACTTTTTGAGATCAGCCAACATTGATACCCGCCCCCCATCCCTGCAGCCCTGTCCTTGGCCCACAATGCTCAGCGAAGAGCCATCAAGAGCCAGGCTCTGAAGCCTCGTGTGCCAGTTCACACACTGCCCGTTCATATTAAATTACGCAATGCTATTCCCCACCCACCCAAAATACTTTCTTTTTTAATTTAGGAGAGGACTGGAAATTGCAAAAAAACAATCGCTTCTGGCCACAACAAACGCGTTCTTTTTCAGCATGGCACAAGACTCTGTTCCTTTTTGCAAAGTAAAAGGATTACGACATAAAATGGAGAGAAGCAGAGAGAATGCCTTTGGCAACGCATAACGGGGTGCGATCCCTGCTTTGAGATTAAGAATTGTTACAAGTGGAACCTCCCCCCTTTTTTTGGCAGAATGATTAATGTTATCATGATAGACTCATAAGCAATTATTTTTTAAAAATATCCCACTCACACCTGCACATTTATCCTATTCATAAGTTTAGATGTTCTCTTGATTGCACAAGCCACTTCCAAACGGGATGTTCGTTGTTTCCAAATTGTATCTCCCGACTTGCAGCGAGGTAAACACAGGATACGGTCATTCAATTTCTTCCTAACATGTCCCAATATGACTTCTAGTAAAGTTTTCTTCCACGTCTGCACTCGGGGGCGAGAAAGGAAAGGACGTGACCTTCTTTTACAAGACATCCCTTGAAGAAGGCAATCGTATCCATCTGTAGTCATCTTGTGCGGAAATCTAGATGGTGTTGAAGAAATGCTACCTATTGTCAGCCCTTTGAGGTAGACCAGATTTATTTATTTATTTTATTTCTATTCCGCCTTTATTATTTTTATAAATAACTCAAGGTGGAGAACATGCCTAATACTCCTTCCTCCTCCTATCTCCTATCTCCTAACAGATTTGGAAACCAAAGTTATGAATACTGTACTAAAACTACGTTTATTATAAAGCAGGGGTGGGGAACCTTTTTTCTGCCAATGGCCATTTGGATATTTATAACCGGGGACCGGGGGGGTGGGGGGCAGGGTTTCTGGGATTTCCGCGGACCGGGGGCCGGAGTTTGCGGGCGGGAGCCAATCACAAGCACTGGGGGTGGGGTTTGCAGGTGGGAGCCAATCGCGTGGAAGGGGTGGGGTTTGCGGGTGGGAGCCCCGCGGGCCTTAGGCGGGAGCCCCGCAGGCCTTATACGGCCCGCAGGCCTGACATTGCTCACCCCCGTTATAAAGTGACAGTAACAGATCTTGCAAGTCTGAATGCGCCTCTCTCCTCCCTGCCTTTCAAGAGAACTAAGGAGGCTTAAGTCTGAGACGCTTTCTCAAATTACATTCTTGCTTTGGACTCAGGTTTCTCTTCTCTGACTGTTGTCTTGGCTGCAGCTCTTCCTCCTGTTCCTCAAGGATATTCTCACATCCCATCACATCTACTTAGATATTTGGAGAGCTGATTTCCGACCTGGTATCTGCAAAAGGGTTCACTATTTATCTCTCCATCTCACTAACATGAGAAAGATCAGGAGGTATTTTTGGATGCTGCCAGGC
Source organism: Charina bottae (assembly GCA_023362775.1). Classification (NCBI taxonomy): domain Eukaryota; kingdom Metazoa; phylum Chordata; class Lepidosauria; order Squamata; family Charinaidae; genus Charina; species Charina bottae. The sequence continues at coordinate 2,935,491 of JALMGJ010000046.1, read as the reverse complement.
AGAGAGGGTTGGGCTGGCCCAATTTTTGCCAGCCGTTCATTTTTCAGTGCCCCATGGCCCTTGTTGCAGAAGTGGACATTCTCATCCATGCAAAGGAAACGTTGACAAGGAAATTCTATAAAGTCAGGCTGAGCTCCCTTGTCTGCTGCTGGGTTAGAGAAACACACCGACACACGTGCTGCCTCCATCATGGAGGAGTTTGATGTAACGTGCAATCCCATCTTATTCAGCAAACTGTGATTAAGCAAATCGTTACTCAGAGCAGAAGTAGAACTGCCAGAACTCAGGGGCACAACACAAATATTTCAGCTGGGCATTTTGCTCTTGTGGGCATCAAGATGAAAAGACTCCCTGCCCTGCTGTCCAGAAAAAGCAAAATCTGCCCAACATTTTCATCTCTGCCCATTTTGGACTGGCTTCGGATGACACATTGAACTTGGCTAATGGATTAAGCCATCTTCTGAGTTAACTCATCACCTGGAATCACGAACTAATCACACTGGCAGGATTTGCACAGGACACTAAGCCAGCCTCCTCCGATAGCTTATTTTACTTAAGAGGGAAAGGGTGGCATTGAAGGAGAAATAAATCCTGGTTCCCCCTTGATTCTGCCATGGCCTCCTCCAGTCTTTCACCCACAAAGCTGCTGCCCGCTTAATTCCTGGCGCCAAACGTAACAGCTGCAAATAGGGATGTGTTATAGAGATGAGCCAGTAAGCTAAGCCCACGAGACTATAACAGTCAGTAACAAATATATATTTAAACTATAAAGCTACGTTAATATTTACTATGTGCTGAAGGGAAAAAGACCCCTAAACTAACTAGAAAAAACTCTTAAAAATTGTAAGGAAGTTGAAATAAAGAAACCAACAAAATTAAAAAAAACGGAAACAGGATTGGATAAGTATGCAATACTGGCAATAAAAAAGGGAAAAACCGAATATGTAGATGGAATTGAACTATGAAGTGGCACTAAAGTCAAAGCATCATCAATGGAGGAAAGTTATAAAGTTTGGGGTATTTTCCATGGAAACAATATTTTACATGCCCAAGTGAAAAAGAAAACCAGCGCCAAATATGAAAACAAGTAACAACACTTGGCAATGGCTTGAGACCGGATCCGTCAAGAAGCAAGCACGAGGCCTCGTATCTGCAGCACAAGAACAAGCCGTAGCAACAAATGCTAAACAAATGAACATTAAAACAAAAAACTGGAAAAAAACCCAGCAAATGTAGATTATGCACAGGGAAAGATGAGACTGTTGACCACCCAATCAGCAGCTGTAGCAAATCACCCAGACAGATTATACAAAAGACGTGGAAAAAAAATGATATAGCGGAATTTATGCAGAAAGTATGGATTCGATGCTCCAAAGTATTGGTATGATCCTAATGTTAAAAAAAGTGCTCCAGAATGGCCACATGACAATTTATCGGAATTCTGAATCCAATTGACCCAGATCTAAGACACAATATGCACTCAAAGTAGTTAAAGAAAAGCAAGTTTTACTTATAGAGTCACTCAAAAGGACTGGGAAAATAATGTAAAATATTGGGATTTACCAGTTGACATACAGAGATTATGGAATAAACTAACAGAAGTTTTTCACATTCTTAAGTTTTGGGATAAAGCTTGAATTGACACTAAATTATCAGCATTTGCTGGGTATTCTTCAGAATAATAACAATAATAATAATAATAATAATAATAATAATAATAATAATAATAGTAATAATGGCTTACAACTGGAACATTAAAAAAAGAAACCGAAGGCTTGATTTTGGCTGCTCAAGAGCAAGCTATTTGAACTAATGCAATCAAGGCCAGAATTGAAAAAATCATCAAATGATTCAAAGGGCAGATTGTGCAAAGAAGCAGAAGAGACAGTAGTAGGTCATATACTCAGCTCGTGCAAGCAGATCGCACAATCTGATTATAAACAATGACATAACACAGTTGCTAAAATGATTTGCTGGAACATCTGTAAAAATTGTGCCAGGAATGAAAAATTGGTGGGAATGTATAATTGAAAAAGTAGTTGAAAATGAGCAGGTTAAAATATTGTGGGATTTCCGAATGCAAACTGATAAAGTCTTGGTGCATAACGCACCAGATATAACTGTGGTTGAAAAGAAGAAAGTGTGGATAATTGACGTGGCAATACTAGGGGATAGCAGAATAGAAGACAAAGAATTGGAGAAGAGCACAAAGTATCAAGATCTGAAAATTGAAGTTGAAAGATTATGGCATAAACCGGCCATAGTGGTTATCGGCACACTGGGTGCCGTACCAAAAAGCCTTGGGCGGCACTTAGAAAATCTGTGCATCGACAAAATTTCTGTCTGTCAATTACAAAAGGCCACACTGCTTGGACCCACACATACACTGCGCCAATACAGTATGACATCCTAGGTTCTTGGGAAAAACTTGATGTGAATGAAAGGCAACGCCAGCTAAAGAACTGGCAGCTGTGATTTCACATTGTTGTGTATATACAACAACAACAACAACAACAACAACAACAATAATAATATGGCTGAATTGGTTCAATTGCAAGCCAAAAGGAGTATTCCTGAGAGGGATGAATTACTGATTTTCTGCACTTCCCTGTGACCCCACTTGGATTCTCACCTCACAGGGTTGTCTTTGTGGGGAAAATAGGAGGAGGAAGGAGTATTAGGTATGTTCGCCGCCTTGAGTTATTTATAAAAAATAATAAAGGCGGGATAAAAATAAATAAATAAATTCTACAATGTGTTATTTCATTGGACTCATCAGATAGGACCCTGGGCTTTATCGTGCACTGGGCTTCTAGCTGTCCAGTACAGCATCGCTTCAAGGAAGACACAGCAATCGACCCGTCCTGGCTCGGTAGTTGTGCATCGCTAGGAGCTATTGGAGAAACAGCATTTGAGATGGTGGACCAAATGTTTAGATGTAACCATCAGGGAATCAGAGAATCATAGGATGGGCAGGGACCCTGGAGGTCTTCTCGTCCAACCCTCTGCCCAGAGCATGAACCCTCAGACCATTCTGGACAAGTGGCTGTCCAGTCTTGTCTTGAAAGGCTCCAGTGATGGAGCACCCGCAACTTCAGGAGACAGGCAGTTAGTTCCCTTGCTTAACAAGCTCTCGCAGACAGGAAATCCCTCCTTGTTTCCAGGTTGGATCACTCCCTGTAAAGCTTCCACCCACCGGTTCTTGTCTTACCTTCTGGAGCTCTGGAGAATGAATCTACTCCCCCTTCCCTGGGGCCAAAGTGCATTTCCATGGGGCCAGTGTGAGGAAGTCAGGGGGAAACACGAACATTCATCCTTCCATATCACTCATTGCTCCAATGGTTTCAGACTTTGGGACTAAGACAAATTGAGAAAGACAGAGGGAATCACAGTCAATAGGTAGGCAGAAAATGGAGAAACATGTTGATTAATTAACAGGTGTGCAAATCTCCCGATATCAGATTCAAATCGAGTTGATTCAATCCACTTGTTCAATTTGGTGAGTCAGAACCACTTGAATAATTTACTCTTAATCATTTTGATTCAAATTGTTGATTCAGTTCAATCAAAATTGTGTGCACATGGGCACTGAGGTCCATTAAATCAATCTGGTGATTCAGTCAAAATTCTTCAGATTAAATCTTCAAACTGCAACTTGGCGAAGTTCTCAATCCATACATTCCTGGCAAAAAATATATTGGCCTGTTAACTGAAAACAGTCCAGCTTGTCCTTCTGACATTTCCTCATATTTATGACAAGATAGCATAAATGAAGATGAAGCAGCGTGAAATCTTCTAATGTGTCATTTACTGAGATTTGCAACCTGGTTTAAATCGCAGACTGCAAAACTCCTACTCCAAGAAGTGGGGAAACGCTTTCATCTTGGGGAGGAAACAGATTTGATTTTGCAAAAGAAATCCTAATTTTTACCTCCAACCCGACGTGACCTAGTCTCTCACACAAAGTGGTTGTGTCACTGTGTTCTGTGAGTTGTTTTTGCCAGCTGAACGGGTTGAATGATTGATTTATTTCATGGAAAAGATAACGAGTTCATCTTTTCAGCCAGGGACAGGCAGCTCCACCACATTCAGGAAGGGGCTTTCTCATTTCTTACGGCCTTGGTCACCGGTCACCGTTCCCCTTGGCGTGAACCCCCTCAGCCCATCGGCCTGAACTTTGATGCAGATGTTCCTCCCCGTAAAGGCACCTGTGTGGCAAAAGTCGTCACATTCTATCCAAAGCAAAGAAGTTATGTGCGCTTTTAAAAATCAAACGTTTGAAAAAGCCTGCCCTGGTTTTAATTTTAGCATGCATGCTTCACCTGCTTGTACTAGGGACATTTCCTGGTAAAGTTCATTCCACTCTGGTTACAAGTTTTAAAAGTTATGGGCCCTTTACAAGCTCCACAGGAGTGTAATTTGAGTATCCCTGCACTAATTCCTACGGCATTTTCCACTTTCCATCCCCTCACAATATTCTAACTCTCCTACAGTTTTTAGCCCATTCTGTTGAAAAAGCCAAAACTTTACCCCTGTTTGAGTGTTAGCTATTCCAGCCAATGGGAGCACTGAACTCTTTTCCAAAAAAACATTGGAACTCCGGTGGGTCGTCCACGGAGTTCCAGTTAGCCCTGAAAGTGAATTGGAAGTGAAGTTTTCCATAGGTTCCGATGAAAATCTGAAGGTGGCTCTACAGGTAATCCTCGCTTAACAACCACAATCGAGACTGGAATTTTGGTTGCTAAGTGAAGCGGTCATTAAGCTAATCTGACCTGATTTTACGACCTGTTTCGCGGTTGTCATTAAGCAAATCATCACGGCCATTAAGCGAACCACGTGGTCGTTAAGCAAATCATGCTGTTCCCCATTGATTTTGCTTGCCAGAAGCCGACCAGGAAGGTCGAAAATGGCGATCACGTGACCACCGAATGCTGCGATGGTCACAAATGCGAACCGGTTGCCAAGCGCCCAAATCGTGATCACATGACTGCAGGGACACTGTGACGGTCGTTAGTGTGAGCACTGGTTGTAAGTTGGTTTTTTCAGCACCGTTGTAAGTCTGAACCATCACTAAACGAATAGTCATTAAGTGAGGACTACCTGTAGATTGCAAACACCCTAGAAGAGAGAAATAAAATTCAGAATGCTCTTGATAAGTTAGCAAAGAACAGAAAGAAACAGAGTTTCTAACTCTGAGAAGCAGAAGTCCCATTTTGTTCCGTGTTAAGGAGTCCCCAGTTGAGTTCTGTGTCCCGTTCTAGCCATCACATCCGAAGAGGGAACCGATTCAGAGAAGGGCAGGAAGGACGAAGCCGTGAAGTCCTGCAAGGAGGTTTGAGGGAGCTGGAAAGGTTTAGCTTTCAGGCCTGAAGACTGAGAGGGAATAACAGCCTTCGTTTGGCTCAGGTCTGAAAGGGCGTTACGTGGAAGAAGGCATAGCTGTTCCCGTGTGCAGGACGTGGCCTAGCAGATTTAAGTTACCGGAGGGCAGAATCTCGTTGAAGCGGGAAAGGCAGAGCAGCTGGACAGTGGAATCGGTGGCCCAGAGACGTGGTGCGCTCCTGCCACTGGGCGGGGGCAGCTGCAGTCTCTACTGCCATCCCTCAGAGATACTTGCTCTGTTGGGGGAGATGGGCGGTCATATAAATTTAAATAATCAATACTTTACATCCGAATTCCTGCACTGAGCACAGGCTGGATTGGAAGCCCGCAAGAGCCCCTTCCGACCCCTCGGTTTTGTGGCTTCCCCTCTGGACTATAAATAAAACAAGGTAACTGAGGAAGCCCCCCCCCCCCCCGTTCTTCTGCGCATGCCATGAGTCAAATTGACCGTTTCCATCCATCCGGCCGCTCCCAGCACAAAGCCGGTCTCATGGCCACACATCTGGTGGCCTCCTGCAGCAACCCGGGGCGAGCAAGCACGAGCAGGGCCCGCCACGGCCCCCCCAAGCCAGGCACTCGGCACAGCAGGGCGATGCTGGAAGATGGCACAGGGGCAGGGAAGCTGGTCGTTGGGGGGTGCCGTGGGCCGAAGGAATAACCTCGCGAGACAGACAGGAGGAAGAGCTGCAACCAGGATGGCAGTCCGACGAAAGAGAACTGAGTCCGGGACGGAAGTGTAACCCAAGAAAGAGTCTCAGGCACGACCCTCCCTAGTTCTCATGACGATAAAGGGAGGAAGGGCATTCAGACTTGAAAGAATCTGTTACTGTATCTTTACAATAAAAGTAGTATTGGCCTCCATGACTTTGGTTTCCTAGTCTGGTCTACCTCGAAGGGCTGACATAAATTGGCTCTTCCTCCTGTTGTCAAGATTATTCCTTCTGCCCATTACGGGGGTGGGGGGTGGGGTGGGGGTGGCATTTCTGACCCCCAGGAACAATAAAGCCCACCCAAAGCCACTTGGCATCTTCCACTAGCTCAGCTTGAGAGGGGCTGCAAGAAACCCCCCCCCCCCCGTCCACAATCTCTAAAGCAAATCATTTAATCCGTTTTTAAATGCTTGCCTTGTCTTCGCAAGACCATGTGATGGTGCTCCATGCTCCTAAATTCACGCACATCTTGCATCGGTAAGAGGCCGTACAAGAGCTGGGACACCTTGGCCCATCACCCCCAGCCAACATTGTCACAATCAGAAGCTGCATCCCCCCAAAAACACCGCAGGAACTCTTGTCAGATGGGAGAAAATCATCAGCCACTGTGGGGTCTTGGGAAGCAAAGTAACAATATACAGTAAGTGTGGGTTGGGCCAAAGGAGACGCTCCATCGTGGGGTGGGGAATGAAAGTGTGTTGGGGATTTCAGAAATCTCTTCCAAATGGCCCATCCTAACCAGATGTGGCTTATAATTAGCACAACGGAGCAGCATGAAGGAGAAAATGCCTTCATTTATACCCTCCCGTTAAAAAAAGACACCCCGTCCAGCCTTTTGCACACGCTTCCTGGTGGACGCGGTCCAACGCCGCCAGAGACGGCCCTTTTTGAGACGCCGTCAGGGCGAGTTCATAATCAAAACGTTGTCTGTGGTTTAGCAGAGATAATATGCAGCGCTATCTTCTTGTCGTGAGCACACATCTGTTCCGGTTCGATCACCTTCCTCCAGGGGAGCAACAGAACCCATTTCCGACGGGCCTGCCAAACCCAGCCCTGACTTTCTCGTTCCCACCAGCGCGGCCTTCTTGTCGCAGAAAACACTCCGCTTTCGGCTGCAATTATTTTTTACAAATGGAGTAAAAATTCAGCCTGGAATGCCGGTGGACTGCACTCTCTGAAGTTATCGGCCTGACCCAAGGAGCGAGGCCATGGCTTTGCTACTGCTGCTACCCCTAGTAGTTGTATTACTACAGACCTCATTAGCCCTCCTCCTCCTCTGTCCACTGCAAAGCAGGATCTTTAGGCTTTGGGTCCTGAGGGAATAATTTCCCCAATAAAGTCTGCCTCCCTCCAGGCAGGTCAAGACTACAGAACCCACTGAAGCCTCTTGAACTTTAGCTGCGGCTTTTATTCTTCTTTCCTCTCGGTATTTGTTTTAAGCCAAGTTTTTTCTCCCTTATTCTGGTGGATTTTTTGAATATTTTAACATTCATAAGCCAGCTGGGAAACTCACTGAAGGAGCCGCATATAAATTATGGAGGAAAATAAATATAGGGCCATCCCATGGAGCTAACAGGCATATCGGAATATTTCCTCTTTACAACATCCTAATAAAGATCCCGTTTTATTTTTTTACTCCATGGAAGGATGAAGAGCCAAACCGTTCATATACACCCAGATGCAACTACAGCTTTTCCATGGCCAGCGTGAAGATTGGCGTTCCAGTTGTGGGGCAGCACAAAATTAATTTAAAAGTTCCTAAGCTGTTAAAATGACTGAAATATCATTCAAGAAAACCCACAACAGGGCACGAGAGCTGGGTTTTCTTGAATGATATTTCAGTCATTTGAAAGGTTTTTTTTTTTTTTTTAAGTTTGTGACGTTTCGTGGTTTGGTAGCCCTTTAGGCCAGTGTTTCTCAACCTCGGCAGCTTGAAGATGTGTGGACTTCCACTCCCAGAATTCCCCAGCCAGCTGCCAAGGTTGAGAAACACTGCTGTAGGGACGCCACTTTGCTAGCCCCTAATAAAGGTTGAATGGATGCTGCAGGGCATGAAAGCTGGTGACCAGAAAGGACTGTGGTCCGGTGGACTTCAGGGACCCCAGTTGAGAGGGTATCTCACCACTCAGGCAAAGAACTTAAGGGGTGACCTGCTTCTGGTGGCATCTCTCTGCAGAACCTGGGTCCTTCAGGCACGGCTGAGTCCCCCGTCATTCTCACCAGGGGCAGTGCTCATCCTCTCTTGCCCGTGGGCTCCTGAACTTCTGGATAACATTCGTTTTTCCTCACCCTCGCATGAGTTTCGTCTGTGGGGAAAGGCAGCAGACATTGTTGAGGTTGGTGGACTCTGAAGAGGGTTTTCCAATGGGATTGTTCAGTTTCCTTTTAGATTAGAAGCATTTTGCCCTTCCATCCTAAAGCAGTTGTAGCTTCCTCCAGCCATCAGGCCAACCCCTCGACCGCGTTTATGAGCCAAACTGAGCAAAGGTCGAACATGAAGCGTCTGCAGAGCAAAACGCCATCGTGCTGGTGGGAAACTCAGCTGCCCATCTTCATCCTTCCAGGCCGAAGGACCAGTTTCCAGCAGGGCTCCTTCACGGTGAGTGAGTGACCCCCCCTGGGCCACCAAAGCGGTCAGTCATGCAGAGAAAAGGCTCGGCTTGGCAGCACATCTGCCTCCCTCTGCAACACCCCTGGACGGCAGCCAGAGTGTTTTGGCTTCCAAGTGAGTTGCCCAGGAGGGGTGCAGAGATCTTCCTTGGGGGAGGCCAAGCTGCACCTGCTCTTCCAAGAATGCCAAGGCCGTCCGAGGAACCAGCCCGGCCTTTGTTCCAGCAAACGCAACACAGCCCAGACCGTGTCTGGCAGCTCTGTTTTTTTTTTTTTAAGGGGCTCTTAAAAGTCCCGGGCAACTTGTAAAACAAAAGTGTCAACATTTTCATAGTTTCCCCCCCCCCCTTTCATTTGCATTCCTACCTCACCCTTCTGTCAAAGCGCACAACAATCCTGTGAAGCAGATCAGGCTGAGAGCAATAGATGAAAAAATCTATTTTTTTTATTTATTTATGGCCAAAGAGGCCCTTTCTCACAACTGCCCTGCAGGAACATTTAGTTTATAACAGTGTAAAAAAATGGATGTTATTTGGAAATAAAGAATCCGGATAGTCAAGGTTATTGTGGAGAAGAATCCAGTCAGAAAGTAATTTTTTGGGGAAAAAGGGCTTTTTATCTCCAGGCAAACATGCATGGGGCGTGGTGGCTCAGCGGGTAAGACGCCAGGCTTGTCGATCAGAAGATTGCAAGTTTGGAGGTTCGAATCCCTAGTCCCGCGTGATGGAGTGAGCTCCCGCACTAGCTCCAGCTCTTGCCAACCTAGCAATTCGAAAGCATGCAAATGCAAGTAGATGAATAGGTACCACTTCGGTGGGTAGGTAACAGCGTTCTGCGCATGTCATGCGGCCACGTGACCGTGGAAGCGTCTTCGGACAGCGCTGGCTCTTCGGCTAACAAACGGAGATGAGCACCGGCCCCTAGAGTCGGACACGACTGCACAAATGTGCGGGGGGAACCTTTACCTTTTTAAACATGCATAGCATCATCCCTGAAAGCAATGGGATAGATTAAGCCAGATGAATTCACTCTATTCTCTTAATGAGATTCCCCAAATACAGTAGCTACATCCAGTCGACAACATCAACAACAAGAACATCAGCAACAGCGTGAATTTCTTACCCAGGGGGTACTCAAGGCAGTCAACTGACCAGCATCAAAAGATGGCTTTCAAAAACTTTGATAGAAACAAGTTCAAGGGGTTCCAATAACATGCTCCTCTCCAGTACTTGGGACGGCAGAAGGGTTTGCCAACATAAATATTCTGCCTGGTGTGTGACGCCGTTCTTACAGTTTCAATATGTGACAAGTTAAGGGAAACAGTGGGTGGATTCTCCTGGCTTCCCTGCCCTCTGACAAACATCAGCAGCTGTAGGAAGAAGCAACCACTGATGGGTCTCCCCAAAGTGTGGTGGAACAGAGGTCAGATGCAGCCGGGTGCTTGGAATGGCGTGAAGTCGCCCAATGAACAAGTTACAGGGTATTCTATAGTTGGGTGATTTTGGAACACAGGTCTAGCACTTGTTTGAAAGAGCGCTAAACCCGTATCCAAAAATAGCCTGGCTGACATGGGCACAGGGTGGAGTTGGAGGAAGATATTAAGAATCAGTGAGCTCCCAATATATTGATGTAGATTCTCAGTTATCCAGGTGGAATTGTCTGTAGGTTGAGTCATGGCAACTGGATTTCTTTCTTTTGGTTGAAATGTTTCGCTGCTTGTCCAAGTAGCTTCTACAGTTGAGCTCCCAACTTGAATACTGTAAATCACCATAGCTCAAAGCTTTCCAAACTGTGTGTCGCGACACTTTAGTGTGTCGCAACACAGAGTCTGGTGTGTCGCCACACAACCCAGAAGCGGCAGCGGGGGTGTGCATGGCGGCGGCGGCAGCGGCACGCCATCAGCGCTTCCGCGTTTTAGCGGAGACCCCCGCGCACCCCGCCGCCGCTGCCGCCGTTGGTGTGTCGCCAACAGCGGTACTTTAGAAAGCACTGCCATAGCTGATAGTATGTGGAAGTAGCCTGCGAGGTAAAAAGGTAAAGGTAAAGGTTCCCCCCGCACATTTGTGCAGTTGTGTCCGACTCTAGGGGCCGGTGCTCATCTCTGTTTCTTAGCCGAAGAGCCAGCGCTGTCCAAAGATGCTTCCACGGTCACGTGGCCGGCATGACGCGTGTGGAACGCTGTTACCTTCCCACCGAAGTGGTACCTATTCATCTACTTGCAGTTACACTGAGAGAAGCCTCTGCTGAAGCTCAGAAGCTGGGTTGCTCCTGCAGCCCAAGCCAGAAGGGAATGGTCAAAAAAGTCAAGATGGCCACGATGGCGTGATTAACGCTCAGTCCTTTTTTCATGTGCATCGTCCACCTTGACTTTGTTGACCGTGACCAGCCGCTGAGGGGCATGGCTGTGCCAGCCTAAGGCGGCCAAAGAGCCGGGCAGGTCCCACCCCTGACTGCATCAGCAACCACCTCCCTGGGAAAAATTGTGTTCAGAGAAGGGGGAAGACGCCCCATTCTCAACAGAACAGCTGACGATGACTTTAAGCCACCTCCTCTGCTGTGGGCTGGGCCGGAGGCGGAGGCGACGTCGCAGCGCCATGGCAGGAGAAACACCAGCGGGGCACGTTTGTGCCAGAGCTGGGGTCGGGAGGATGAGTCAGCCGATTGTCCCCATTATCTGAGGCTCCCAAATTAGCGATAGTTAAAATAGCTCATCCGCAGGAGTTTACAATGGTCATTCTTGCTCGTTTCCTGTCCTTCCACCTTTCCTCTGCACAGGCTTTCCCCTCCCCTCCCCTTCCTCCTCCTCTTCCGTATCGGCGTAAGCCATGCTGCGGTTCCTTGGAGAAAAACCTCTGGGATACATAAATGTCAGAAAGGGGCCGGCGCTATTTGGGAGGGCGGCTTAGGAACCGGGCTGGCCAACGGCACCCTTCTGCTTTTGGATCCGGCTGACGCCTGGCTGGGGTGTTCTGCGTCTCCCAAAATTAGGGTGAAAATTAGCATCTTGCCTCTGGACCGAGAGGATCTTCCATCACCTCTTTGTGCACTGCTACCCACCCTAGTGTCACATTTTGTATCAGAACACCTGGGTTCACACAACCCGCTAAATCTTCAACCCAGGTTAACAAAACACAGTGGCTGTGTTCACATAACATTGACGGGCCCTGCTCACAGGCACTCATGTCCTCGTGACCTCCAGACTGGACTACTGCAATGCTCTCTACAAGGGGCTGCCCTTGAAGAGTATTCGGAAGCTTCAGCTGGTGCAAAATGCAGTGGCCTGGGCAGTTAATGGCACTGCTTATTTTGGTGCATGGGACACCACTGCTCCACAAGCTGCATTGGCTTCCGCTGTGCTTCCGGGTGCAATTCAAGGTGCTGGCAGTCACCTTTAACGCCCGTCATGGCTTGGGCCTGGGCTACTTACGTCTCTTCTGCAGGAGGGGCATCTCCGGGTACCGTCAGCTAAGGAATGTTGGCTGGCAGAGCCCAAAAGGAGAGCATTTTCCATTGCGGTGCCCGGAGATCAGGTAAGCCCTGACCTGGCTGGCCATTCACAAGGCCTTGAAAACTTGGTTTTGTGCCCGAGCCAGCAGCATCGTTTGCCTCCATTTTGAGGCAAGAAACACAGAGAAATAACAGTCTTACCACTATTTAGTAAGTCAGATGTGGGCTTTTCTATTGGAGCATCACCAGTTGTGTTTTGTTAACCGAGGTTTGGGGTTTAGTGTGCAGTGTGAATGCAGACACTGCATGCTGCTATGAAAAGTATTAAAGGAGTTTATATTTTGCCCTTACCTTGTATAATTTGCTTGAAAGAATACCTGCAAAAGACCAAAAGTTTAGCTTTACTAGCTAAAGTTTATAAAATTTTATAAATTTTATAATTTCTTAACATAAAGAATATCTGCACTTGATCTCACCTCCTGTGGCAAGTCTGTAGCTTGAATCATGTCAACTGGATTTCTATTTTCTCAGTGGAAACGTTTCGCTCCTTATCCAAGGAGCTTCTTCAGTCTGAGCAAAGTTGGTAAGGGAATCCTAAATATGTTTCTAGGTTATTTTCTAGGTTAGTTTCTAGGTAATTTTAGGATTCCCTTACCAACTTTGCTCAGACTGAAGAAGCTCCTTGGATAAGGAGCGAAACATTTCCACTGAGAAAATAGAAATCCAGTTGACATGATTCAAGCTACAGACAATTCCACCTGGATGACTGAGAACCTTCATAAACTCCTGTGGCAAGCTTATCTCCTGGTGGATGAAATTCCTTTTCAGCAGAAGAGCCAGTTTCCAAACCATAGACATGAGACGCCTGTAATGATACCCATGTTTAGTTTCGCTAACTGCATATAAATAAAACTATACATTTTTACTTGTATCTTTTTAGTAATTATTTTATTATTGTATGCCACTCAGAGTTGTCATGGACTTCAGTACTCTTACAAAATAAATAAAACATTGTCACCATAGTTATGGTGCATTTTGAAAAACATTAAAGAGTCGACTTGAGACACTCCTCCTGGGTAGCACTTCCAGGGTGTTTTTTGGACTGACCAGACCCCAAAGGGGAGAGGGGTCAGATCATGCGGCTGGAAGGGGCTGTGGCCCCAAGAAATGTAAAACATGACTTGCAGCCTCCCGTACAAGATGCACATTTCATTCCGAGTGACAGAGAAAGCAAAACTGAAATCAGGGCTGTGCTAGAAAGAAAAGCTGCTCTGTGCTGATTTCAGCCACTTCTCCAAAAGACAGGAAAACGGAAATGCCATTCTTGTAAAAACTGTGAGGACTCAGATGGTTCAGACGCAGTGCAGGGGGGCGGGGGCATGATAATTTGGAGGTCATACAGTCCAGATGCTCCCCCACCCCAAAAAAGGCTTTGACTGCAGGCAACCAGGGAACCCCGCTGCAGCCAGCCCAGAGAGTCCTGCTTTCAAGCAAAACGCTGCAGGCGTCCTGCCTGTTTTGGATCTGTTCCGAGGAAAAATGCAGGGATGCAGGCCCCGCTCCAAGGGATCAAATGCCCCCAAATGCC
>JALMGJ010000046.1:2899254-2916754 GCA_023362775.1 Charina bottae | reverse complement strand
TCCTTCCTTCCTTCCTTCCTTCCTTCCTTCCTCATTCCCATCTCCTTCCTTCCTTCCTTCCTTCCTTCCTTCCTTCCTTCCTTCCTTCCTTCCTTCCTTCCTCATTCCCATCTCCCTCCTTCCTTCCTTCCTTCCTTCCTTCCTTCCTCATTCCCATCTCCTTCCTTCCTTCCTTCCTTCCTTCCTTCCTTCCTTCCTTCCTCATTCCCATCTCCTTCCTTCCTTCCTTCCTTCCTTCCTTCCTTCCTTCCTTCCTTCCTTCCTTCCTTCCTCATTCCCATCTCCTTCCTTCCTTCCTTCCTTCCTTCCTTCCTTCCTTCCTTCCTTCCTTCCTTCCTTCCTTCCTCATTCCCATCTCCCTCCTTCCTTCCTTCCTTCCTTCCTTCCTTCCTTCCTTCCTTCCTTCCTTCCTTCCTTCCTTCCTTCCTCATTCCCATCTCCTTCCTTCCTTCCTTCCTTCCTTCCTTCCTTCCTTCCTTCCTTCCTTCCTTCCTCATTCCCATCTCCTTCCTTCCTTCCTTCCTTCCTTCCTTCCTTCCTTCCTTCCTTCCTTCCTCATTCCCATCTCCCTCCTTCCTTCCTTCCTTCCTTCCTTCCTTCCTTCCTTCCTTCCTTCCTTCCTTCCTTCCTTCCTTTTCAAATAATGTTTTCCTGCTTCTCCCAACACCCACAGACACCGTCTGGCACCCTTGGCATCAGTGATGTTGGTGGGGATGCTACCAGGGTTTGACCACCCTAATCTGCTGTGGGCGCAACCCGGCCCCTACCCTGTGGTCACTGGGCACTGCCCCGTAGGTAGGGGCATCCACAGGAAGGGTACAAAAATCTCAAGGTGGGGGCCACGACCATGCTGTGCATAAAGAAGGAGCGAGGCTTGAATGGCACGGTGGCGGACCTGTCTCGGCTTTTTTGACCCTCTGCAGATGCCCCTGCCCGCGTGGCTGCTTTGCCCTGCCTGCAGGAGAGACCAGAGCCCCGGCTTCTGCAGAGGAATCTGCCTGGGCGACGCCTCGGGGGCCCTCTCTGGTTGGTGCTGGAGCCATTTTGGTCACCACGAGGTTAGGGTTGCAACCTAGAGATTGAAGGAGCATGAGAAAAAAATTCAAAACCACCCGCCTTGATTTTGTTTAGTATAAGAGTTGACAGAGAGAAACTCCGAGAGGCTTTCAAGACCCTGTTATTCTACCTTACTACAATAAAGAGCATTCCTAGACTCCCTGCGGAGTCTGTTTCTTGACCTGGCCTTCCTTGAAGGGCTGAGTGTTTTGTTACTTGCTGGCTGGGGAATTCTGGGAGTTGAAGTCCACACATCTTAAAGTTCCCCAGGTTGAGAAACACTGGCTTGGGGAAATGGGCAATGGCCTTTTGCCTCTTCTCAGGACATTTGGCCAATTCTGGGGGCTCCTTCCCGGCGTGGCCAGGCGTGATCCCTGCCTGCTAGCACCCCCTCCCCTTGCACCCTGGCCGAGGACAACGCTCGGGTGTCACCGAGGGCCTCCTCTCAGATTAACAGGCACAGGATGGAGGATCCCCGGCTTGACAAGAGTGTTTGAAGCGTATCTTGGGGGAGTCGCTGACTGCAAATGCAGCAGGGCATCGTGCGAAAAAGGCACCTGCCATTTTAGGTCCGATCCGAAGCCCAAGGTCCAGTTTGGAGTATCACCCTTGAAGAAGGATTCAGAGAACCTGGGACAGGATTTGAGAAGAGCAAGAGGCTGGCCAAGGGACTGGGACCGAGCCCTAGAAGAGAGCCTGGAGGATTTTGCTCTGGCTTTGCGGGGGGGTGAATAACTCTAACGCCCCTGAAATCCAGTCTGCTTCCTGTTCCACCAGGCCCGGTCCTGCTCGACTTCCAGGTCAGCCCTGCCGAAGGGGAGCAGCCTGTCGGACGGACGGAAGTGTTGTTTCAGCTGCTGCGGTTGTAACTTTCCAAAGTTCTGCTCTGTGTGTGTGTGCGCGCGCATTTCCTAAGGTGCCTGGGAACGGAAATGATGCTTTTCAGCAGATCTTGATGGCTCCAGCCAGCCAGCTCTTCTGGAAGATAACGACATCTCCAGCCCTATTTCTCCTTCGGCCAGAAGAAACCCGCTCGGTGCAGATGCTGGTCCACCTCTCCGAAATCAGGGAGAGGTCCTGCTTTAAAGACTCGCCCCAGCCCGGCCCAGGAGAGCCACCCAGATAGCAGTTGGCATCAGCCATGGTTTCATTTCTTCCCAAAGGAAAAAGCCAAGAAAAAGCAGGGAATTCTGGCCTCCACGTATGGCTTGGGGGGAGTTTAGGGGAAGCCAATCATGAGTTTTTTTAGCAGTCTAAAGTACATAATTAAGGGGAAAGGTGGGGGGGGGGGGTTTCAGAGACCAGATGGTGGTGGCAGTGAGGCTAAATGTCAAACCCAGGTTAACCAAACACAGTCGGTACATTCGCAGAATATCTGTGCCTAACCGGTCGACCTTGCTCTGCTTACCGTGATGGCCGGGTCTCTCAGCCAGTTCCAAAGGCTCTGTGTTCTCACAACACAGAAGCACAAACTCTCCAACCCCACTTTAGCCTAGTCCAGTGTGTAAAATAGACACAGCCTCCGTTGGGAAAAAAGAAATCATCCCTGAATATAGAAAAGTAGCACGTCAGGGAAAGACATTATGCCACGTTTGGGAGTTTTCTTCTCCTCTACGAAAAGCATTCTTGCCTGCAGTTATAGCCGGTATGAAGTTTATCCCTCCGATCAGCTGTAATTTGCTGTCGACGCCCCACAATACGAAAGAGAAATTTGCTTATAAAATATGTGCCATGCAGTTTTGGGGCAAAGAAAGTGCCCTCAGGTGGCCTTGGCATCTAGCCAACATTGAAATATCCCAGGCAGGCAAAACAACATAATTAAATCATGAAATAATGTAGTAAAATATGCCAATTTAAAGCAGTATGATTAAGCAATGGTCAATAATTCAGGGGACAGGAGCTTGTAAGACCCACGGCCCTCCTGGAATATAGACCCAAACTGTTTGGGACTTAAAAGTGCTGCCCTACATAACAGATTTCTCCCCCGGCTTTCCCCTCCAGAGGATGATGGAGATCCAAGCAGGTTTGCAGTGTGCAATTGGGAAGGGCTGTTTGCTCAGCCTGAAGCCTCTGAAACACAGAAAGGCTTCCTCCTGAATCGTGACGTACGTCTGCAGGATGGGAAGCAGCCAGGCCCGAGCCTAACAGGGTTACTCTGCCCAACGTGGCCTCTTCTTGCCACACGTGGCATCAGAAGGCACAATCCAGACGTTCTTCTCGGGAAACCGCACATCTCCCTCGAGACATACGGATTTGCTAGCGGCTGAATCTGACCGGGCTCGGCTGATGCTGGCTTACTTTTGAGGGCCATCGTGGTGGTTCCAGAGAAAACACGCCTAACTAGCTCAGGTAAAAAACGAGCGGCTACATTTCTACGAGATGCTGGGCTGACTGAAGTTGCCCTGTGGTTACTTCGTGAGTGGGTGTGAGAGAGAGAGGAGAGGCTTCACCCGTTGCCCACACCTGCTTGGTTTCCTTATGACTGAGTGTCTTGCAAAGGCCCAGAAAAGGGGAGGGAGGGAGGAAAATAAGAAAGGGAGAAAGAGGAGAAAGAGGAGAATGAATGGAGGGAGGGAGGAAGGAGAGAGGGAGGGAGGGAGGGGGTGGGAAAAGAGGAAAAGGAAGGAAGGAAGGAAGGAAGGAAGGAAGGAAGGAAGGAAGGGAGGGAGGGAGGGAGGGAGGGAGGGAGGGAGGGAGGGAGGGAGGGAAAAGAGGAAAAGGAAGGAAGGAAGGAAGGAAGGAAGGAAGGAAGGAAGGAAGGGAGGGAGGGAGGGAGGGAGGGAGGGAGGGGGAAAAGAGGAAAAGGAAGGAAGGAAGGAAGGAAGGAAGGAAGGAAGGGAGGGAGGGAGGGAGGGAGGGAGGAAGGGAGGGAAGGGGTGGGAAAAGAGGAAAAGGAAGGAAGGAAGGAAGGAAGGAAGGAAGGGAGGGGTGGGAAAAGAGGAAAAGGAAGGAAGGAAGGAAGGAAGGAAGGAAGGAAGGAAGGAAGGAAGGAAGGAAGGGAGGGAGGGAAGGGGTGGGATAAGAGGAAAAGGAAGGGAGGGAGGGAGGGGAAGGGAACCTAACTTTGGGATGTGATATTGTCAGGCTAAGGAAAAAGTGTCACTCTTTCAATACTCTGCGTGCCTTCATTCAGAGTCACTTTCTGCCCCAAACCCCAAATCCCAGGAGAGCCGCCAAGCCCTCGGTCTGGAACTCCAGCTTGGCAACCCTCCCTCCCGGAGACCCACTCCTGCTCCAGCGCTTGCAGGCCACGGGGCTGGGGAGGCTGGGGGATGCTCCCCTGCCCACCGCCCCAGCTCTGCTCCCGGCGGCGGCTGGCGCGCCCCCCTCCCCGCCCCTTTGCTCAACAACTGCGGCTCTCCCACCACCTGGTGCTGCCGAATGATTTACAGAACCGGGAGAGCAAAGAGGGCTCAGGATTCAACCGGCCCAGCCCAGGGTCTTCCTCCCCGCCCCTCCGGTGGGCATTCCTGAGCAAACGGGGGCCATTTCCCACCCTCCTCCCCAGCAATTGCTGAGCTGCAGCTGAGCCCCGGGGCCAACCCGGGAATATTTTCCACCATCTGTGGTCAGGTCAAAGGCAGCCTCTTCCTAGGCTTGGCGGGGCAAACGCCTGCACACTGGACACCCGGGCGATGGGACACCTTGGTGGGCTGGCCGTACGCTGGGGTGGGCCACCCCCGACCCGCCTGCAGTCCTCTGGAGGCTCCGATGGCCCTTTCAAAGTTGCTGGCCCGTCTGCTTTGCCTGCCTGGGGATGGCTGGGCCCTGGAAGTTGTCCCAGCCCCAGAAAGGTTCCCAAAATTATATGCCCTCGGTCCTGGTGTGACGACTCACTCCTTTGATATCAACGGAGAGACTTTTAGCACAAGCCGTGATAGGATATGAAAAAGGGAATAGAATCGATGCCAAGAGCGAACTAAAACTTTTCCCGCTCAAACATATCTTAAAACCTGCCAGACTCACAAGCACCCCCCATCCACCCCTCCCCTCCTGACTCACTTCCCATAACTTTACAGGGCCAGCCTTTGATGTTCCCAGATGGATGGCCTTGGAGCCTGGCTCCTCTCCTCCCTCCCTCTACGCCTGCATGCCATTCCTATCTCTACTGGTCGCTCTACTGTCAGGCAAGCACTTTAGTTAATTACTACAGCTTCGCACTATCTAGTTACTACAAATCCCATCTATCTAATTACTGCAAATCCCATCTATCTAATCTAACTAGGTACTACACATCCCATCTATCTAAAGCAGGATGGCAGGATGGCACCCTGGCACCTGGTTTCGGTGGCCATTGAAAAGCGTTCCTGACCATCTTTGCCCTCTTCATTTTTGCCTCTCCTTTTCTCCAGGCTGAACATCCCTCAGCCTGTCCTCAAGGCCCTGGGTCGTCCTCGCTGTCCTCCTCTGGGCCTGCTCCAATCTGCCAATGCCCTTCTTGGAAATGTGGTGCCCAGAATCGTCCACAGGACTCCAGGCGTGGTCTCCCAGTGCGAAGCGGAGGGGCGGGAGGACTTCCCAGTCTCTGACAAGGCTTCTTCTGATGCAGCCCAGAACGGCGTTCGTCCTTCTGGAAGCTGCCTCACCCTGCCGATTCACGGTCAGCTTGCTGTCTATGGCCACACCGAGGTTCTTCTCAGATCCCATGCTTCCCAGCCAAGTCTCCCATCTAGTTATGTGGGCCCTATGTCTCACCCGAAGGGGCGTGGTGGCTCAGCGGGTAAGACGCCAGGCTTGTCGATCGGAAGATCGCAAGTTTGGAGGTTCGAATCCCTAGCCCCGTGTGACGGAGTGAGCTCCCGCACTCGCCCCAGCTCTTGCCAACCTAGCAATTCGAAAGCATGCAAATGCAAGTAGATGAATAGGTACCACTTCGGTGGGAAGGTAACAGCGTTCCGCGCGTGTCATGTGGCCACATGACCACAGAAACATCTTCAGACAACGCTGGCTCTTCAGCTAACAAACGGAGATGAGCACCGGCCTCTAGAGTCGGACACGACTGCACAAATGTGCAGGGGGAACCTTTACCTTTATGTTTCACCCTCCCATAATAGCCCCCAAACATATGGAAACCTCTTGAAGTTTCCATTAAATCTAAAGCACCCTAAGAAGTGATGGAAATGAGGGATTCTGCGGGGCTTTGTGGTGAATTGTGAAGTCATCAAGGTCCCGTTATTTGATCTTAATTTTAATTTCACCGTATTTTAATTTACCATAGGCCTTTTGAGGTTCCATTTTTTAAATTTTCCTGAACCACTAAGAGGTGCAAGATATGACAGGGTATTTTTTGTTGTTGTTTATTCGTTCAGTCGCTTCCGACTCTTCGTGACTTCATGGACCAGTCCACGCCAGAGCTTCCTGTTGGCCGTCGCCACCCCCAGCTCCCCCACGGTCGAGTCCGTCACCTCCAGCATATCATCCATCCATCTTGCCCTTGGTCGGCCCCTCTTCCTTTTGCCTTCCGCTTTCCCTAGCATCAGCATCTTCTCCAGGGTATCCTGTCTTCTCATTATGTGGCCAAAGTACTTCAGTTTTGCCTTTAATATCATTCCCTCAAGCGAGCAGTCTGGCTTTATTTCCTGGAGGATGGACTGGTTTGATCTTCTTGCAGTCCAAGGCACTCTCAGAATTTTCCTCCAACACCACAGTTCAAAAGCATCTATCTTCCTTCGCTCAGCCTTCCTTATGGTCCAGCTCTCGCAGCCATAGGTTACTACGGGGTATATTTAATTTATTAATTTATTAATAAAATTTTATTTTATTTTATTAAAAATTTATTTAAATAAAATTTAAATAAATATTTAAAAATAAATACGGGGTATGTATTTATTTACCCTACAGGGTATAGATTCCATAAATCAATCAATAAAGAGATGACATAAAGCTTTCTCCGGCTGGGGTACTCAAAGAGGCCACAGTTCTGAAGAGGTGCTTCCTCCTTCAACAACTGTCAGTTCAAAAATACCCTGAAAAGAAATTCATTGAAAACAGAAATCCTTTTACAGGAGAAAAAAAGTTCTTCCGGTATTTGTCAGTATTGGATAACTGTGGATATTGAATGTTTCACATTCAGCAGATGCAACAAAATTTAGTTTTTACCTGTGTTGGGCATTATATAATGTCCTTTAACATCTGGCAATATTTGATAGATAATATGCAGGAGAATTTAGCTGGCAATATTTGGCCGCGGACCACTGAAAAGATTCCACGTTCAGCCCTTGTCAAAAGACCTAATCGATCAAACCAGGATGCCTCAAAGGCTTAACTTTTTTTAAAGATCACCATCCAAATAGGAATTTAAATCTCAGACCTGAAATACTATTTAAGACAGAGCTTTGCAAACTGTGTGTCACGACACGTTAGTGCGTCCGCTGCAGCCTCTGGGTGTGTCGCGGCTGCTGCTGCTGCCTCCGAGCCCTGCCAGGATTCCACGCAGGTCCTAGTGCCTGCCTTGTGCCTGGCTGCCTCTAAACCTGCCCTGCCAGGATTCCACGCAGGTCCTAGTGCCTGCCTTGTGCCCTGCTGCCTCCAAACCTGCCCTGCCAGGATTCCACGCAGGTCCTAGTGCCTGCCTTGTGCCCTGCTGCCTCCAAACCTGCCCTGCCAGGATTCCGCGCAGGTCCTAGTGCCTGCCTTGTGCCCGGCTGCCTCCAAACCTGCCCTGCCAGGATTCCGCGCAGGTCCTAGTGCCTGCCTTGTGCCCGGCTGCCTCCAAACCTGCCCTGCCAGGATTCCGCGCAGGTCCTAGTGCCTGCCTTGTGCCTGGCTGCCTCTAAACCTGCCCTGCCAGGATTCCATGCAGGTCCTAGTGCCTGCCTTGTGCCTGGCTGCCTCCAAATCTGCCCACCTCCAAACCTGCCCTGCCAGGATTCCGCGCAGGTCCTAGTGCCTGCCTTGTGCCCTGCTGTAAGAGTGTGTCGTGAAATGATGCATGTCTAAAAAGTGTGTCACCAACATGAAAAGTTTGGAAAGCTCTGATTTAAGCCCTAGCAACCCAGAACTAACCTTTACCTGTGTATAAGCTTTCAGAATAAGTAACGTGTGGCTTTTAACTTTCAGACCACCACGAGTAAGGGGGACGTGTTATATAAAATTATTCATGATATGAAGAAAGTAGGAAAAGCTAACTTTTTTTTCCTTGCGGGAGAAGCCCAGGGGGGTCTTCCAGAAGAGCTGGAGGGCAAGACACGTTTTGGGATAGGGCAGCTATTGCACACATGACTCACTGCTGAACTTATGTAATGTGACATAAATTGTGACTTTGACCATCAAGTCTGGTGGCTTTTAAAAGGGGACCAGAGAGATGCTATCACAGCTGCCAGGAAAATCAAGTCCAAGGGACAAATAGCAAATCACAGTCTGGAAATAAAAAGACATGTAAGTAAAGGTAAAGGTTCCCCCCGCACATTTGTGCAGTTGTGTCCGACTCTAGGGGCCGGTGCTCATCTCCGTTTCTTAGCCGAAGAGCCAGCGTTGTCCGAAGACGCTTCCACGGTCATGTGGCCGCATGACGCGCACGGAACGCTGTTACCTGCCCACCGAAGTGGTACCTATTCATCTACTTGCATTTGCATGCTTTCGAATTGCTGGGTTGGCCAGAGCTGGGGCGAGTGCGGGAGCTCACTCCGTCACACGGGGCTAGGGTCTCGAACCTCTCGAATCTTCCGATCGACAAGCCTGGCGTCTTACCCACTGAGCCACCACACCCCTAAAAAGACATGACTCTAAACCAAATCCAAAATTCACAGAGGTAGGAACACCATTATGAAGCCAACTGAAGTTTAACGAAGCAGTTGCAAATGGCCTCTTTGTCAGGCAAGGTAGATCGAAGCCAGGGAGGGAGAAAAAGATACGCCAGGTTATATTTGGGGGGGGGGGATTTTTCTGCAATGGCCTCAGATCTAACGGCTTGGCCCGTGTAGGCATCTTCAGCTTGCTACCCACGGCCTTGCTCAGATTAATTTTTTCCCCTTCTGTTTTTTCCAAATTCCTCAGCTTTGAACTCAAAGGTTTCCACAATCCATTGCAAATATTGGTTGGCCTAGTCAGAGGGTGATACTTCCCTGTTTGTTTCCTTTCGAAATGTCGAAGAGTTCCCGCTCGGCTTGCTAAAGATTAATATCACCCCAAAGCCTTTTTTGGGCCTGTGCGAGGCGATGCTTCTGATGTGATCTTGTCTTACGTCTGAAAAGCATTTCCTCCAGTGCTGAAGTCACCAAGCCTCTCCCTTCTCCTTTCTCCTCATTAGGGTTGCATGTTGTGATACCAAAACCTTCAAAGCAAAATTTAGTGTTTCCTCCCTGGGTAAAACAGCTCGTGAATGCTGAGAGAAGTGAAAGGAGGATAAACTCAACCCTGCTCAGAATAACCTGAGAATAGTTCCTCACCATCCCCCACCCCCCAATATAAAGAAAAAGATATAGATTTTTGGGACATTCCTACGCTTTAGTCCAGAGATGCCCAGAGAGACGTTGCAGTGCTTTTCTGCCATCTGGACTCACTCCAGTTCGTTTTCTGGTGTGCAAGCACTGGCTACTCACTTCCCCTCGGTGAACAAGGCCAGGAGAGAAGAGGAGCGATTGGCTCAAAGGGGTGAGAAATCTCACAGTCCCGCCTTCCTGCACTGGGGGCCCTGAGTGGCATAGAATGAGCGGACACACAATGTGGATTTGCAGCAGGTCTCAGTTCCTCCTGAAAGCACACAAGCTCATGAACATTTTTTTTTTAAATTAAGATTGCTAGGGTATTTCCTCAACATTTGCAAAATATGAAGATTCATCCCTGGGGTTCAGGATCCATGTAACGATGACATGGGATTGATACATAGCAAAACCTCTCAACGAAATCTGCCTCATTCCTCCTCTTATTGCTCAGAGGGATCTGTGCTTGTACAGGTAGCCCTCGCTTAATGACAATTGGGACCGGAATGTCAGTTGCTAAGCGAAGCGGTCATCAAGCGAATCCAACCGGATTTTACGCCCTTTTTTTCAGTGGCCGTTAAGCAACCATGTGGTTAAGCGAACCATGTGGTCGTTAAGTGAATCATGCGGTTCCCATTGATTTTGCTTGCCAGAAGCTGGCCAGGAAGGTAAAAAATGGCAACCACGGGACGCTGCGATGGTCATAAATGTGAACCAGTTGCCAACTGCCCAAACTGTAATCACATGACCATGGGGACGCTGCGACGGTCGTAAGTGCAAGGACTGGTCATAAGTCGGTTTTTTTCAGCACTGTCATAAGTCCAAACCGTAACTAAACAAATGGTTGTTAAGCGAGGATTACCTGTATGTTGGAAAGCATGCCAGTTCACCCAGTGAGGTCATCGCTTTTCAGAATGGGAAAACACAAAAGAGTCACCTAGCCAAGGAAGCTGACGCAAAATGGGGTTGTGGTGGATGCTGAACCAAAGGAAAAGCTTGGACAGAATGAGGCAAGGTGGAATCCAGGCCTGTGCGGAAGGAACAAGAGTAGAAGAGACAAGTGTGCAGGGAGAAACCGTGCACACCACCAGCAGCTGTATCTCGTGCCAGGACTCTGGACCCCAGAAATAACTGGGACGTGGAAATGACTTCAATAGGCTTTCAATACCGTTATACGTATTGCTCTATTAACTAATAAATGTCTTTCCAGAAATCCAAGTGATCCTTGTTTCCTGCAGCCGCACAGGGCTTGACACACGGCTAGCGCATCCAATGAGATTGCTTGGTGGCTTCCAGACTCCCTTGAACACCTCCTTTTCTTCAACATGGCGGTGAAGTCCAAGGACGTGCGCTAACGGTCAAAAGCATAAAAGTGTTCATTCTGGGCCCAAATGCCATTGGGGTAAATTGCTCAGTAGGAGCTTTTTTTGGCCCTTTGCCCCCGT
Organism: Charina bottae; assembly: GCA_023362775.1. NCBI lineage: Eukaryota > Metazoa > Chordata > Lepidosauria > Squamata > Charinaidae > Charina > Charina bottae. The sequence continues at coordinate 2,905,833 of JALMGJ010000046.1, read as the reverse complement.
CTCCTTCGGGTTCCTCTTGCCCTCTCCGCAGGAGCAGCAGAAGAAAGCTGACGCTAGTGAAGAGGTGGAGGTGGCTTCCATTAGAGCTTGCCCCGGGGCTACCTTCTTCTCTCTGGTACCCTCCAGGTAAGTTGGCCAAGATAAATTCAACCTGAATTCCCAGAATGTTCATACAAGGGAGCAACATCAGAACAAAACGTCCTGGAGACATCTCCTTAGACTTGGTGGACTTCATTGTGCTGAGATACTCTCTGATCCTCCATGCAGTTCCAAGAAACAAGGTAGTCATACATTGCTACCTATGAGAGGACTCTCCTACAGTCTGCTGCCAAGGAGAGTCCTCTCACGGAAGCTCTCCTCTGCTTCAAGAGCATCTGTATGGTCTCCAGATGTTGGTTAGGGCTGATAGGCGCTTGATAGCTAATACATCTAGAGCAGGGCTTTCCAAACTTTTCATGTTGGTGACACACTTTTTAGACATGCATCATTTCGCGACACACTCTTACAGCAGGGCACAAGGCAGGCACTAGGACCTGCGTGGAATCCTGGCAGGGCAGGTTTGGAGGCAGTAAGGCACAAGGCAGGCACTAGGACCTGTGTGGAATCCTGGCAGGGCAGGCTTGGAGGCAGTAAGGCACAAGGGAGGCACTAGGACCTGTGTGGAATCACAGCAGGTTTGGAGGCAGCAAGGCACAAGGCAGGCACTAGGACCTGTGTGGAATCCTGGCAGGGCAGGTTTGTAGGCAGCCAGGCACAAGGCAGGCACTGGGACCTGCGTAGAATCCTGGCAGGGCAGGTTTGGAGGCAGCAAGGCACAAGGCAGGCAGTAGGACCTGTGTGGAATCCTGGCAGGGCAGGTTTGGAGGCAGCCAGGCACAAGGCAGGCAGTAGGACCTGCGTGGAATCCTGGCAGGGCAGGTTTGGAGGCAGCCAGGCACAAGGCAGGCAGTAGGACCTGTGTGGAATCCTGGCAGGGCAGGTTTGGAGGCAGCAAGGCACAAGGCAGGCACTAGGACCTGCGCGGAATCCTGGCAGGGCTCGGAGGCAGCAGCAGCCGCGACACACCCACACATTGCAGCCGACACACTAACGTGTCCCGACACACAGTTTGGAAAGCTCTGATCTAGAGGATGGTGGGTTGATGAAGCCCCCCTTAAATGTTACCCACCACCAGCGGGTTTTGGATTTGGTTGATTTTGCTTTTAATTCTTCTCTTTTAGTTTTGTATCATTTGTAAAGCTGTTCAGAGGTATTTTTGAACTGATCATCATATAAATCACCCCCTTTATAGTGTGCGACTTCTTCCAATCTAGCAGTTCGAAAGCACATAATAATGCAAGTAGGTAAATAGGTACCACTCCAGTGGGAAGGTAACAGCGTTCCGTGCGCCTTGGCGTTTAGTCATGCTGGCCACATGACCACGGAAGCATCTATGGACAACGCTGGCTCCCTCGGCCAAGAATCGGAGATGAGCGCCACCCCCTAGAGCCGGATACGACTGGAAGGGGAAACCTTACCTTACCTTCTTCCAATCTGCTCCATTTGGGTATGTCTCCTGATTTCCTTTTAACCACGAGATTGGATAAGGAGGCCATTAAGCAAAGACTAGGAGATCTGGGAGAGCCAGTTTGGTGTTGTGGTTAAGGCTGCAGGCTAGAAACCTGGAGACTGTGAGTTCTAGTCCCGCCTTAGGCACAAAGCCAGCTGGGTGACCCTGGGCCAGTCACTCTCTCAGAGCCCTAGCAAAGAGGCAATGGCAAACCACTTCTGAAAAACCTTGCCAAGAAAACTGCAGGGCAGTTGCCAGGAGTTAACACCGACTTGAAGGCAGCAAAAACAAACAAACAAAAAAGGAGATCTGGAATGCCAGAATAACCTTGCAGCTGACTCCATCATAAAAGAAAGAAACTGCAATCTGCACAACACCTGTATCTATTATCCTATTCCAAATATCAGTGGGCCTTCTCTAGAGCACACTTCAATGTCCTTCCCTCTGCAGTCATGGATGGCACAAACAATCAAACCACCTTTTTGCACAGAAGATGCCCCTGGGCCTCTGATGAAATTGAAACCTTAGAACACGTCTTCCCAAGGTGTAAATTTTGAAAGGAATTGCGTTCCCAATTAATCCAACCCTTAATAACTTAACTGCCTGGCCGTTCAGACCAATAGTATTTAGAATTTTTCCTAAAAGCACCCTGAAATCACCTATAAAATTGCTAAATTCTGTGCCCAACGCATAAAGCTTTGTTACGTTCAGACCAACAACAGAAACAGGTGGTTTATTTAATTAATTAGATGTTATTGTATTCTCAAATTGTATTTGGCTGTTTTAACTGTTAATCTGGTCTTGGACTGTAATAACATGTCCATCTGTTTGTTGGTTCATTCATTTAAATCACAGCAATACATACATACATACATACATACATGCATGCATGCATGCATACATACATACATACATGCATGCATACATACATGAACGAATAAGCAAACATCCTTCCTTTTCTTCACCAGGTTTTGTACCACTTCAATAGTTCTCAATGGAAATTTGTAGGATTTTTAATTCTGAGTGAAAAACTTTGCATTTCCTGGGTGTTCTTCTAGTTCTCTCTCTCTCACACACACGCCTCAGACACAGGGTGGTTGTTTACATGCCAGGTGTAAGTGTCACCCCAGGGCCTGTAGAGGGGAACACGCCCAGGACTGCACCCCCGTCTTTGTCCGAGGGCAAACGCTGCAATGTGTTGCTTGGGTGAACGGGCCAAGTGACTTCTGCACTCCTTGACCAGGCAAAAACCCACAGGTGTCTGCACGTGGGAGCAGTGGGCAGTATAAAGCCATACTGTTTTCCTTTCAACTCTACAGGCCGCGTGGCACAGGATCCTCGCTCCACTTTGCTGTCAGGAGGGCAGAGCAGGAGGGCAGAGGCACACTTGAAATATTCTTCCCTCCCTCCTCTTCCCTACAATCTTCTCTCCAGAATAGGCTGACCATTTTTCCTTGAGACAAAAACGGGACATTGGGATGGCAAAACGGGACGGGGTCTTATTTAATATTCCGTATTCATGATAAAGACAGGGGTCCCCGCCCCCTGCCCCCTGCCTCCCACGATTGGCTCCCACCTGCAAACCCTGCCCCCCGGTCCACACGATTGGCTCCTGCCTGCAAACCCCACCCTCCTTTGCCACGCGCTGATAGGCGGGAGGGCTTCCTCTTCCGGGCTGCCTCCAATCGGCAGCTCCGGCTCGGATCCTCCTTCTGCGCCATTCCCGCCGGGTTTAAAAAACGGGACAAAATTGAGATTTTTATCAAAACGAGGGGACGGTTGAAAAATGCTAAAAAAACGGGACTGTCCCATTCAAAACGTGACGTACGGTCAGCCTACTCCAGAACCAAGGGCACCACTTTTCCCAGACCAAAGGCCAGGCTTGTTCTTTGCCCAGCCTGAGGAAAGCTGCTCATCCAAGAAATGGGTGGTGTCTGGATGGAGCCAGGATAAAAGGGAACGCTGGGCTGGATTGAAATGTAAATTCAATCAAAACTGCATGAAGTTAATGAAATGCTGTTGATATGATTTGCTCTTATTTATTTTTATGGATCTGGTGAATTTATAGAGCCGCCCATCTCACCTGCGTGACTCTGGGCAGTGTACGAGATAAAAACACAAAAACGACACAACAAAATAACTACCTCCCCCCCAAACGTAGCAGCAGAGTTCATTGTGTTCTTATGTTTTGTATCAATCGAAATTGCAATGTGCTGGGAGATTCTGCAGAGGCTCCATGTGGGGAGGGGGGCGTTGAGGAAGCAAGTCAGCCCCAGAGCCACAGGTTTGCCCTCCTGCTCGAGAGTAGATGCTACTCTCAGCCTGGCTTCCCCATCTCCCTGGCCAACTTTCCTGCAGCCCATTTTGACCCTAAGTACAGCACCTGAAAGGAACAGAAATGCAACAGAGACATTGTCCCCCTCCCCATTTGAAGGCAGCAGCTGTTCCCCCCCCCGCCCCCCGTGAAGGACAAAGGGGGCTGTTGAGGCAACACTTGTGCCCAGCAATGTCTGGAAAGAAAGTAAAAATAGCAGCCATTGTAACTTCAACGAAGCTTCAAGGAGACACTTGTGCGCAATTGCACCCACACAGAGCCAGCGTGGAACGGAAGATTCTAAGCTTAAGCGGGGATGGATATCCCAAGGGAATGCACATCTTTTTTTAGATAAAAGGGAGTCACCATCACATCTTTTCCTTTATCAGGAATACCTTGTGCTGCCCAGAAGGAATTTCATCTCGAGGCAAGATCTTGCCGCAATTTAAAAACCACCAAGATGTGCAAGATGTGAAACTCTAACCTTATTCAAGCAAATTTGCATTAGCTTGGTGGAAGCTTAAAACAAATTGCTCTCCTAGATTTTTAAAAAATGATAGATTTCCTGTTTTGTTTGAAGGCCAGTATTTCTAAATTCAGGAGTTGGTTTTGTTAAGCGAACTTCCAAGCCAAAATGTATCTTGATAGCTTCTGCAAATAATACAGAATCCACAATTTAAATTCATTAGGAATACCGATCTAGTTCTGTTCGGATCTTTGAAATGAATTATCAAATGGATTGATTCAACTCAGATTTCTGAATGAAGGGGGGGGGAATACCTTGAAGCTTCAATCAAATCACTTTGGAACTTAATATTCACAGCGCCTTTGGGAACTGTCAACTTTTCAACTTGGGCACCATAATCTGAGTATTTCAGCACAACCCCTATAATCCAAAGGTCACCCAGAAAATTGAAATTCGGATTTCAAAATCCAACTTGCCAAACTTCTTTGGGACCGTCCCAAACTGGAGGTTGGGATAGACAAACAATTCATATGGTTGCTGGTATCAAATTATTTCTCTGCCCTGTGTAGAAGACTTTGAACTTACTCGCCCATGACAAATGTCCTGCACTAGGACGTGAACAGATGTAATGAATTGTTCAAAGAGAGAAAAGCAAGCTATCGTTATGGCCTTCTTTCATCACCTGACCCCACCATTTTGACAAGCAGTTGGTCTGTGCGCATTTAGAAAAGAATGCACGGCCTGGCAGCAGCCACAGGGCTTATCTAGAATAAATCATAGCCAACCAACCTGATCCCCTTTGTTAATGGGGTGACCAGCTTAGTTTCCTGCAGGAATGTGGTAGATATGGTGTAGCTTCACTTCAGCAAAGCACTCGAGAAAGTCTCCCATGACATTCAAGGAGAGAAGATGGCAAATGGGGGTTAGGCTATGTTAGTATGAGATGGATGAAGAGCCGTACCCAAGAAAGGTTGAAGGAAGTGTTGAGTGGTCCATCTAAGGGCTCTGATCTAGGCCATTATAAAGGTAAAAAGGTAAAAGTTCCCCACAAACATTTGTGCAGTCGTGTCCGACTCTAGGGGCCGGTGCTCATCTCCGTTTGTTAACTGAAGAGCCAGCGTTGTCCGAAGATGCTTCCACGGTCATGTGGCCGCATGACACGTGCAGAACGCTGTTAGCTACCCACCGAAGTGGTACCTATTTATCTACTTGCATTTGCATGCTTTCGAATTGCTAGGTTGGCAAGAGCTGGGGCTAGTGCGGGAGCTCACTCCGTCACGCAGGGCTAGGGATTCGAACAGAAGATCGACAAGCCTGGTGTCTTACCCGCTGAGCCACCACGCCCCCTAGGGCCATTATACATCAACATACGAAAATGAAGTTTTGATTTTGGGCTTTGACGATTAAATTGTTTGTTCCTATAGAAATAGTGTTAGTAAAAGTTAAACTAATGGTAAGAGATTAAATTTGTATAATAAGCATTTATATCTGTGTTGGAGGTCAGAAGTCACCTTCTTCTTATATTTTCCTCCTATTTCTGCACTCTCTTAGTTTTTCTTTTTTTCTGTATTCAAGCTTTTCTATATTCTATATTTTGTATTTTAAATTTACTTTGAAATCTCAGTAAAGTTCTTATAAAAAGAAAAGAAAATATGACCATCAAATCTGCAGGCAACACAACAATGGGAGGTTGCAAATGCCTTAGAGCAGGGTTCCTCAACCTCAGCCATTTTAAGATGTGTGGACTTCAACTCCCAGAATACTCCAGCCAGAAATGTATTCTGGGAGTTGACGTCCACACATCTTAAAATGGCTGAGGTTGAGGAACCCTGCCTTAGAGGACAGTATCAAGATTCAGGAGGATCTTGAGAAGCTGAAACCAGTAAGGTAAATGTCAAGAGAGATGACTGCGAAGTCCTACATTTGGGTAGAAAAAAAAATCAAAGGCTTGAGTATGGGATGGGAGGAACCACACTGGGCAGCAGAGCATACAGAAAATATCAGTGTGGATCACAAGCTGAACGGGAGCCAGCAGTGCGATGCAGCTGCAAAAAAGGCCAATGTAATCCTAGGCCCACATCAACAGAACGACGGAGCAAAGCTCAAGAGACATTATTGTTCTTCTCCACACTGTCTTGCTCAGATCACAGACGTAGAAGGCTACATCAGTTCTAGGCACTGAATTTTAGGGAGGAGATTGACAAATTGGAGCGTGCCCAGAGGACGACAAGCAAGCCGATCAAGCGCCTG